>OX453240.1:19027383-19552768 GCA_949709985.1 Luffia ferchaultella | reverse complement strand
TTTACAAAATATTTATATTTGAAAATATCGACATATCGATAGATTTTGTGCAATCCCTATGCTTAATTGTTTGATTGTAATTTTACACAATATTTTTGTATCGTACACATAATTGTTTAAAATAACAAATTATTTACAAAATAAAATATTTACCGTATACTACTCATGTATAACCAAGTAAATTTAGGATCGCTTTTTATAAAAATAAGCATTAAGATAACAATATGTTATTGGCAGTACTTACCGGTGAAATGTCTCTTTATTTGGATTATTAACATATGTTACAGTGCAATTTAAAACTGAACACTACACCATTTTTATCACAAGAATTAATTTTTGTAGAATTCAAAACGATTATAACACAAAATAGAAAACAAAGCTGGACCTTATTTTGACAAGTGAGTAAAGAAGACTAAATGTGTTCAAAGAGGTTTTACGTCAGATTTTCTTGCATTTCTTTCTCGCATGTAGGATTTCCGCAAAGAGCTGGATGTCATTCGCACACTGTGTTCCTCTCTTACGCTAGTATATATACCTTTATGGGTCCAATACACAGTCCTATAACATGGACGTAATACTAGGTTCAGGACTATACACTTACAAAATTGTACAATAAAAAAATTAAACCTTGTGTGATGCAAACGGTTCACTTTAGATTGTAAGCCGTAAGGAGGACAGATTAGTAAGGAGGCAAAATTAAGTGTGGGAGACAGCTACCGGTGAGTCTCTTTGTTCCTTTCTAATACTTATCATTAACATTTAATGTAATACGTACATTATTGATTTTTATAAATACGAATACTCGTCTAATATCTATTTTCTGTGACTTCTAGTTTTTGATTTGTCTTGGTATTTGAATGATAATAGTATTTTTGAAACTTATTATGTTACCTACATTTTTGAAATTTATTAAAATTTTTATTATTAATAAAACGATGTCATAATTTATAGTTTTATACTGGCAACTAAAACGAGAATTTGGGCAATTTTCATGTGTCTATTAAGGAAATTGAAGTTTTTGACGTTATATTACTAAAGTGTCCATAATATTCGAATATTATGTTGATATGAATTCTTTGCTAGTTGCTTCCGATGTGGCCGCAAGAATAAATTGGCAAATATTTCAATGAACATGAAGTATGGAAACTTATGTATTACTGTAAAGATAAACTTTTTTGCCCAATTTAGTTACAGACATTCGAGTTAACAGATCTGGCATCATACGGGTACGAATTTGACGTCATACATGAATTTTAACGACTTCGTTGTGATTTCCAAGGGGAAGGGACTCAGGATTTCGAATCCATCCATATCCTCACCATCCTACCATATTTTTGGGATTTTCTGGTACCATTCAAAAAAAAAGAAGTTCATAGTTTCTACCTAACTGATATTTCTTATCTCTGGGTCCCGAACCAGCGCTCAAGTGCAAGATATTTTGGCCCTAGAAATAATGTTCGGAATCTAGAGTATTTTAAATTTGTTTTTATTCACCGGATCATTGGGGATTCTTAGGATTGTTGGTTTTTGTTGGAAAGAAAACGAATTTGGTCACCTGTAGAAAGTTATGTTTTTAGATTCCCACATTCGCATAAGGCGGTAAAGCGTGACAAAATTGATGAGATATATATGAGAATATATTTCAAACATTTATATTTAGGAAATTCATAATCTTTTGTGCAGCGTGTTTTCCACATGGTAAATTTCAGTGTGAATGAAAAAGATGTAAGTATATATGACGGTTTGCAACAACCTGCTTGTACCCCCTTTTCAGTGACATTAGTCTGACTAGTCAGACGAACGTTTGCATCACATTATTTAAATTTTTGATAATATAGGGGTAAATTATTAAATAAATTTGTGCAAAATTAATTCGTCATAAAATGGCTTGTGTTGTAAGAAATGCCCAAAATCACATTTCCTCAAAATCAACAGAAAATAAAACAATTTCGTTCCATCAGTAAATGCCAAATGCCTTTATTATGTTTTTAAACACTAAGAAATGAGGAATTTTATTATCACGTATTTTTAAACAATAGCCTACATTATACTGAAAATACAAAATTACTAAACTGGTATAAAATGGATATTAAACAGTTTAAAAGAAGTAAAATTAATTTAATTTCATATTTACGTTATGTTATAGGTAGAGATTGACACCATATGTTTGTTTTTATCGATATTATAAATCGACATCTTATTAATGTACCATTTCGGCCTAATATCTTCTCATAATAAAAAACCGGTCAAATACAAGTCCGACTCGTATAAACACGGATCCGCATCAGAAGCTATAAAATAATTATGTATAGAATTTTTTTCCAAATATACCGCTTCATTTCTCTGTAATGTGCCCACTATCTCTAACATTTATCTCCTAGATCATTTCAGTTTATGTTCCTGCTTGCTTGAAAATAGAGTGGGTATTCCTCACTTTATATTAAATGCAATTTATTTTAATGACTTCAGTTTCTGACAACGGCGGTGAAAAGTTTGTGCCAAAGTTGTATCTTGTAAGCTACTCCAGGTACCTACCACAATTAATGCTTAGTAAATTCTTGTTTTAGTTTTTCTTTGGATCCAGAGATACGATTAAGTGAATGGTCGCCAACGCCAAGTAAACAGTTCTTTGATTTTAAATGGACATTAAAATTTGCAATTTAAGGGATGATTTAGGTTTTGCTTGTGCCAATGCGAAAAGCGAAGTAGATCGAAGAAACAAACCACCCAGAAGGCTCAAGAAATTGTGATTCACCTATAACACATGATTTATAAAATAATTTGTTGTAAACAGCCATATGCCTGTTTCGAAACTAGTAAAATTTTAAACTTTGGTAATTTTTTTGACACATTGCATTGTATGGTTTAAAAAGTTGTATATATTCATATTTCTCATAACATATCCATGCATTTGATTTATCACATAATGAATTTGATTTTTTTCTAATTTGCATTCCAAATGAGAATTGATTTATCAAATTGATTTTCCTGTTATCATTAAAGCTATGCATTTTTCATAACAGGGTTTTTTATTTATTATGTTACATGATGAATGCACTTACATACGTTTTTCAAATTTTTTTATTTTGCCATACAAAATTGATCCCCAATATCAAAATAGTTTATTAATTTTATACGTTCGTAATTGTCCCACAAAATTTTCTATTTGAACCAAAAATCAAGTTCTTTTTGTCTAATAGATTTAGAGAAAATAGGCTGTTTTCGACGGGTAAGTATAGACACCAAAAGAGTGATCCTTTATGGGTTCCGTTTTTTCAAATCATATGCACGGAATCCTACAAATTGTAATTTACATTGCCTGAATTTTTTGGCTTACTAAATTGTTCCTTTGTAATTTTATTCATAACTAGTTTGTTTATTTCGTAAATGTTGACCGCTCAGTTATTAATAACTCTAACTTAGGTTCTGGTTTCGAACCTCAATCAAGTATTTTTTTGAATATTTGTGCCGGGTCATCATTAATCAATGTTTGTGTTGTCGTCGTTTCTACGCCCATAATACTTATTACTAATATACCGTACCATGATCCTTATTGGAAACGAAAATAATGTACAAGTTTAAAGAAATAAATGTACCTATATATTTTATTACTACAATCAATAGAAATATGTAACTTAAATATATCGATAACGTTGTTGGCTACGCACTATTTACCTTCATCGTTTGAATAAGTTGAAATGAATTTGGGGGCTAAGTTAAATTCTGATCATAAGCAGCAATGCTTTTGTATCAGCTATCTTTTTCTTTCTAATGCTTTATTCTACATGTTACAACAATTTACATATGTGTAAAATTTACATTCCTTCTATAACTTTTTTCTTCTATAACATTCCTTCTATAAATTGTTCAGAGATATATAAGGGGAGCCTGTCGCAAATTTTATAAGGTGATTAAGGTTTAATAATAAGATTAATCTTTGAAGCATTGATTTTTAAGAATTCTAACTCCTTCGCTATTTATTTTGGAGGCGATAATTTTCTACCGACAGATCATATTTTATGCAGGTGGCCGCTTTTAGTGACTAGTTCTCTTGAACTTATGTTTTTAAATATATCTAAAAAAGTTAATAATAGACGATAGCTTAGGACTATTTACAAAAACTTATGATGAACCAAAATCATAAGTTCGATCATAGTTATTGATTTATAATTTTTATTTGATGAGGTACTTGAGTAGGTACTAGGTACTTGACGCACTTTTTGATGACTTTGTGAATTGTGATTAGCTTTTGTTCTTGGTATAGCTACGACACCACATGATTCGACACGCAAGTGTTGTTCTTTGGCTGTTTTTTAATGTGTCGCCAATTTTATTTTAATTTATATTTTTCTCAGGCCTTACCTGCGAACTTTTCCTTCACACATCCGCTACTTAGATTTTTGTCATCTTTTCTCGTTTATTCGTTCTTTTAGTAAGTAAACTTGTTATTATAGAGCACTAGCAACAAAAGTCAAAATGAAAGAAGAAAAAAATAAAATAAGTTATTGTCACCCTAGAAGAAACGAGATAAAAGAATTTGGACCTCGCTATTTCATCTTCTCGTTTCGTAAAGCCGAGCGCACTGTCCTGAACCTAGTATTACGTCCATGGTCGCACCTAATCACAAGATAAAAATGTTGATTGACTTCACTAAATATAAACTTGTCCAACATTGCCCAAAAATACTATAAAGAATTTCGAAGTTCTGTGTGAAAGAATATAGTTACCTACATTGACGAATATTATTTTAATTTTTCTCTACTTGATTATTACATTGTTACCTACTGTTCCTAAAAAACAATATTTATTAAAAAAAAAATATTACTTTAGACATGAGGAAAAAATCTTTTAAAAAAGGTACCCAAATTGGTTTCGAATCCCAAAGCTCAGTTGAAATTATTGACCTCAATATTTCACCCTTAAACTAATTAAAACGAAAAAACCATAATCGTAATACGAATATCGATAGAAAGAAAGGCGGCTTGTCGGTACTTATAAGTCAGCGGAATTGCATTTGTTGCGTGATACCAAGAGTCGATTTCGTTTTATATAAACGTTTTTGCCGACATATCTTTTGTACCTGTATACATCCACCTTCTGTATTTGTACCTATATATTTTCTAAGATTTTTGAAATGAATACACAAAATTTTTTTAACAGTATATTTAATAAAAAATTATTAGTCAATTTTATGTAATCTACATTTATAATAACAGGTCGGTATTGGGCGAAATGTATTATGAACGCTCAGATGTGCTATAATTGTGATTATTGGCATTAAAAACTCAAACACTGGTCAAAAATATTTTGAAAAACATTTAAAAAGTAAATAAAAACTGAAAGTGAAGATATTTTTCTTCAAAATACTGTTAGTAAGGACCACAGACAAGTCAACCTTATAGACCACGCTTTGACAGGGAGTAGCATTCGCCAAGGCTATGTAGTGACACTACATAACTACATTACTAGTGAGCCGTCAGGTGGAAGCAGGTCGGAAGCCATTAAATTGTCAATTTTGAACGAGCCAATGAAAACTAGCCGACCTCTCCCCGCACCCCGCCACTTTTTGGCGATTTCGTTTTCGTACTGACGTTTATTAAAGCGTGGTCTATAGGTTGACTGGTCTGTGGTAAGGACCAACTTAGAATTTCGAAAATTTACTATGGCAACACTATTATCCATGTTTTGTACTCCAACAAAACTTAAATAGTATTTGAAAAAAGTGTTACATTATTTCAAATACTTGCTGTTGAAAAAGATGTCAGACCTGTTAGATTTTGTGTTATTGGTGTACAGTTTTAATATGCATGAAGGCATTTATTTTTATTTATACACTGCTCGACTTTCCGGTACGTATTAAACGCGCGGGAGGTTTGGTTTGGTGCATATGTGTGCGTTAAATTGCGTATGCACACGAATGAGCTTGGTTTTGCGGGACACACATTCTAATATGGTCGTTTCGTATTTGTATACATTCACTGAGACACTAATACACAAAATTAAAAACCATAAACAAAATCCATTCCACTTATTAATCATATTGAACATATAAATGGAGGCTTGTATGAATCACAATGCTATAGAGTAGTTTACAAAATGTTACATATAAAAGATTAAAATTTTGGAGAACATCCCAAGATTACTTAAATTTAAACCTATATCCGATTTTTAATTAGTCTGTAATGTTTTAATCAGACTTGAAATGAAGCTTGTTTTTAGTGCCTTGTCATTAAACATGTTTTTATAATGCACAACATTCACTGTGTTTTCATAAATTAAATACTACCACAATTATTTTATCATTTTTGTATTATAAAGTACCAACTATCCGTCCGTTCGCCGATTCATTCGCGGTCTAGAATCGTCAATTTCTAATGGATTTTAAACTTGGCAGATAGGTTTATTTTTGACTTTTACTTTTGCAAGTACCATTCTGAAGGTGATTGAGAATTTCGGTATTTTCCAACAGACTTTTATGAAACTTGGTAAAGACTCCTTTGAAACTTCCTTTTAACTCTAGTTTTGTAAGTATGGTACTGGAAAAAGACGTCAAAAACCTGATTGGAGGAATTGGAGGACTTTGAACTTGGAAGTCTTATGATAATAAAACTGAAAGCATTTCCCGAATCTTTACATTTGGCTTATTGAAAAGTATTCAATGATTGTACACAATTAAGGATCTTCTTGTTAATACAAGATTTTAATAACTATTTCAATTATTATCAACTTAATTAATATAAATATTATAGTTAATCTCTTTACTTAATTTCATAAAATCACAAATCATAAGTTATTTGATAATTATAAAATAGAATAATTTATTTTTAATATAAAAGGTTATTTCATAAGATATAAAAGCTTATCTGTCCACAGTTAGTGTTGATACCCCAATAAATACTTATTCTGAAATTCTAGGTCAAAATAAGTGAAAATTATAATTCAGTCAAATTGCAAACACTTCACAATAGGATCATAGCAGCTAGAAAAAAAAAATGTGTCATTCATGTTTGTAATGTAATATGCCCAATTAAGTAGTACTCATAATGTATTTTTTTAATATATCATATTATATGAATTATGATTATCAAAAGCTTAATTATGGAAAGGTTTTTTTATATCATCTGTAAAACAATTTCCTTTTCTATTTTTTTTATTTAGATCTCTACACTATAGCCTGAATCGATTTTACAAAAAAAATATTATATCTCCATTATATCATTTTTTTATAATTCCATCATTGAAGTATCAAGATTAGTCAGTGTTTATTGTTGATTTGTCTGTCATAAAATCATTCTATATCAAATGCGAGCAAATTGTTGATGGTATTAATAGATTTTAATAAGATTCCATGAGTATAGTTCCCAACTGTATAGTTATACGAATATAAGTTATTTCAAGAATGTATTTGCTTAACGTTCAGTTGTTTCCTTTTTAACTATCAATACTAATAATATGACCGTGTAACGCGGTCGACTGATGGTAACGGCGGCGCGATGCGAAGTCTTCGTTGTCGTCATTAAGGCGTTCAGACTGTACATGGATGTCGGAATGGACGGGCGTCACGACTAACTGCTCGTATTCCAATGGTCGCTTTCTGTGAAAATAAGTGTAAAATATTTTTAATATTTTGTGATCTTTGGTAAGTATCTGTTGATTAAACAAGTCCGTCGTAGTTCGCATTCATGAAACGACATTTATAATCTGAATATGATCTTAATATTTTTAGGTAATTTTTGAAAAACATAATATGAGTCACTGAAAAGTTTTTCAAGTATTCTGTAAGTCCAACAGAACTAAAGTGAAAAATATTGGGGCGCCATATCAACGTAGCTGGTTCTTGAAATAATTTACGATGTTAAAATGTACTGTAAATTCAAGTCCGCTTCAGTTTCAATGTTTTCTTCATGACTGTCAACTGTAGACTGCGCCTAAGCGCTCTTATATCCCACTTAATAGATTATTTTAAAAACATGAGCGGATAAAATCTGCTTGGAGACCAAAGAGTTTCAAGTTACAATAGTGGGCATCAAATATATTTTGCAAACATATCAATGCGAAGTCCACCGATCGGGAAGTAGCTGAATTGCTTTATAAATATGTAAACAATTAATACAAATATTCACTAAGAGGTGGCATTTTTATTAACTGTACTATAACAGTGGAGTATTTCCATATTATTTCATAGTCGAGATATTGATATACTTTTTACTCATTAACAAATGGCGCTTTAGTTTTTTTTTTCTAGAACTTCATTGTCTGAAAATAAAAGGGCATACCCAAACAAAAGGACATTTATTTTGTTGATAGTACGTGAAAAATTGTAGTACTCGTGGGTAACTAAAAATACATGTTATTTAGGCAAATAGGTTCCATACATGTAGGAAGGGAAAAACATAAATACGTTTACTAAATACTTCGCTCGATAGAAAAAAAACTGAAAAAACAAACAGTATTATAATGTAAAATAAACTTTACCCTATAGCATGTAAAAATGAGATTTTCAACCAATGCAGGAAGTGGAATTCAGCTGCTCGGCCCGGTTTGACCGCGGGGTTGGCAGCGCCGATGTATAGCCACACCAGCCAGACTAACAGCAGGCAACCCAGTGCATATGCCCAGTGCACAAGGAACATCAAGAGTAGTTTTATTGCCACCTGTAACATGAAGTTGTTTGATTTTAATACGAATTTGTATTTTGATTTGACTAAACTGATATTCAATTAGATTCCTAAGAATTACAAAACATTTCAAATTATATTTTAGTGTAACAAAATTAAACTTTTTCAATATAATAGTGGCATGAGAACTGAGCTTTCAACATTTTGACACGTTTCTTGTCTTATACGTCATGTGGTTCTGTCATGAGTTTGACAGAAATGTAATAAGTGATAAGTGACCATTAAAATTGAGATGTTTCCTCCATTATTCTCTAGGGCACAACACTTTTACTCTATACCGATGTACAATTCGAAACACGGATCTTGGGTTACAAGCTTATTTATCTGCGTAGGTTTATTTTCTGAGCTCGTTGACAGGATGAAGTATTGGGGGTGGGCCGACGAATACCGACTATTGTTGCTCTGATCCTATAATTCGTGGTCTCGAAACGCAACATTACTAGTATGAACAAATTATATTTTACAAAATATTCGCATGTAGTATTACTAAAACCTTACCCCAGCTAAAGAGAGCCATCTGTTGCATAAATGCGAGTACCAGTTTTTAGTTTTTGAATGGACACTGACGTTCTGTCGGGGCGCGTCGCCGTTCGGCACTCGGCCGTTAGCTGCCGGCATTTCCGGAGGAGAGGGGGTGAAGTCCTGAAAAATAACTAATTAGCTTGCCATGAACATGAAAATGAACATGTTCAATATTTGAACCAGAGTTGGTGATATTTATCTAGACTCTGGGTATTATTACAAAAACTGACATTAATTAGCATAAATTAATGATGTTCATTTATACAGAGATAATGGCACACAAACTTAACTGAACCGGTGACGGCGTCGCTTAAGTCGAATCCGGTGTTGCCACCAATTGGAAGTTGGAGGTTTTTAGGGTAAAATTCGTTCGGTCGTATTTATAAAAACAAGATTCCTTAAAACACTCGGATAAAAGTTCATTAAAATATTCTGCGTTTGAGATTATATTTTTCAAGGAAAAGACGTAACAACAGATTAAATAAATTACCTCTTTAGAGGAATCGTATTTTTATAAATAAGACAGTAAGAATGAAATAATAAAAAATTGCGTGCGTTGCGTACACATTTTAGAAGTGAAACTTCTTTGGCAAACTAATTTTAAAATCTCGTTTATATTTATACTAATCTAGAGCTTTAGATTTCCGAGACTTAGAGGGAAGGAAAAAAGAAGATATGTTAGGAATTCATTTCAAATTCATTTTAAAACGCCACGTGTCTCAAGCGCCAATCAAAAACGTCCCACATTTTCGTGTCGCGTTTCATCCGTAAAAATTTTACCCTGGTGCGCGCAAAAAAGTTTCACTACAAAAAACTCATAATTTAGGCATTTATATTTTAATATTATAATTGTGATCAAGTAAACAATTTAAAGGTCGAATTCCAGAAATTCTCGAACCCGAACCATAATAATCACCATTTTAATCATCGTCAGAATTACTACTTTCACTTTCACTGCCTAAAGTTATGATAAACGGTTCATCTAATATCCATCTTTTTCTATATAATCGTTTTCAATTTTTTTTACATGAGCACAATCTTTTTGCCAATCCTCTGCTGATATTGCATTAAATCCATTTGAGAGTAATTGCGACATTTCTGAGTCGGTCTTTCCAATGTTGTGGTCGGCGACTTGACGTTTCATAGAACTCCAAATCATTGCTATGGGGTTCAAATCACAGTGGTACGGTGGCAATCTAAGAACAGTGTGTCCGTGATTTTTGAGCAAATTATCAATTTCGTACCCTGGTACTGGTTTGTGACTCTTTACTAATTCATACAGCTGGGGTTTTGTGAAACCCTCATTGTATTCCACATTGTTTTCAGTGAGCCACTTTTGCATATCACCCTTTTTCGTATTTGAATTAGGGTATTTGTTAATGCAAATGCTGTGATAGTATATAATATGGATAATGCCCCTTCCACGACAATAATTGTCTCTTCGTGTAAATTGGGAAGAAGTTTTTCGGTTACCCACTTTAAAGTTTGCGTTGTTCATTTCGCCGGGATAATCTCCACTTTTCGTATTTGATTTAAATGTTAGTAAGGCATTTGGTATGAATCATGTTTCCCCTCCAGCATGAACAATGATCCACCTGCTCTCTTTTGAAACGGGGTTCAAAATACCATCCATGTCAATACTCTGCCATGTGCGTCCGACAGTGTGCGAAGAATGAATGTACGTCTCGTCCAAATATATGATTGTTTTTTGTTAGCCAAGTTCGTTGTTCTTAATTTTTTGGAGGTATGTTGCTCTCCAAGCCCTTATGGCGTTCGATAAGTACTTTTCTGTTCGATTGAGTTCTCTTATATCAAAAACCAATTTTTCTCAATATTTTTCTGAGCGTTTATCGGCATCCTTTAAAGTCAATTTCGTCTCGCAAAACAAGGAGTAGTTTTTGAACAGTCAGAATTTCTTTTTTATGGCGTAATACTTATGAATTTTCTGTCTTATGACACGTAAGTCAAATTCGTCAATTTCGATCTTCCCCCTCCATCTCAGCCTTTTCTTTTCGGGAGTAGAAATTGTCGTTCCTATTTTTATTTAATATAAGGGGGTGAATGGGTATGAGGAAATTCATTTTACAATATCTGGCAACACTAACCTGTGGCAGCAGCCACTCGTTCATATAAATTTTGAAAAGGTATTATTGGGGCTTGGAGACGTTTCTCTTCCTCCATAAAGGCCAACACTTTTAAAATCATGTTTCTCGTGTCACTTCTTAATGCTTTCGGCATTATTTCTATCACTTTTATCACAAAACAAGGAAAAAACACACGACGTTACTCTCTGACACAGAATGACGCTTCCAAAATGGCGACTTTAGTTCCTGTTTTCGCCACCGGTTCAGATAACTTTGTTGGCCTGTACTTTACACTCAAACCTAATGCTATCAAATAATGACTTTCTGGACCAGCTCACACAATATTGGATATATACAGATAATAATTTAAGATCAGGGATGTACTGAATCGACTGACCTGTTGGCCGAATGGTTATGGAATGGCCGAATGGTTATGGAATGGCCGACCCTAACTGCGGAGCCGAGGGTCGCGGGTTCGATTCCCGCCCGAGACAAATATTTGTGTGCATTATGAACATGTCTATTTGTTCCATATCCGAGTGTAAAAGTATATATATATAAATAGTTTATTTAAAAAAAAAAGAATATTTAAGTATGTATATCCGTTGTCTACTACCCCATAATACTTGCTTACTTTGGGACTAGGTGGCACTGTGTGGGATGTCCGAGATATTATTATTATTGTTATTATTGAAAATATGTTCCGGAGATAAAGCATGTTATATAATATCATAACATGCTTTATATCACAATAGCATAAAAATATAATCACAAATAGTTCAATGCATTTTATAGCAAAAACATAGTAAAAGCGTTAACCACTAACGCTGGAAGGTAACTAATAATTAATGGTACGCACTCCATTCTGCGCGCCTGCGCGGCCTAAAAATCATGTCATTTCATGTATGATTCAATTATTTTTAAAATGAAAAAATTTATATATCAACGATAGAGTAGCCAAATTATCGCCATTATATTTATTTTATTGCATTGTATTACCATCTCGAACGAATTTCTGATTTCAATTAAACCCAGTATAATGTTATATATCATTCTTTTAATATAATCGTGTAAAATCATAGGCTTAAACCATTTATTTATAGTAACTCTGTCAAGCTTCAGTAAATTATGCCTTGTCTGCCTTGTCGGTTAAAACCGTCTTTTGTAATTTTTCAATATGGTAAGGTGCTATAAACTGTTTCTATAACAATTTTGTTCCCAAACAGTTGAAACAAATTAAATATTTTTGCTAATGGTTTGTTGTATATCAGAACCGGTACTAAGACAGACTTGATTAGCCTCAGCCGCTCGGAGGCGTTGTAGCTTCATCACAACTTTAATGGTAATCATTCAATTGAAACGAAATTCAAAATGTGCAAAGTTAGAATC
Source organism: Luffia ferchaultella (assembly GCA_949709985.1). Classification (NCBI taxonomy): domain Eukaryota; kingdom Metazoa; phylum Arthropoda; class Insecta; order Lepidoptera; family Psychidae; genus Luffia; species Luffia ferchaultella. The sequence goes on along the minus strand of OX453240.1, from coordinate 19,540,095 downwards.
ATTAAAACATTATAAAAAAAAAATTCCGATGAAAGGCAAACCTGTGACCTTTCACATTACATACAGAGTACTTGTCCAATATGTGATATAACTTTGTTTATACTACACCTGTATGTACTATTTTACAATGCCGTATATAGCTATTAAGGTCAACAGACTCGCCTCTATTGTATTTTGTATATGTTATATATTACCTATTTCTAAGTTGTTAACTGTGGCTGTATCTATGTAATAAAGAAATAAAATAAAAACTGCTCGGAAAGCGCTCTAATACTTCTTTCCTTCTAATAAGTCCTTTTTTATTCCCGTGGGAGAGTAAAATACAGGAAAATCTATTACTTCCGCTAATAGAGGGAGATGTTGTATGAAAATCCAATACTCTCGCTGTCTTTTCTAATATTAAAATACGAATCTTTTATGTGAAAAAGCAAAACAGTACTGGCCACTTACTTTTTATTCTGAATAGAATTTAAAGAAAAAAGTAAATTAACGTCAGAGCCGTCGAACTGCAACAAACTATATTTAAAAAAAAGCGAGCGGATTTCTTTTAGTGAATATATAAATTGCTTAATTCACATAATAATTTTACTAAAAATGTTCTCTAGAAGTGATAGTGACGATTTGTTGACTCCAATAGAATTAAAAGAAGCTGCTCAAGCTGTTGACAACTTGTTGGAACCGGAGAAAAGCACTGCTTTAAGTTTGAATAAATGTAGTAATTTTAATATTAACTAAATGAAACAAATAAAATGTTTATTAATCACATAAATATTTTATTTGTTTCATTTTCTTCGTAATTGTAGTATAAAGTAGTACCTATGCATCACTTTGGAAAAAATGCTCATTTCTTCCCTTGGTGAACAATCTACTTTTATGTCACATGATTTAAAAAAAAATCTATACTTACTCCAACATTCTTATGTCTTATTCTTTCAGGAAACAAGATATCTAAATCGCTTCCAGTTGCTCCATATACCTGTGGGTCTCTTGGAGACTGCCCCTGAAATCTAGAAAAAGTCGACATTAGAAAAGGACACTACTTCTGAATACACAATTTTATTATTCAATTATTTCATTGCCAAGGTGTTGTAATGCAGCTTATTTTTTAGCAAATAACAATAAAGCAGAAAAAAAAACCGATATTAGCATGGAACATAAAAATAAAAAATAAAAATTATAAAAAAATCACCTCATTTCCCTTCGGTGCTGCAAATCAAATGTCTGAGCGAGCGCAAAGTAAGAGTAATCTATACTAGCGTAAGTGAGTAAGAACGGCATGGTGACTATGGGCGCGAGTTTGTTGATGTCTCCGATGATAATGAATGTTATGGTCACTATGGCCACTACCACCATAGAATATAACGGTACCTTATTTGGGCCTCTCTGCAAACCATAAACAATAAATAATGTAGCATGCATTTTGATTCTCCATGCAGAATATTTAAATGTTCTTGACAAAAATATGAAACGCAATAAAAACGATGAAGTGTAATCATACCAATTGTCTTGGTTATTGGTGGTGTTATGTATGATTCTAGTGATTTTTATTTCTATTCATTACTTGTATCCTTCAATACCCTTAGAATAAGACAACTTTGACAACTACATTGAAATAAAATTTAAACCAAATTATGCATTGACATAAATACATTTTTGGAGATAGCAATGATAAGCATTTTAATAATAGACAATAAATTCAAACTTATATGTAAGCATGGTTTTAGATTTCGTAAATACTCAACTTTAAGTTTTTTTTATTAACTATAAATCATAAATTCTATATTGCCACATAAAATTGCACTGTGCTATCATACTATTTTGGAACAACTGCACAGTGATGTCAGCTGTCAAAAGTTATGGTGTCTATGGTTCATCATCATCATCATCATCATCAGCCCATTTTTACCCCACTGCAGGGGCTTAGGCCTCCCCCAGGGTGAGGAGGAGGGCTTGGAGCTTAAGTCCACCACGCTGCTCCACTGCGGGTTGGGAACTGTAACGACCGCCATCTATTGACAGCGTCCGGGACCGACTGCTAAACGTGCCCTCCGAAGCACGGTGTCAGTGATATTGTGTACTTAAGTCAGAAAAGTCATTGGTACACGCCCGGATTCGAACCATGGCCCTATGGGGCCTTATAAATTTGAGACAGGTTCGTTGCGCTCTGGGCTATCACGACATGTCTATGGTTACTATCACGTAATTTTTCGTAAGGCGCGGCCAGTCGTATTGGAGTCAGTTCGATAATGTTCAATAATATTTAATTGATGATATTGGACATTTCGTCAACGCACTTCTTATGAGCGCTGCTTGGTGGTGAATTCAAACAAGGTAACACCCATTGCAGGTCTATGATATCATTACATATGATTCATCTTGATGAGGACATCTAAGCTACCTTTTTCAAAATTGGTGTTTAAAAAATTGTTAAATGGGATTCCTTACCCCATGGCCAAGTACTTCTAGACCAGGTATAACTCTTTCATTCGCTATACTTTGCAGGACCCTCGGTGTTCCATACATAGCACCTAAGCAAGAACTCATTGAACTCACGTACAACCCAGCTAAGAGTAATACGATAACAGCAGAAATATCGGCAGTTATTGAAAAATTTGTCAACAAGGCTTCTCTGGTCACCGTAGCTGCCAGTGTAATAATGAACATCAAATAGAGAAATGTCCTAAAAGCATAAAATAAACAATTTCAGTTATCGTAGCATAGTATAATGATATTGTTTTATGGTGAGATTAAGCAAGATATTTTAATCTATTGGAGGATATAATTATTACTTGGCATATGTTCCATTATCAGGGCCACATAATTCGTTTAACACATGAAGTATAATTTTGTACCGTTGACATTGTTATCTATAAAATTATCACAAGTTGGGTATATTTATTTGCATATGCGTATTGTGACATAGGATTTTAAGGTGGCTCTGCACGGCTACTATAACTCAAATACGCGCGAACGTTTATTATTTCTTAGGCCTCGGTAGGAGTCCCGAGCAGTGAGCGGCGGCGACATGGCATTGTTTGAGTAGTGCATTCTATAAAAATGGTACAAGTGAGGAGCGGCAGAACAGCGCTGCGACACTAAGCAAACGATGCCGCTTGTCGCACCGCCGCCGTAAATAACTGACAGCCATGAAGGAATCAATGTTAATGAGTTCATACTCTTTTAATAACAATAAATAATCTTAATGTACAATATCTTAATGTACACCTCCAAATTCCTTGTTTTAATCTCTTGATATATTTATAGCATATAATGAATATATTGTTTACATAACCTAATTCTGGAATAGGTAGATGCACGGTGCTCGGTAAGGCATAGATAATATAGATGTTAGGGATAGAAGAGTTAACGACTGATCAAATAAACAACAGAGTTTTTAGTCCAATTGCTTACAATTTCAAAGATAAAGCCATGTTTTTTAAATGGAAGTCTTGATTTATAGGGTTCTGAATTCAAAGGGCAAAACAAAGCCATGTGCTGTCACTCTGCTGTTGGTCTGTTCGTTCTGATTGACTGAATTTCCATTTTAATAAATAAAATTCATCTCTGAAAAAATAGGACATTTTAGTAAACTATATGTTGTTTATTTAATCATTATGAACTGTTCTGTTCCCATTACATTATCCAGGTTTTACCTTGCATATTATGTGATAAATATAAATTGTTTACAGTAAATACTAAGTTTTTTAACAATGAGAGTAAAATTATGTTTCTATGGAAGACCACATATCTTAGTATTCTCTTATTTACATAATATACATACCCTGCGCTTATGGCAGCCAATGATCCACTCGGTATATTCACTGAAGGATTTTTTAAATCACCACTCATATTGATGCCTGCTAAAATTCCGGTAATAGTGGGGAAGAACACTCCAAAACATTTAAACCATGTGTAGCCATCTTGGTAATCAGACCAAGTATTGTTTGATATTTGACCTCCAAGCCATCCTTTGAATTCTGCATCTGTTGGTTGAAATATAAAAATATGTTAATGCAGTCTTTTACTGCTCCTCCATAATCAGACATAAATAATTAGATACTCGCATACACAATCATTTCTGAAATATTTAAAATGAAATTGCCCATTGCGCCATATGCATTTGACTCAAGTTATTATTACATTACTAAAAGTTGTCTCAAATTGATACATATATCATTGAATAGATCATCTTGTTTGAAAATTATAAGTAGAATATATTTTCAAAAAAGCGGCATTTTTAACATAACATATATTAAAACTTATACATGATCATATGTGTCGTAACAGCCCGAGCGCAGCGAACCTTTTTCAAATTTATAAGGCCATGTGGCCGTGTTGCGAATCTGGGCGTGTACGAATTAGTTTTTTTTCCTAACTTAAGTATATTAACCATCACTGACTTCGTGCCTCGTAGAGCGTGTTAAGCAGTCGGTCCCGGTTGTTGCCAATAGATGACGGTTGTTAAAATCCGCCAACCCGCATTGGAGCAGCGTGATGGATTTAAGCTCCAAGCTTTTTATCTTGAAGGGAGGCCTAAGCTCCTGCAGTGGGAAATAAAAAAGGGCTGATGTAAAAGTTATATGTATTTAAAAACATCTGGAAAATCTCACCTGGAGTACTGGTGAAGGAACCAACAAAGAAATCTAAAGCCGCCAATAGGATTATTAGCAGTAACAGGAATTGTAGTTTAATGACCACTTTTACACCAGCTACATTGATAGTTCCCAATAAGAGTACAGCTGCTACGGCAAATCCTCTTGCTGGCCATGTGTTTTCAGCACCCACTAGTGTTGCCATTGACTCTCCAAAACCAAAAACATTTAAAGCACAACCAACTGCCTGGAAACATGAAAATATTTGAAAATATTACAAAAAAATTAAAACTGCAAAAGTTTGTCTGTATACTTATCAAACAAACTACAAAGTTAACATAATATTTTACTTTCAAGAAAAGAGCATTGAGTTGCTTATCACTACATATTATAAAATAAAGTCCCCCGCCGCATCTGTCTGTCAAATGGATTGGCATATTATTGACACCAATGAACAGAGTAATTCAAGAGGAAGGTTTACATGTATAATTTATTAATGTTTTGTGGAAATTTGTTGAAATGTGACGATTATTGTTGAAGAAGTAGGGAAAAAATCAAGCCGGCTGGGAGCTTCCATCGAGAACGCTGCCTAATCAGTTTGAGATATAACAAAATAATGTACGGAGGAATTATGTCTCTTTTATAGGACTAAAAAAAAGTCTGCGATGACATATGTCTATCTTTTATGGATAGTTTACTATACCCATTTTTATGTTTAAAAATAAATGGTGTTCTATGATGAGGTAATTGGAAAGCAATTTATACAGATACAATATTAATCTTTATCAAATTAAATACGTTATTTACCTTCACCAATTCATGCACATTATGATTGCCCTTTCCACTATATAATTCAAATTAATATCTTAGGAACCATCGCGAAATAAAAATAATATTACTATAAAACAGACGGCACAATTCAAATTTGTGTATATGTGTACAGCAGTGAGCACTGCGGAGCGCACGCGAGGCAGCTAATGAGACGTACTAATGAGTCATAGATATACGGTGATATCGTCACAGAGGCGACATGTGAAACTTTGTTTATATTCTGCCTATTGAATTGGGTAATGTTAGGTAACGCAGTAAAATAAAATTGAAAGAGGCAAAACTGACGGCTTTAATTACAATGTCTATTTTAATCAATACTGTGTACACATATTTCCCCATATACGTAAAACAAGTATACATTAAACTGTAATTTGTACTGAATATAGGTACTAGAATATGCGCTTGCACTAACTAGACCTGCCACTTTATCTCACTTTGTCTTATCGGTAAAGAAATGAATGAAGCGCAATGAAAATCATCGTTACAATGTGATATAAAGTTTACTTACCCTTAAATAAAATTAGCTTAGTAAGTTTCTGATTGAAAAATACACTGTGAAAGACAGAAAGACATAGATACATAGGTTCAATAATAAAGAAACTAAAAAATAATCCAATATACCTAAGTCATATAGTTCCCCAACATTTTATACCTACATAACCAAACTGTACGGTTCACTCTCCATAATCTATGATTTTCATATAGAAATGGTGGCAAAAGCCAAAATTTGTTTTGTTTGATTTTAGTTGATGGTTTGCTTACTTACCGATGATAAGTTATGCCACAATCTTTTTTCTTTGAAGTTGACTCATTTTTACATGTTTTTAACACGCACGATGGCATTTTTGAATTGTCACGTGGTTAGGCACAAGTTATCAATGTTGATAAAGAAATATTTTTGTTTATTTTTATATATATATATTCTTTACTTTTTCAAATATCTACAGAATTGGAAATAAAATCCAGTAATAATACTCCAATTACGTTACATATAAATCTAATCCACATGTTTGGTGCAACAAGCTCATATGACACTACAACAGAAAAAAACACTACGGCTTACGTATATGCTCTGCTACCCGTGCAAAGCCGGGGCGGGTCGCTAGTAGTTTATGAGGTTAAGCTAGTGTTAAGTCATTTACTTTATAATATTGTTTTATATTTGTTTTAATAGTTTATTATACTTGTAATTATATTATCAGTTTTAATTGTTATTACCCCATAAGCTCACCTGTAAAGTGTCTGAGTTGATACTAACTTCACGATATATATGCCATCCATTAATGCTCTTTTATTTAAAGTAAAAATATCAATTATAACTTTTTAATTCAGTTTCTACATATAGAAAAAGTTTTGAAGTTGGATTTTTTTTGTACCTAATGAATTACTTTGTTCTTAATTTTTTAGTGGAAAGTTACTTGTACTTAGTATGGGTAGGTTTGTATACCCAAGGTTGTGTAAAATAGCCACAGACAAAACAATGGTCTTAGCGAGAGAGATAAAGTGACTTAGCGGTTCAGATTATAGATGTTCGGATTAGCCTGAGCATGGATTATTAAGGCTCAATATCAATACCATATACAAAAAAGGCCACTGCAGGATTGTTTTTATATTGTTGACTATTTTAAGGTGGATTTTCATTATTAGATCTCTACTATACCTTTGTAAGATCATTATAGATGACAATACATTAATCAATTATTTACCTGTCCAAAACAATACAGCATACCAAGCGCACCACCCAGTCTTGAACCCAAAGTGTGTGCAAGTAGAAAGTATACACCACCACTTTCTATTCTACATCTTTCACAAATGCCCACTGCTGACAATACTGAGATCAGAGCTATAAAAACTGAAACAAAGTATTGATTATATGTATGAAAAGCAGGAGTATTATCATAATTGGGCACTTAAAATGTATTACATTAATTTAACATATATGTTCACTGTCCTATTTCTTTGATAAAAATACTTAACACACACAATTTTTTTCATTGAATAATATATTGCTTACATACCTGTAAAAATTACTATAAAAATGGCATTAACTAATCCTGCTTGTCCAACTATCCAACCGGATCTTAAAAATACAATTACTCCAAAAATGTTAATAAGGCACGAAGTGAACACACCATCCCACGTGCCAAATAAAACTGGTTGTGATATGAAAAAGTTTGATTTCCACCAGGGAACATCACCCTGAAAATACAGAAACATAAGGGTTTATGGGTAATGTGTACAATTCACTTATCACAAGTTCCTGTAAACAATGAGTACTAAGCAATACAATGGTTTAGAGGTATATACTGAAAGCATGTTGAGGATAGCTGAATCCAGATATGTTAGGAAAGTTGATTTCCTATTATACCTACTATAGGTTTTTGTATGGAAAACTTTAAATCGTCAATGTGGCAAGGAGGCACTTCAACTGCTATGCCAAGAATATTGAGTGAAAATAGTACCTATGTAGTTTAACAAAGTAACATCTGTGGCGAATAAGTATATTCTCACTGTATAAAATAAAACTATGACCTCATTAGGAAGTACCTGAATATCAGCGAAAATTTCGTTCGCTCCTGACGCTTGATGACCACCAGTTCCATATTGGGATTCTGCTCCTAAATCTACAAAACCGCCAGATGTTCTTCTGTTGAAGCCTCTATCATATCCAAGTTCATCACTACGAAAACTATTCACATCTAAATCGCCTCTCCTGTTTGTGCGGTTATTTTGATCCATTGTGCAAAATTATACTAACAACACAAAGCAATAATTTATTTTTTTAACATATTGTTAATTTCTCAACTATTGAGGATTTATGATTCAAGATAAGTAAATTAATGTCATCTGATCGAATCGGATTGACGAATGTTGACGAATTGTATTGTTCTATTGATATTGAATTAATTGAATGAGATGGATCGACTGGAAATCAGTGGTGTGAAATCAGTTATATTTTAAAAACATGCTTCAGTCTGACTATAAACTATTATTTTAGCATGTTTATTTATATGCTATGCTATAGCATAACGAGCGAGGCAGCGCGCGGTGCGTTTAGTGCAAACAACGAAACACGTCCTACAAAGAGGTGTGATCGCGGGTGACTGACCATAGATAATACATGACTGATTAGACTAGTCTGCTTCGCGTTTGCAATTTGCATCTCATTTGTTGTTGAGCCGTTGCGTTGTACAACGGTCAACGTGTTTCGTTGGCGGCGTTAGCGCTAAAGTCAGCCAGCGCGCGATCGTGCTCGTTGTAAGACGTGTTTCGTTTTTATTTTTAACAGCGAGTTGCACCAAAAGAGATAACGTAAACGTATAACGCATAAAGTAATAATTTACAGCTATACTTTGATTAGAACGATGATGACTTTCATACCTAGTACAATCAAATGCGGACATGGAAGACATCATGGTTCTGATCATAGTATAGCTGTCAATTTTTACTTTATGCTATATACGTTTACGTTATTACTTTTGGTGCAACTCGCTATAAGACAGGACTGGACGGGACTGCGGGATCGCGTGGCGCTATTTAATAGCACCAAGAGGCAACCAATATATTATGCTAAATTCGTTGGGCTTAAATTACGCGTTTAAAATAATGCTATATGTTATATTATCCGCCACTGCTGGAAATGACAAACTCAAAGACAGCGCCACATGCATAGCCATATGTCACATCTGGTTCATATCTGGCTGGTTCACAGGCTGTGGGCTGGTCACATCCATGCAGTGTCTCCATTATTCTGTGGTCTCCATATTGCACGAGCGGTGTTAGCATAGGGTGTTAGCCTGTTTAAAGGTGAAAAATACCATGTTTCAAAAAAAGCGTGTAAATAATGAATAAAGAACAGTGTAAAATTCCATGTAAATTTTATTAAATCAGTTATTCACTAAAAACTTAAAAGACAGTACCGTCAATCACCCTGACTTCGCCTAGCTGTGTAAACTTCGCCTAAAAAAACGAACACTCATAACTCATTACTTTTAAATGACATCACCTTTATATCGCTTTTAGGTAGTTTAGGTTTTAATTATGATCCATTTATGATCACACTGCATACACTTGCACGCTTGGACTATTACACGATACCGGCTTTGCCTTCATTTTGGATCAATTGCCAAAAGTGTAGTTACAGGCAAAGTTATGACACTTTGCCTGCCCATAGGGTTGTACAAAATTTTGAAAATATAGAATTCAATCTAACGTTCTTCTTTTACATTTTGTTGCAAATATTTTTTTTTATACTGCTGTAAATGTGAAAGTTTGGACGTTTGTTGTTACTCAATGATAGGTACCTAAACATCTGAACAGATTTGGATGAAATTTTGTACAGCTACAGGTATGTTTTATTTTTAGATGCCAAAAAGGAAAAGAAAGACAAAAAAAAAATTGAAACGAAGTCGAACAGATCGTACACTACAAAACGTACCCCGGAAATTTTAGAACTCGCCCTTGAAAGCTTGAAGAGAAAAAAAATATCTTCATATCAAGCTGAACGTCTGCATGGTATGCCAATAAGGACACTTCTAGATGAACTACGTGGAAAACACTCAAAGAACCCATGTTGAAGAACAAATAGTGAAATGTTTAATTGATTCTGCTGAATTTGGTAGTCCGCTGACTTTAATAGAACTTCGAATGTTGGAAGTAGATGTTTGACTGTTACATAAGCACCTAATTAATATGAAATGGACAATATTTAATGATGATGAATATAACAATGTCACTAACTATATTCGTTTGTTAATAAATCCGATGTAGGCAAATACTTAATTGCTTAAGTTAAACAAAATGTGATCTCGTGACATGTGTCATTTTTTTAATTTGGTCTCTAGGAAAAGAATATTGAAAACTATATCAGATATTGATTTAAGACATTCAAAAAATATATAGATATTAAAAATAATCGTTTTTTATTTCGGTGATTATTTTGTGACAGCCCTGAACATTTACGTGTTTTAGCTTAGACTATCCCATAACTTCGCCTTTCATCAATTAAAAGAAAACTAAATGTCCGATTCGTTTTTTAGTTAGGTAAATAAACTTTTAAGGGATAGTTTAATATGTTCCAAATTAAGCTGAGTGTAACAACCTTGAAGAAAAAACAGCTTGGCGAAGTTTTGCACATAATAATAGGTACTTCGCCTACATTTTTTTGCATTAACTTTTGGTCTTTAAATGAAGAAAATCGGGAGTAGCTTGTCTATGGTCAAAAAATTGAATTGCTATTGGTTTTTTAGTGTCAATAATAATGGCGTTAAGTTTAATAGTTTTGGCGGGATATTAAAAAAACCTCGAAAACCACGTGAAGTTAGGGTGATTGACGGTAATTATTTATTTTTAAGAGAAACCCATTTTTTTCCTAATGTCGGGTCATCTAGTCCCAAAGTAAGCAAGTATTATGCTTGTATTATAGGGTACTAGAAAATGTACCTATTTAAATTATTATTATTTATTTAGGTACATAAATCATTTTTTTATGATATATACATTTATAAGTAGATAGGTAATTTTGACACAGACACGGAACGAATAGACTTGTTAATGCATATAAATAATTGCCCCGGGTGAAAATCAACCCGCAACCCTTGGCGCCGCAGTTAGAGTATCTAACCACATTTAATAACATACATTAATTTTATTTGACTTTGTTTATTTCTTTTAGCTGTTTTTTCATTGATATAACTGAAAATTCTTTCGCATTCTAGGTTTGAATGTAATAAGTATTGAAAGAATTTGAAGCTTGAATTTACTTCAAATTAATATCGCGTTTATCTTTTTCATACCTAACGTAAGGAGCATAGCTTGACAAAAACTTTCTTCAAAGTAGGTTTCAGTGTAATTGATATTGTTTGTTTTGTGACTGACTGAAACCACTGAAACAAGTTACATAAATACCCGATTAGATCAACTCAGTACGGTCAGGTGTTGCCAGAGTAATTGGTTGAATGCTGCCAGGTATCCCTACATATTATAAAATAAAGTCCCCCGCCGCGTCTGTCTGCCTGAACGCGATAAACTCAAAAACTACGGAACGGATTGGCATATTATTGACATCAATGGACATTTATGTATCATATGGAAATTTATTAATGTTTTGTGCAAATTTATTGAAATATGACGATTATTGTTGAAGAATTTGGAAAAAAAATCGAACCGGCTGGGAGCTTTCATCGAAAAGGCTGCCTAATCTCTTTTAGATATAACAAAATAATGTACGTAGGAGTTGTGTCTCTTTTATAGGACTAAAGACAAGTCCGCGATGGTATATGTCTATCTTTTATGGATAGCTTACTATACCTATTTTTATGTTTAAAAATAAATGGTGTTTTATGATGAGGTAATCCGAAAGCAATTTATACGGATACAGGATCCTTATCAAATTAAATACGTAATTTACCTTCCGCAATTCATGCACATTATGATTGCCCTTTACGCTATACAATTTACATTAATATCTTAGGAGCTATCGCGAAATATAAATATCGCGCGACAAGCAGCTGGGCGCCACGCGCCGTACCGCGCCGGCCATACCGGACGACGCGACATGCGTGGTTAGGCTGAAATTATTAATGTTGTACAGGTACAAAGAATTATTTTAGTTTGTTTTTATGTATTTATACTTTACTTTTTCAAATATTTATAAGATTGGAAAAAAAATACATTAAAAAAACTCCAAGTAAGTACAATGAACTTACGTTACATTTAAGTCTAACTAAATTCAATCCACATGTTCGATGTTGTTGATTGACACTACGACAGAAAAAAACATTATGGCTTACATGCTCGCTGCTACCCGTGCGAAGCCGGGGCGGGTCGCTAGTATATCTAATATATAAAATTCTCGTGTCACAGTTTTCGTTGCCATACTCCTCCGAAACGGCTTGACCGATTTCGATGAAATTTTTTGTGCTTATCCGGTATCTATGAGAATCGGCCAACATCTATTTTTCATCCCCTTAAATGTTAGGGGTAGTCCACCCCTAAATTTTTTTTTTATTTTTTAGACAAAATTTTTAATTTCTATTTTTTTATGATACAACATACAAAAATACATACAACCCTAAATTTTCACTTTTCTATCACCAACCCCTATTTTTAATAGTGGCGGGGATAACTTACAGTTTTCGTTGCCATACTCCTCCGAAACGGCTTGACCGATTTCGATGAAATTTTTTGTGCTTATCCGGTATCTATGAGAATCGGCCAACATCTATTTTTCATCCCCCTAAATGTTAGGGGTAGTCCACCCCTAAATTTTTTTTTTTTTAGACAAAATTTTTAATTTCTATTTTTTTATGATACAACATACAAAAATACATACAATCCTCAATTTTAACCCTTCTACGATCAACCCTTATTTTTTAATAGCCATTTTAGTAATTTAATAATTGCATAACTAAATATTATTTCGCAAAAGTGTAATTTATTTAATTAAGACTGACAGAAATTGTTGAAACGATAAATATTTGTGTTACGGGAACGAAAACGGGAAAGGGAAGAACGGGAAAGAGTTAAGACTGAAATAAAAAAGTTGTACTTGATGAGAATGGAAACAAAAAGGAAATGAGACCAGGGCCAGGAACGGAAACGATAAAATATTTATGCGATGGGAACAAAAACGGGAAAGGGAAGAACGGGAATGAGTTAAGACTGAGATAAAAAAGTTATTTTTGATGAGAATGGAAACGAAAACGAAGCTACACTAGGGCCAAGAACAGAAATAATAAAGTATTTTTGCGATGGGAACGAAAAAATGAAAGGAAGAACGGGAATGAGACAAGACTGAGATAAAAAAAGTGATTCTTATGAGAAACGAATACTACCCGTGCGAAGCCGGGACGGGCCGCTATTAGTATATATAAATATACTAGCGACCAGAGCGAACGATATATATATATATATTTCTGAAATTCGATTCTGAAAATACCGTGTTTACAAACACGGTATTTTGTTTAATACTGCAGACGTTAAAACGATCAAAATTACGTTGTCAACACGGTAATTACGGTGCATATGGAGACACTGCATCCATGTCACATCCACGGAATATTAACAACGTCCAAAGTCATATCACAGCCAGCCACTGGCAGCTGATATCGACAGGTCAGCAGACTCACTAACCACCCAGCCAGCATGGCCAGCCCCTATGGATCAGCCAGTTACACACAGCGCGCACATCATTCAGTATTCTCAGACTCAGCAGAACACGCAGTCTTACTGACTCTTGCGTGTTCTGTGTGTACTCTTACTTGCCATCATAGTATAGTACCACATAGAACTGCACTATGGTACTGCGTAGCCATGGCGTAGTCTTCTTCTGAGCGAACTAAATGAACTAGTGGTCGCCCAGCGGTCGAAGTTCGACCATACTCACTTTTTTGAAAGTACCAATGGGCGAGAGTACCTAAGTCAATTCAAACATCATCAAACGACAGACTATTAAACTCGTATGGTTGATAGTATTTGTAACACATATTAGGTATACATAGATTTTAGCTTTTGGCACTCTTTTTCCATATAAACTTTATCTATACACTCCTCCGTACGCGTAATATTATCTTATACTATAATGTGAGCAATTTTTGTAAATATATATATATTAAGATTATTGCTAACAACGAATCATGACCCTAGTATGAAATAAATGTTTATTTACTTATTTATTAACCACCAGGGGCGCTGCAGTAGATGTATATCTTCGAAACGATAGGACTAATTTTGATACGATTTTCTGCATTACATAGGTATCATCTACGAGTAAATAACTGAATGAATTGTGCAGTTATGAACCACCAGAAGTGCTGCAATAGATATGTGTCTCTATAATGAATAGGCGAATCTTGACGCGGTTTTTCGCGTTACACGGATATCATCTAAGAGCAGATTTATATAGATGCTTTGCAGTTATTGGCTACCAGTAGGGCTGCAATAGATGTTTCTCAAAAACAGCTAGGAGGATTTTGACGTAAATACGAGCCGAACTCGGTCGTCTCTTCACGTAAATTTAAAGATTATCAAATCAAGTGATTTGAATCCCTGTTAAAGTATCAGATTTTTTTTAAATGTGAATATACAGCTCGTGATTCATGATTCATGAGCTCATAAATTGAGCTCACGAATCCTTTGAACACTTTGCGCTATTTCTCATAGTTTAGGATTTGCCATACAGTCCTATTTCAAAAACTCAACCTGTATAATGATTTTAGCTTTCTGCACTCTTACTCCACATAAACTGCAACTATGCCAAATCTCACTTTCCACCGAGCGCGTAGTACCTATACGCTTAATAAATCACATGAATAAATTAAATGTTAGTTTCTTTGTAAGTCAGGGGTTTTTCAAATTTTAAATTAAATTTTTATTTTAAATATTTTAAACTTGTTATAAGCCATTCGATTATTTTTTATAAACTAATTCATATAAAATTACTTAAACAGTGACACCGAACCCCTCAAAGCGCGAGTCCGACTCGCCAAGTCGCCAGTGGCCAGTGGAAGAAATGGCCAAGTGGCCATTTCTTTTCTCCAGTATCCTCGATCATCATCTATCTGACACATACTCACCGACACGATTCCAATGGCCCAAACACGATAACTCTGCTGTAAGTTGGTAAGGAGTTGGTTATACTCCCAATCCCAAATGATGCTGTAGCATCAGGTCAAGGTCACCAAGTTTTTATAATATCTTTGAAGTAAATGGGTACCAAATTTCGAATCGAACAGACCTTTGGAAATAGCTCACATCCCTTCATCAATTGGAAAAGAGCTGATAATCTTCAAACGGCTGAACAGATTTTCTTGAATCATAGCTAAGAACACTTTCAATTAATTCATCTTTCAAACAAAGAATACTAAATAAATCGAAATCGCTACGATATGACGCTCGCTTAGCCTTAGCCGGGTAGCGACCCTGCCTACGAAGCTGGAGGTCCGGGTTCGAATCCCAGGTCGGGTCAGTATTTATATGATGAATATTGATACTGGTGCCGGGTCTTGGTTGTTATACGTATGTGGTGTCTTCGCTTGGTACCCAAAACACAAGCTAATGTTTAATTTAGGGCCTAGCCGTCGTTGTGATGTATACGTCGTTATTATTATTATTTACTTATAATTTATATTGTAAAGTTAATTAAGCAATGCAGTAAAAATACACATTTTGTTTTTATTTTTTGTAATTTTTATCGCAAAACTTTACGTTCCTGTTAGGTACAAAAACAACACAATTTAAAATAGTGTAAATGCTACCTATTTTAAAAGATAACATATTATGACGATGACCTCCCTCAATATTTGCCCTTGAATCAGACTTTCAGATGGCGTATTATCCTTAAAAATTAGCTGTCTTTTCTCTCTAAAACCAACGTTTACCTACTACTATATGAATATATTTTCCACCTGCGGTAGCACGTGCGTGGTCTACACATAGATGTTATTTCGGCTTTGCCCCAGTTATCTTGGTCGTGTTGTGAATGACCTCTAATACATTTTTTTTTACTTTTTAATTATAAATTATGGGAATCAGATGGCATAATTATTAAGATAGAGTGGCTGATATACTTTCTTCGAAACCATCAAATCCGTGACCAAAATGGTAGACGGAAATTTGACATACGATAAGTCGTTATAGGTAATTAATTGTTCCTTATAAACATTCTATTAAATTATATAAAATGTGAAATCAGGTTCTTTATTGGTTTTTTTAATACGACATATGTTTTGCGTCACACTAAATTGTAATTTTAGAGCACTTTAAAAGAATATACCTATATTTTAACAGCAAACAAACTAGGTAATAAATAAATAAAATAGGTAAACCATCCACCCTGACAAGCTTATCTATAGCCAGAGGGCATGTCGGGCGATATGTCGAATGAAAATAATATATTTGCATTTACGAACATATTATTTCACCCCAATAATGTCATACTCATATATCAAGGTAAATATTGTACTCATACTCGAAAAGTACCTACGAGTAATTTTCTAGTTAACAGATGCAAGTACAATAGTTTAATATAGTATTTTCAGTTTACGATCCGATATAGAGCAAAGGGTGGAAAGTGTTAAAAATTTTTAAGATGTTACAACTTAAAAAGCACAAAAAAAAATTGGTTTGAATAAGTTATACTGAGTAGTTTTTGAGATATTTGTTTCTAAATGTATTAATTGAATTTTCACCAAGATCAATCATCACGACATAACTGTCGTGATAGCCCGAACGCAGCGAACCTGTTTCAAATCTATAAGGCCATGTGGCCATGGTTTGGGTCCGGGCGTGTACCAATGAGTTTTTTCTGACTTAAGTACAATAACTATCACTACGTGCCACGTAGAGCACGTTAAGCAGTCGGTCCCGGTTTCTGTCAATAGATGGCGGTCGTTACAATCCGCCAACCCGCAATGGAACAGCGTGGTGGATTGAAGCTCCAAGCCCCCTCATCAGTGGGCTATAAAAAGGGCTGATGGAGGAGAAATCAACACGACTACGGGACCCTTCATTGTGCGTGATCCGTCACGCATTTGGCCGGTTTTTTTGAAAGTAAATTCGGTCATAACAATTACAATTCCAAGTTGGTTTTTACACTTTAAGGATTTCAATGTTGTTTTCCGTTTAGTAGAATGTTAACCATTCTTCTGAACGGAAACAAACAATGTAATTTCAGAAGCGTTTTACATGCGCATCACACTAAACTCTATACCTCAAGTGTTAAGTGAAAACATCAAAATAGCGTATTTTCGGTTCGTGTGGTAATTTTTTTTTTTTTGGTTCATACTTTTGTGATCACAATGCCGTATCTCTGTGTAGTAATCCATGATACAAATAATATTTTGCGTATAATTTGTTAGTAGTTTGTTGAATGTTGATTTATTTCCCAGTTTTTAGGTAAACTCAATATTTGGCCCCAGTCACCTCTTCGGATAAAAATCATCTATCGTCTCACGAAGTTACGTACCTGCTGGTATATTGGCTACATTATAGCAATAATTCATCACATTGTAAATGGATGGCCCTCAAAGATTCTAAGATTTTGTTTAAATTCTTTTCCCGATTAGAATAAGAGATCGACTTGGTGGGGGCACGACCGTGCCCCCAGATACTTACGTATTTTTGTGTCTTATGTAGTCAAATTATAGGTACATGTGGCCTTCTCCAAATCTATCAAACGGACTTTAGAACATACGTAGGTACATAGGATAGGATGAAATGAGTATATTTATATACATGTAGGTAATTTTAAAATAATTCAAAATTGTATGAACACGTACTACACACAATGACTATTAAAAATAAAATAGCTTGTGTTGTAGAGGCAGATTGCCAGATAACATAATATCACAACCGGGTGATGATATTGAAGCAATTTGAAACCTCATTCTTAACTTTGTTTTTATTGATTCCCGTTCTATAAAATTTGCAAAGTTGGAATAAAAAAATGGTGTGAGTTGCGAGACCCTCGTCAGAAGTGAAACTTAATAGAAATTCTCTCATTTTCCGAAAAACGATATACGCCGAGGTAGTAAGTGTTTTGAAGTTATCTTCTTTAGGCGTTTTGTTGGGAGTGAAATTTCATATGGAACGAAAAAGGTTATGGTCTAGAGAACCTCTGAAAACGCGGTGTGTAACGAAATAGGGACGGGAAAAGAACACTAGAAGTTATCTACTAAAAAGCTACTCATATGAAATGAATGGAAATGGTAAGTATGAATTGGTGGAAAAAAAATAAAAGTAGAAATAGTAACAAACGCTAGAATAGTAGGATATATGTTAGAAAATGGTAGAAATGGTATGAAATTATTGAAAATAGTACGAAATGGCAGAAAATTATGGTATCGGCATGGTAAGCGATGTTAGAAATGGTATAAAATTATAAAAAAATTTAGTGATGACATGGAGTTATAAAAATGATTGAATTGGAAGAATATAATATAATAATAATAATAATAATAATAATACATGGGACTTCCCACACAGAGCCATCTAGTCCCAAAGTAAGCAAGTATTATGCTTGTGTTATGGGTTACTAGACAACTGATATACATACTTAAATATTCTTTATTATATATACATATATAAATATTTTTTTTTTTTATATATATAACAACCAAGACCCGGTACCAGTATCAATATTCATCAAATTAATACTGACCCGACCTGGGATTCGAACCCGGGACCTCTAGCTTCGTAGGCAGGATCGCTACCCACTAGGCTAAGCGGTCGTCATATCGAATATTGTCAAAGTAGGTACCTAATTATTTTTTAGACTCGGAAACCGGTCAAGTGCTAGTTTCACAACTCATTCCAAAGGTTGCTAAATAGTGTTTTGACTTAAATAGGTGTAATTTCAGAATTAATACTTAGGCACGTCTTACGGTAATAGGCCACTAGAGAGCTCTACTGCGGTAGATTTGTTTCTCTCAAATGGCTAGACTAATTTAGTTGCACTTTTTCGCATTACTAAGGTAAAATCTGCTATAAGGTGATCCTTCGAGCAGATTCTTGATTAGTTTACGGTTCAAAGCCGCTAGGGGCGGTGCAGTAGACACGTTAATTCAAAACGGCTTTTATCATCATAATCATCTGGTTATAAACATTATATGGTTGTATACAGGCTTACCTAATATTCTTTAATCAGTAATAAAAATAAAAGTAAAGAAAACGTTAAATACTGAAACATTATATTGGTCCTTTAAAGAGAGTGAAATAATTAAATGAATATTTTTATAATCGACCTAAAGCAATAAACTTTAAGATGTTGATTGTACCATGCATGGCTCAAGGTTAATTAACATCTTACATTTTATGAAATAAGTCTCTTATAAGTTAAAATATAGTTATTTAATTGAGCCTAAAAGGACACTTAAATCTAAATAAAACAACAAAATATTTTTATTAGCCCGTAAATCATTAGTAACTGCGTGATTGATTTCAACGGGACAGGCAATATAACAAATGCTAATAATAATAATGTCAAATTGAAAATTCGTTGTTTTTACCGAACTGCGGAGGGTAATATTATATATTGGTATTTTCAATGTTATACCAATTTTTTAGAACAATATTAGGACCACACAGCAGGAATTTGACACATTTCTGAATCTTTGTGACCGTTTCATAAATGTTCTTTGTATCCTTAAGAAAATATTAGGGTATTTATAAGGTTACAAGATAAGATAGAGTGAAAAAACATTTCTCTCTTTTTCCCGAATGGAGCCTCAATGAATAGCTGTTTTAAAATAAAGTGGGGTTTATTTATGCCTTTTCAAACTTAAACCCTGTTTACGAAATATTCGGATCTAAATAGGTCTTATTGCATGATTTTAGAGAGGTACCTACATGTCCCGCGTCCGTTAACTTTAAAACTATTATTTCAAAAATCTAATAAAATCATAATATAGAACTTGATTTCACTTCATCAGCCCATTTTTACCCCTCCCCTGGGATGAGGGGGGCTTGGAGCTTAAATCCACCACGCTGCTTCACTGCGGGTTGGGGATTGTAACGACCGCCATATATTGCCAACGTCGGGGACCGACTGCTTAACATGCTCTCCGAGGCACGGAGTCAGTGATAGTTATGTACTTAAGTCAGAAAAACTCTTTGGTACACGCCCGGATTCTAACCATGGCCTTATGGCCTTATAAATTTGAGACAGGTTCGTTGCGCTTTGGGCTATCACGACACATAGAACATAGTACGACTATTGCAAATCGCACGACTAATCTAAGACCAATGATCATACTTGAGTTCGAGGTGATCAAGTTAATACGTAGTTAAACTCCAAATTAACTTCTAATTTTAGTTTATGATACGTTTTTTAGGGTTCTGTAGCCAAATGGCAAAAAAGGAACCCTTATAGTTTCGCCATTTCCGTCCGTCCGTCCGTCTGTTTGTCTGTCTGTGGTTTTTCTCGGAAACTATTGGCAATATATAGATGAAATTTGGAAGGTAGGTGTAATCTATGAACCGCTACACAACGACGACGTAGTGAAATTAAGAAAATTTATTTTGTTCGGGATAGGTCGTCGTACATGTTATATATAGCTTTTCTCTTTGACATTCATACGTGTTTTAAATTTTCTAAATTTCTGTTATATGCCGATGACACCAAAATCTACTTAAACATAAAATCGACAATAGATTGTCTAAACTTACAGGAGGATTTGAACAGGCTCAGCGTATACTATGCTGTCAATCGCATTAGCGTCAATACATGACGACCGCTTAGCCTAGTGGGTAGCGACCCTGCCTACGGGGCTAGAGGTCCCGGGTTCGAATCCCAGGTCGGGTCAGTATTAATATGATGAATATTGATACTGGTACCGGGTCTTGGTTGTTATATATAAAAAAAAAAAAATTATATAAGTATATATTATAAAGAATATTTAAGTATGTATATCAGTTGTCTAGTAACCCATAACACAAGCATAATACTTGCTTACTTTGGGACTAGATGGCGCTGTGTGGGAAGTCCCATGTATTATTATTATTATTATTATTATTATTATTATCTAAATGCAACCATATAACATTCACACGGCGTAATTACACAATTCCTTTTACGTATAGAATAAATGACGTGCCTATAAATTCAGTAAACTCAATTAAAGACCTGGGTTTGCTTCTTGATTCTAAGTTTACATTCAACCAACATATTGAATACATTCTTGACAAGGCTTTTAAAAATCTGGGTTTCATTTTGCGTGTCAGTCAACCTTTCAGTGACATACAGTGCATAAAGGTTTTGTATTTCGCCTACGTGCACAGTGTTTTGGAGTATTGCAGCCCGATATGGAATCCCCACTACATCACACACATACAATCTATTGAACGAATACAAAGAAAATTCATTAAACATCTAAACTTCCGCAGTAAAAGATATGACGGCGACTACCATAAATCTAATAATTATCATAAGCTATTACCTCTTGAGGACCGGCGCATACTTCTCGATATGATCTTACTACATGATATTTGCCATAGTAACGTTGATGTCCCTGACCTCGTCTCATCTACAGTTCTTCTTAATGTACCCAACAGACGGACCAGGCACACACAACTTTTTTACATACAAAAGCTACATACAGACTATGCCATAAATTCAGTCAGTCACAGAATACGACAACTGTACAATAAATTTTTTATAAGTTTAGACATATTTCATTCAACAAAAAACTCATTCCGAAATGCTATACTCCTTTCTCTCGTAAATAAACACAAATAAATAACTAAATTAATAATAACAAAATACACACACACACACATACATACACACACGTACACACACACACACATACACACACACACACGCATCTGTCCACACTTACTCAATAACACGTACACACTGTATGTAAATATGTAACAGTATAATAGTATGAACCCATTATTGGCGAATGTTTAGTTGTTAAGTTTTTGTAAATTACTAATGTAATGCGCTGTGTGGTTCACTGTAAGTAAATAAATAAATAAATAAATAAATACATGTAACTGAAGTACGAAAAAACATAATTCATCGTATTTTAACGCGAGAGGTACCAAACGATAGGTCTTAAAAAACGATATAGAGGTTTCAAAGTATTTTTTTATTTAAGTCAACAGTTGTTCAGATATGCACTCCTAAAGTCCTAATTTTTGTTAGAGTCATGTGTCCCCCTCTCTACCAGCTAAACCGTTGTTTTTGGATATGTGAAAACAATTTATGACAAGAGTATATATAACGTAGTTTAAAGAAAAACTATCACAGCTAGCTGTTTTATTTAACGAGTAATAGGTTAACTTATAAAATGTACTTTTATAAGTAAAAATTTTGTAAAAATTCCATAGAAAATGACAGATAGCGTTTAGCCAATAAGCAAAAACTAGATGCGTTTGTGACGTTATTGTAAAAGATAATTAAAAAAAAAACATTTTATGATGAAAGCTACATTGTATTACTAGGTACTATAAATTTACGCTTTCCTTTGCAGAGCTTATTCTCTGCATAATCGATACTAAAAGTCAAAGGTTCACTGTAATAAGTAATAAAAATTGTCTCTAGCTATCAGTGCACTCATGCCTTCTACATAACTAACGAAATAAAAATGAAATATATTTATACAATAATTCTTAAATTACATAATAATAACGATTAATGGTTAAGTTTGATTAATGTCGCGCTCGTTTTTTATATTGTCTGGTGGTACGGAACCCTTCGCGTGCGAGTCCGATTTGGACTTGGCCGGTTTTATTGTTAGCGTGCATGGTTACTGAACTCTACTACTTCATGTGTACCCCAACGCACATTTGAATGGTTTTATTTAATATGACTGGAAAGTAATATTTTCTATTTATTTCACAGACACGAAAAATTGTTGATTTCTAATTTACAAGACTGGTGTTTTACCTAGTCCAAGAAAAAATAAAGTATGTTATTCACTATTACTCCAAACAGAAAAAAGTTCCAGTGAAGTCCCTTTTCTTATTTTATTTATAAAACCTTCGTCTACCAAGAAACTGGGATTTCCTCACGGTTTTTACTCAGACTCTTGTTCGTTATGACGAGGGCGCGGTTCGCATGTTAAAACGCCTCGACTTTAAACTTTATTTGTTGCGCGGCAATTAGCTGCTGTAACCCTAATTACGACCACGAAACCACCTGTCCGCGGCGGCCTGTACATAGGCTTTCTCATATACTTCCGCGCGTCTTACGCTCGGACCTCCCCCGAGGCGCGATTGGCTAGGGCCAAGGGTGCGTGCGCAGGGCGGCCGCGCGGGGCGGGCGGCCGAGGCGGGCAGCTTTTGAGTTTCAGTGCCAGTGCCGTCGCGACCAGCAGCCGGTGACAGCGGATGTCAAGTGTATCTTGCCGCATTGCTCGAATATAACTTCGATCGCACCGATTTTGCACTCAAATCGCCTAATACGTGGACAGAACTAATTTTAGTGGGCGATAATACTAAAATAAACTTTTTTAGAACTTTTTACAAGTTTATTGATAACAACAACAACACGGTCTATTGAATTTTGTTACACTTATTACCGAAAAAAAAAAAACAAATTGATCATAGACACAAACTTTAAAAAAGCTTTTTTATCGAGTCTGCTAAGTCAGTTTGTGTTCAAGATAGTCCGTAGTTTGACATAGATAGCCTGAGTGTGATGTGCGATGGGCAGCTGTGGTAGCTGGCGCTGCGCGTGGCTGGCGGTGTGGGCGCTGGCCGCAGCCGCTGCGCCCGCGCACCCCGACGTCGACACCTCCACCGGCCTTAGCGACAACACGCTCGCTAATTCCGGTAATGTGATATTTTGTACCTATAATTTATGGCGGGACTAGATTAACAAGCCATGCCGTTAAATGTGTGGCTCCACTTGCATTTTGCGGCTGTAAGCACAGTCAGTGCAAAAATCTACGACATTACACGTTCACTGCGGCCAAGTTTTTACAGCAACACTTAAAAGTTCTTGACTAGGGCAACTGTTAGACTTAATAGGTACCCCATGATAAGTCAAGTCACACTCCTCGCGCTTCAGAAGAGACATACATATACGTAAATAAAAAACAATACGTAATCCTTCTTTTTGCTAATTTATAATTTGTCGGCTCCAACTCATAACATCAGATACTCGCAACAATTGGCTCTTTCAAACGTAGAGTTGAACTTAAGCTGTTTTGAGTGGGGACGTTCTACAAAATATGACAAGCAAAATATTCAGATTTAATTACATTAACAAGTGACGGTGAAAACATTGTCAATTTTAATTCGAACCCGTTTTAAAGTGATGATATTTTTGCAAATTTTTGTATGTACCACTCTCGTTTTATTGGATGACGGATTGATATAGCATGAAAGCCTGGCGGAAGATGAAAAGGAAAATTAAAATTTTTACTTAAGTTATCTGTTGATATTTTAATTTTCAAATAAATTTGTATTCCGTTTGATGAAAAAATGTTACCAATAGCATTCCGACTACAGGTAGCCCAATGAAAGTTGACTCAAGCGATTTACTAACACACATGCATTTACAAGTGGTAAATCAAATAAAATATTTTGTCTCACTTGCGTTCGTACGTATGGATAACTACTGGTAATTACAATTGAATTATAATGTTTCGTATATATTTTTGTACTGTTAATAAACATGAGTTTATGTTGTAAATAATTGGACAGATAAGAATAAAACGTAACTTATTGAAATAATAAATTCAATTTTTCGTTGTTTACTTTTTAGTGAATTATTTATTCGACAAATCAAATAAAATCAAAATATGTTTAATTCAATATAAGAAATTTATACACTTATCGAAGGTCAAAATGAATTGATTAGGTATTGGTTCGGAAAACTAGATGGAGAAGAACCGGCAAGAAACTCCTCCCTGTTCATTTTATTTTAATATATGTTTTTCATAATTCTTTTTTTTTATTAATTTAAAAGCCTTTAATCTATTACAATGATGTCCATGCGCATTTAGCCTTTAAATATTCGGTAATAATAAAATAGTAAGCTTTCTTCGTGAGTTGGACTTTAACTCGCCTTATAAATTGATTAGAACTCAAGTCTAACATTTATTTTGGAATTTTATTATAACAAAACTGATACAATTTCATTTACAATGTGTTTGTTATTTAGCCAAGCAACTATTCTTCAGGGTTTCGCGAGAAAATACTAGTTATTTTGATATTTGTGATAGTTTTAGTCTGATTTGTTTTGAATTTGTAATAATGCTAACATGTACAATTATTTTAAAAAAGTATTACATTTGAGACTATGGCGTTGAAAATTTGCACAATAAATTAAGGTGCATCGCGGCCTCTCCACAGTATGGTTTATTTGACACTTTGATCGACGTGAGATATTAGAGAGAGACACTACAAAAATAAAAATTGATTTATGTTTACGGAGACATTTATAGAATTTCGTTAGTCAAGCATTAAGCGTTACTATAAAAAATAATCCTCTTTAATGTTTTAAGCTGATGTTATTTATTACTTTTCAACTGGTATTTGACGAAAAACCTACAGTCTGTGGAAAATTTTACAAAGACCTAATAATATCACTTTTTTAACCATTAAACAAGTTTATTTTTGTAGTAGTAGCTTTACATGTTTTACTAACGCAAACGTAAAAATGTGTCGGTAAAAATTTAATCAATTCCTTTTTTTGTGACTCTATCGGACGTTGCACGTTAAAATGTGTTATTTTTTTAAGTTTTTAAATTGGTCAAAAAACATAATTAATGTACACGTATGTTAACTCTTTTTTTTTTTAAATTCTATCGTGTTCAATGAAATCCATCTGTCCGTTTGTGTACTTATACCTTGAGAATTTTTAACTGTAATGATGTAGCCTTGTATGTCGCTTTTCAAGCGTTTGTTAGACATAGAGCGACGCTGCGTTTGACCGCTACGTCATCAAAAGTTAATGAATTAACCTAACAATGTTGATTGTATCTGACGCAATGTTTACAGCTGATTGTAGAGTATGATATAAAAAAACGAAAATTCGGCTGTCCACTTGAGAGTAGGTTCTTAAACTTGTTATATGGTAATTGACAATAAGTTGCTATGGTAGATGTGTTTTTTCAAAACGGCTTTTTCATCATAATTATTATCAACCTATGAAATCCCACTGTCGGGTACAGGTTATTATTAATATTTGAAAACTAAAAAATATAAAAAATAAACTTAGAAATAAAAAAATTCATTTAATTCGTCCTACGTTTTCTCTTATATAAAGTTACATCGACGTCATACGTCCGTAAAATTGGCAAGGTTCTACCGAAGTTTTTAAATAGTAGGTATAATAAAATAGTGACATTCGCGCGGACGCTGCGTTTTTATTAACGTTCTACATAAAATTTCGGAAATAATAAAAGTGAAATACTAGGGTCAGCAATCAAATAAGCACACGTATCTCAATTTATAAATTCATTGTCACGATATTTTTGGACATTAAAATTTTGGCACTAAACAATACGTAGAATAATAATTTTTCATTTTACACTTTTTATATTTCGACAGTATTCTAAATTTAATTGTTTTTTTTTTATATTTCATAATACAAACCAAGTAATGAACAATAAATTATAATTAAAATGTACAAACAGATCATGGACAGAATTTTAGATTCGACGCAGGTAACCCTTAGTTTTTCCTCGATAATGGTTTAAAAATTAGAGTCCTACATTACTGTACCGCGGGCCTATGACAGTACGAGAGCATTTCACGTTTCGGTACCATGTGATACTGAAGAACGTTCGAAAAAAAATTTGAAGCGGTCTTGTAAGAGGATTTAAAAAATTAAAAAAATTATACTTTTGTCCTAAAACAAGAAAAACTGATATTTTTATGCTCGCTATATATAATATACCCACTAAATACTAGTCTCGAGAAGTAGTAGAAATCGCCTTTTTTAAATTCCTTAACGCCTGCTTTCCAAAGTTCTATCACAGAAGCACATACGCTCTCCCTGTAGTAGTCAGAAATGCATAGAGCAGGTCATTTTGATTCTTTAAATACTTTCGATCTTAGTAATTTCTGGTCTTATCTTTCAATCGGTTTCATACTTCGACCCCTAATACATTGGGGGCATTTTGTGAAAATTATAAGATTCTTTTAAAATTTTTATGTTCATTTAGGTAAATTCGTATGTGAAATCCATAGAGTAAATGAATTCTCTCAATCTAGTCAATTCGTATTTTTATGGTGAAATCAAACCATTCTATAAATTAAAGAGTACGCCGTTTTCGACAAACGTATTTTCACGTTCTCATATGAGTTTAATCTGTATAGTGTTTGGGCTTTAATTCAAAGCCGTATAATTTACAAGGTGATTCGTTGACGGGTGTCTGTGATTATCTATGAAATACTATTTCGTTTCGAATACGGTCCCATTTAAAAAGACTTAATCGGCTAATGTATTGTCCTGGTGTCCGGTATCGGACTATATCGATCGTGGGCGAACCCTACTCATTAAAGCCCATTTACAGAGCGTGATGTTCGCCATTCTTTCGATAAAATGGCGCCCCGTGACGCGTACGGCCGCTGGCTGTGGCGTGCTAAGAGGATTACCGTGAAGGGTTGACGGCGACTCCGAAGGGCTATTAGCTAACCGGGGAGCACTAACGATGCTGATATTATAATTACTTTATGGGGCGCGCCGTTTCTTTTGTCATATCGCTGCTCGAGAATTAATTTGATCGATGAGTTGCACGTTCACGCGCCGCGGCCGTCTCGCCACGCCATGTTGTCGAAGTTTTTATGACGACGCAAATTGATAGCGTTGTGCACTACCACAGTATAAATATAACATACGTACAATATTATACGTTGTAAAACCACTTATTTGCTAATAGCTCACCTTTCCTAAACAATACAATTCATCAAAATAAAGCGGTGAAGAGGGAAGACACCATAGCTAGCATGCAAAAGTAAAGTGTGTCAAAAAATGTAGTATGACCGTTGGGTATTTTCAACTCTTCTTAGACGAGTAGTAATCACAAAGGTGTCTTCTAGCTAGTCATGTTTCATTACAAAACGTAAACTGTAATTAGGCAATAATTTTATTTCGTGAAATATAACGCTATGTTTAAAAAAAACATTAATGAGCCTAAACTATCTAGTAGACCATTTTCCACAGTTTGTAAAGCGGAGAACTTAAATGTATGTAAGTGAGCACACAAACATGCGTTCATGTTGACCTTCACATATTTCAATGAAAAACGCTTGAAAGAATCAAAAAGAAAATTCATGGGGCCCACATGTTCAGTAGAAAAAAATATATACCAATTAAACGTTCTTCCGTTTGTACTCATCAAGCGTATCCATAAGATACCCACAATGAATTATAAGTATAATTCTTTTTGTACTGAACACGTGGGCCCCATGAATTTTCTTTTTGATTCTTTCGAGTGGTTGTTATTGAAATACACGAGGGTCAACATGAACTTAAGTGTGTGTACTCGCTTACGTACATGCGTTATAAGTACTCTGCTTTGCCTTCTTTGCCGTGATTGAAAAAAATTACGTCCTAGGAAACCAGAGATCGACTTATTATATACCAGCCGTATCTGCCAGCGTCGATATGTCTTGTTGAAACATAAATAATTTTTGTAACCTACTTCTTCCAAAATATAGAAAACGAGTTAAACGACCGTTTTCCATAGCCATATCCCGTCATTATATATAGGTACATCATTTTTGAAAAATAATGTTATTTGTGTTATCTGAATTGTCCTATATCTTAGGAAACGAGTATTTATGACCATTTTAGTGTCGTTATTGTATCCGTCATTTTTTGTTATTTTTGGTAAATATTGTATTTTCTTCATCATTTTATAAAACCCTGTCTTATGTTCATTTTTTTATCACGTCTATGACTTCCTAAACCCAAGGACTAACTTCGCATATCGGTAGCTTTTCATGCCTAACACGTTTTACGTTTTAAAAGTTTGTCCAGGTTTGGAACCTCTTTAGTTATTCACCGAGTTTCCAGAGGTTGTCTAGGTTGAAACTTTTTTTTGTTCTACACCCTTTCACCTCAATGCATCTAAAGAACACAACTTACAAAATACTAGTATTGAGAGTGTTCATCAAGATTGCCGTGCACAATCACCGTACAGGCACACGACCTGCGACTGCGTAAGTCTAGTGCGATGGACTTTACGATATTAACGTTTCACCTCACACACAGCATCAACGCAGGGCAGCGGTCCAACACACCGCAGCACAGATCCGACGTGGAGGCATCGTATCTTGTGTCAGTATGAGCTTCTTCTTCTTCACTTCATCAGCCCATTTTTACCCCACTGCAGGGGCTTAGGCCTCCCCCAGGGTGAGGAGGAGGGCTTGGAGCTTAAATCCACCACGCTGCTCCACTGCGGGTTGGGGACTGTAACGACCGCCATCTATTAACAGCGTCCGGGACCGACTTCTTAACGTGTCTTCCGTCAGTATGAGCCGATCCTTGTAATTCTAAAAACGAAAAATTATATTAATAAAAAATTAACATAAAGTTCTTTCCAAATTAAAAAAAATGTTGTCAAAAAACGCGACACTTTTTTCGTAGAAGCACACCAACACCAATGTCACAAAGCAATAACTAAAATTTAATCACTATTTACCAGTTTAAAAAATAATTTCACAGTCCTTTAGTCATTTTGTGTCTAAGCGTTTCGACACTTCGTGGTCGTCTCCGCTGTCGCAATACTTTAGGAAATAGGAAAAATAGGAAATAGAATAGGAATACGAAAAAAAAGGTCTTATACATCCAGAGACGATTTGAAAGACATTTTAAATATTAAAATCGTATTGTTGGTGGTCGAAACGTAATTGATATTATATGTTATGTTTGTGTAGTAACAGGCCTGCTGCCTGTACGTGTATCAGCTCAGAACAGCGCAAAATGGCGAGTTATTTGTTATGCATTAAGTTTTATATGCATTTGTAATGCCTCATAGACGGCACGTGAACGGAGACAAGCCGTTTGTCAAATGTATATGACGTCATGACACAATTTACTTATACTTCGATCTTACACGCTGATGCAGAGAGATTATTTAATTTATTGGAATTATTCCACCAATAAGAATTTTGCAGGAGAATATAAATATAAATTAATTATAAATAAATATAAAAAAATATAATTTGCGAAACCTATAACAACACAATTCCAGTTTTGACTACAAATATAGGAATTTGATAACACTATTTGATAAGGGTTTTTGTTTGAGAGTCTAGGCCTGGAGACTAGTTATTTCAGTTGAAAAATAAAAGAATCTATTTTTGTTTAGAATTTTATTTTTATTATGCAAACTCATTAATGTAAACTTGACGGTCTTCATTGCTCTATGAATATAAGAAAATAGAGGTCAATTCAGTTTTGTTAGAAATTACCATGGATAACATAGACAAGCACCCTCGTCCCGACTCCTCAGGGGTAGGGGCAGAGGCTTAGAGCTCCCCAGGTCTAACCCCCTGCAGTGGGGCATAATGGGCTGATTTGGTATGAATATGGTAATGGAGACGCCTTAGAAATAAATCTAGCTTTGTTAAATACGTTCATTTAAAAAAAAATTGGTTTCCCAAAGAGATTCCCGTTGAGTTTACTTTTATAACGTTATTCGGAATCAGTAGATACATGTATCAAGGGCACATAAAACAAATAATTTTGATATAGGGTGGAAATTTTAATTTTGCAAGCCATCTTCTAATGTATAATTGCGTATTGTTTATTGGATGCGAAAGGCGGAAGACCTTGTGTGGAGGCGAACCTTGGGAGAGACCTATATCCTGTAGTGGAAAGACACGGGCTGATGATGATGATGATAATTTCTCTATCGCTTTATATTAACTTATAACTTCTGAATTATACTCGTAACAATTTAATAATGTTGATCGAAATTAAATTATTTTGCCTTTTACAGCAGCAGTAGTAGGCTATTATGGGAAGCAAAATAAATTAATTTTAATGTTGAGGTTTGGCAACAAATAAATTCAGATGTTATTGTATTTTATTTTTAAAAGCTTATCCGCTAAAAAAGCGCGACTTTCTGGGAAATTGTGGGTCTTTCTAGAAAATTCTGAAACTTTAGGGACCACTTTTTGAATATTTTTTACTTAAATCGGCCCAGCCGTTTTGGGTGAACGTACCTATCTAACACAACGTCACCTGGTGGCCCATAACCGCTGTCACTTCCATGATTATAAGGAAAATTTAAAAAAGTTTTATTATACTTCGTCAAATAGCTTTTAAGTTAAATCGTCACAAACATAACACAGATACATAATGCGAAATTTACCCACCCTCTTTAAGTTTTAACATATCGACTAACTCATGTAAAAAACCTGGTGGATGGCCCAAATATGCACAACTAGTAATCACTCGTAGCGATGGCAGTAATTTGGTAAGTCATAAATTACTCGTTTAACTGAATTACGCTGGCGGATAGCATTCTGTCCGCGCCGCGCCGCTGCCCATTGCGAATCATTTCCATACCCTGCAGTCAGCGGCCACCGAAACCTATACGAGAATGCACGAGGGGGGTTATTATTCATTAGTCATTACAAAAGTTAAATTAAGTTACGGTATACGTTAGATTCTCTCGAACTCGTCGTCCCAGGAAAAGATTACAGTCAAATCACGAACTTCAAAATGTTTGTAAAGACAAAGGAACCGCATTTAAAGCCTGAGGCGGCTCAGCGAGACGATGCAATTATTCAACGACTCCGCGAGTCTTTGGCGAAAGTTTCTCAGCCGGGCGCCGATAACCGGTAACAGTCTAACAAATTAATCATAATTCACCTTCGCCCCCAATAGAGCCTCGATTTGGAGCTCGAACAAAGACGGCGGCGGCGCACCAGACTCGGAGTCGAATCGAAAGGTAAATTTTGAGAGTTCCATTGTGGCGGAGTGGAGTAATGAAAACGCGGATAATAATTTACGAAGAGCAGAAGTGTCGCTGTTTAATGGCGACAATAGGCGGCCGAGGAGCGCATTCCGCGCGGCCGGCGCCCGCGATTCGAGTGACGCCCGCCCAGCGCAGCCTGAAATAATTATCATCGTTGTCCCTGGCCCCGGCAAGCGCTTTAATTGTTCATTTACATTTGCAACGATGATACCAGTTTGGAACTATTTCGCTCTGCGTTTATTTCACTGTCGCCCGCTCCGCCGCCGCCGTGTTATTGTTCCGAGTTAATGGCCTGAAAATAGAAACGATTCGCAATTTGTACGACGACGTGACGCTTGTATTACAGGGGTGGTGCAAAACTATATAACCTGTCATTTATGTATAAATTGTCATACATAAACATATTTCAATAATGCGATGTTAACTCATGTATAGCTGATGCCAAGTGAGAACAAAATTTAACCTCTAACTACGATTGAGATTTCAGACAGTAACCGCTTAAGGTGTCACGAATTCACACCCCTGTGATTAACTTTAATGCCGCTAAAATGTATATAACAGACATTCAAAACACCTTTGAATTTAAGCCAAATGAAGTCGTATTTAGCGAAAGCCGGCTGAGTGTAGCGGCGGTAACGCGGCGACACGCGTCGAGTGTGGGATAAATGAAATTACTGGAGACGAGCGCGGCGTCCTCCCGCGACATTAATTTGTACTAGTATCAAGAATTTGTAGAGATTTAGCCGGGACGGAGGCGAGCGTTAGCACTTATTATGGGGGTGCATCCCGACCCGCGACAGACGTAGGGGAGGACCCGCCACGTCGGTCGCCCGATGCCGAGAATGGTTACACTCGATTTAATAAAACTCCGACAACATTTCATTCTGAAGAATTTAAGAGTCAATTCGTTTTAAACGCTACAGTGGCGGCGCGAAAAAACCGTAGGCGGAGACGTGCCCCGAATACATCGCGAGGGATTTCTTATCGGCGGCTATTGAGATGAGTACTTATGGCTTTTCGAGTGGCTCGGCTTCGTTTAATTTGTTGTTTCCGCTTGGAATTTTTATTAACGTCTCCCCTCTGCGCGGCACGCAGGGTGACGCGGGCTTCGCGCGGCGTGACGCTGCCTGATAAATACAAAGCCAAAGCCCACGCGTATTGACACTATATATCTAGGTATCCAAGTATTTTAATGTATTATTTTTGTCATTTTACATCGGAACGGTGAATTCTTTATTTCTGATGTTCTTTTTTTAATATTTTAGTGGTAAAGAATGTATATAGAGCTGCTACTTCCATTTTTTTTTTCTTATAATACTGCGGTTAAACTAACTTGAATTATTTGAAGTGGTAACGGAGTAAATTGACTGTCGAGATGAAACGCAAGGCAATAGAATAACCGCTGTGGCGAGATTAGCTACGGGAATTCCTGTGATCGTTGAATGCATGCGTAGTTTTCGTTTATATCCTACTTGTTGGGTAATGAGCCAAACTTTTCACGTATTGTAAATTGACGACAACAGACAAACAATCCAATTTGTTATTTAATTTAATAAAATATTACATGTTTTGTTTGTAAAATTCTAAATAAACAAGAGTGAGGACCCTATTATATAAACGTTTTTCTAATATATCGTATCGTATGTGTAAATGACAAATGTGTAAGTCACTTGTAAGTTGTTGTAAGGCACTTTTGGTGATAGCATGGTGATAGGGATATCACCATGCTATCACCAAAAGTGCCCATTTTCTTCTCCTTCTACGAAGATTTAGAAATTAATGCTTTATGAAAGTGCCTTCAACTGTCAAAAATTAAAACCTTTGATAACTATTATTTCTTACTCTCCGACTCCTACTACACGAATGAAAACATTTTTTCCCTCAAAAGCTTATTCTTTCATGTCGTTTGTTCTGACCATAGAAGTAGCTTTCTCCAAACTGTCTCATACGTATAAAATCATGTTAACTCGTCTTTTATCAGGCACCCATAAACATATTGTGTAAACCCAACGCTATTCATTTTTTTACTCTAAACGGCATTTTCGAGATGGAAATAATTTCCTAAATCTTCTAGAACCGAAATAAAAGACATATTTGAAGACAGAAAAAAGGTTTTTCAAAACAGCCGTATTATCTGATTAATCTCGATACAATACACCAAAAAAAGAAACGGCCTCGGCCGACGGTCTATAAAAGCTATTAATTTGAACGCAAACAATGAAACTAGCCCGATTAATATTAGTTCAGTATCGACCACTTTCCACTATTATACGGTTAATAAGTCGCCAGACCACATGTAAATGGTCGAAATTGACAGGCGTTGCATTGCAACTAAATGCACCCTACTTGTTGTGGAACATTCGGTTGAAACGGTGCGGGGATGCGGAAGGTGGGAGAATTTCGCTCGAAGTAATAATGCGTCGACGTGTCCGCATATGTCGTTCACTGCAAACGACTGAGCCTTATTAGAGATGTGCTAATGAAAATTCGATACCAAATATTATGACGGATTTATAGGCTTCATTATGGTACAAAGTTGGCTAGGTTATTTAATTTTATAAATAGCTGCTACAAAAGTATATAAAAAAGCAATTTCTAATAGTTATTTATGTGACGTAAATATTTCCACGGATTTTAAGTAATATGCAGATTCATCATCATCATCAGCCCATTTTTACCCCACTGCAAGGGCTTAGGCCTCCCCCAGGGTGAGGAGGGGGGCTTGGAGCTTAAGTCCACCACGCTGCTCCACTGCAGGTTGGGAACTGTAACGACCGCCATCTATTGACAGCGTCCGGGACCGACTGCTTAACGTGCCCTCCGAAGCACGATGTCAGTGATAATGTGTGTGTACTTAAGTCAGAAAAACTCATTGGTACACGCCCGGATTCGAACCATGACCCGATGGGGCCTTATAAATTTGAGACAGGCTCGTTGCGCTCTGGGCTATCACGACATATGCAAATTACCTAAACACAATGCTGCATTGTTCAAAATTTCTCAACATGTTTCGATAATTTTAGCATTTGTAAAAATAGGTATATTCTTTCAACGGAAAGAATATCAAAAATTTTGGAAGCCTGGTAACAGAAACATAAAAAGAAAACGTTAAACAATGATGTGACGTCATTATTACACGCAGCTGTCAACGGCCATACAAACAAGCGCAAAACGTAGATCGTATATATTAGCTATATTTTAGTAGTTGTAACGCCATCAGCAAATTTTTAACAATCTATTATTGTTTGAAAATCAATACATTAAGTTTTATGAATATTAGAATATTCCTGTATTGTCTATATGTTAATGAAAACGTATTAAAATGTAACGTAAACTTTTTTTGGCCAATGCCTATTGTAGACACTGGAACACACCTAAGACGATCGGGCGTTTGACAAGACTCATAAATACTCGTATCTATGTAGCGAGAAAAGCTTAGTATAGTACAAACAGGAGTTCTGTAGTTTGTTTCTGTTGTTACAATAAAACATTTTTTTTTCGAATTAATCTTTGTTTAAAATCCGGTCAAGTGCGATTATTGGAGAGAGTTCCGTATTTATAAATGATTGCATTACCTTTATCTTTTTCCAAATATGGCCTAAATTTCTATGTTGGAACAAAAAATAGTATATACGGTACGTTACCACATTGCAAAGGAAAATTGCTGTGTATAATGTGTATTGATTTTATTGGCCCTCGGTGAAGTTATTTAAAATCAGCTCGCAAGATTTGAACTAAACATAATACCACGTGAAGTTAATACAAATCAGGGTATAATAAAAACAATTAATCAAATCAAATTCTCAAATTTTAAATCAAGTTTTCAACAAATTTTCAACAAATTTCAACAAATGAAATCAAATTTTTCAGTACCAAAGATATCAGAAGTTGAGGCATAACATCTATAATTGCGCCACTGTATCCTAGTTTTATAACTGCGAAAAATCTGTATTTGCCTTCCATACAAACGTATACGCAATCAGGTTTTTTCCCGTAATCTAATTATCAGTACTTTGTGTGCGGATTACGATAAGTCGCAAACATCGCGAGTGTTTGACGTGGCTGGCGGAGGGTTGGCGAATTAATAGCGACGAGGAGCATTGCTGATTGGAAAACACGAGGGGACCATTCAGCAGATTGTTATTAAAATACTCCTATACGCCGGCGAAGCTGACTGTCTCGATCATTCTATCAAACGCGATGTGACATCTTGGACGATATCAATTTAATGCCAAGTTAAAATGTGAAAAATCTATACTAATATTATAAAGCTGAAGAGTTTGTTTGTTTGTTTGTTTGTTTGTTTGTTTGTTTGTTTGTTTGTTTGTTTGAACGCGCAAATCTCAGGAACTACTGGTTCGAATTGAAAAATTATTTTTTTGTTGGATAGTCCATTTATCGAGGAAGGCTATAGGCTATACTACATCACGCTACGACCAATAGGAGTGGAGCATCAATGAAAAATGTTGCAAAAACGGGAAAAAATATTCCTTTTGAGAGCTTCCGTCGCGCGCGCTGCGTAAACAGTTGATGTTAAGCAAAAATCATGTATTACGGAATTGTACCCCTTTAAAAGTTCTAACCAAAAGTCCGCGACAGCATATGTGTATCTTTTAAGGTTAACTTACTATAACCTTTTTTATGACAATCAAATTTGTTCAACATAATGTACTAATTGCGAAGATGTTTTTTAAACGTGATATTAATCCTTATCAAATTAAATACGTTAGTTTTCTTAAGCATTTCATGCATATTATAATTATCCTTTACATCATACAATTTAAATTAATATCTTAACAGTTTTTATTGAAATTTAAAAACTATAGCGGGAGAAAATAAATTCGCTGTCTGCCTCTGTTCGTTAACTTTTTACTTCCAAACCAATAGACTTTGATACGGTTTTTAGTAATATCTTATTTTCTTTTTATCTTATAATCTACTAATCTATATAATAGAAATTCTTATTATAAAGCTGAAGAGTTTGTTTGTTTGTTTGATAGATTGATTGTTTGATTGATTGATTGTTTGTTTGTTTGTTTGTTTGTTTGTTTGTTAGTTGGTTGGTTGGTTGGTTGGTTGGTTCGTTCGTTTGTTTGTTTAAACGCGCAAATCTCAGGAACTACTGGTTCAAACTGAAAAATTATTTTTGTGTTGGATAGTCCATTTATCGAGGAAGGCTATAGGTTATACTACATCACGCTACGACCAATAGGAGTGGAGCATCAATGAAAAATGTTGCAAAACGGGAAAAAATATTCCTTTTGAGAGCTTCCGTCGCGCGTTCGTCGTTGATTTGATGATCGATTGATTGAATGATTGATTGATTGATTGATTGATTGTTGTTTCTTTGTTTGTTTGTTTGTTTGTTTGTTTGTTTGTTGGTTGGTTGGTTGGTTTGTTCGTTTGTTTGTTTGTTTGAATTTGTTAATCTCTGAAACTATCAGTCGGATTTGAAAAATTCTTTTTGCCTTTGATAGCCTGATTCTAGCGGAGAGTTATAGGCTATATACATGAAAACGAACTGTCGGTCTATTCGAGCAAATCGGCTTCGGCCAAAACGGCTTAACCGATTTTGATGAAACTTTACACATATAACAGGATGTAATATTTTGACTACACCCTTTCCATATGTGACATACAGAACTTTTTGTATGTCTGTCTGTAAGTCCATATGTCTAAACCTATTTAAATGAAACATCAATGAATATGAAAAGAAGGTCGTTAAAACTAACAAATGTTCCTTTTTGTCCGTCTGTCTGTCTGTACGTGTATCTGTCTATTTAAGCTAATCTCTAAAACGGCTAAACAGATTTTAAGGAAACTTTGCAGACGGGAAAGAAGGTTGTCAAGATATTTGACATTAGCTACTCTTTGTCCGTCTGTTTGTCTGTACGTATATTCAATTCAATTTTATCTATTCGAGCTAATTTCCAATACGACTGAACAGATTTTAATGAAATTTAGTGTCATAAGCTACTTTTTGTGTTTGTCTGTCTGTCTATCTGTCTGTCGTTTGTCCTCACTGATCTAGCAACGTACAGCCGAAAGTACTAAGTCTAGGAAGCTTAAATTTGGAACATAAGTTTATTTTATAACGTGAGCACTATAAAGTTAAAAAAGGCTTTTTTAGAAATTTCAAACTTAAGGATGGGAATGGAGGGACTTAAATAATGACGTGTTTCAGGGTTTTTAGATTTTCACGTTTTAAGTGTGGGAAACGAGAGATGAAAAATTGTATCGGTTTTTTAAAGGGTGGAAAGGGAATGAAGATTGAAAGTTTGAATGGGTGTGACCAAAATTGGTTCCAGCAAAAAGTACGTATAAACCATCTCGAACGTTGATAGTACCTATAACAGGAATTCGTAGTCTACGCAAGCGAAGCTGCGGGCGGTCGCTAGTATTCTTATATTGCGGAGTAATGTTGTTTAGGGTTTGATATATCAACAAGAAAAACAAAATAGCTTCCTAAATGCGTGGAGTAATGTTGTTTAAAATCCTAAACAACATTACTTACTATATAATAAAATCCTATATATCAACAAGAAAAACAAAATAGCCTCCTAAATGCGAATGCGGACACTTAGCGATACTTAGAAGAGCGGTGCTATTTTTCGTAGTGCAAGGGTGAACCTACATTTTAATTAATTTTCAAAAATGTATATAAATTCCAAAATATACTTAAGTTTGGCATTAGATAAATAAAAAGCGCAAACTAAATAAATTATAAAATTATAAAAATAATTACAAAATAAAAATCTAAAATGACTTCTAATAGTTTTGAAGTAATGAGTTTTGAAATTTTAAAAACTCGATTACTACCATAAATTAAATAATAAGGACCTAGTACTACCTATATAAAGCAACCAAACTTTTTACTTGAACACGACTTAAATCGATTTAACAAATTAAAATTAAATTATGTCAGTGTTGATCACATATTGTTCATTTTTATAACTAGTTTTATTTAGAGTATTACAGTTTATCTTCAGTATATGTACAAATATATATACAGGATTTTTTTTAAATCTTTGCACAGAAAAATTCAATTTCGTACTTTAGTGAAATTAAATATTATAATTTCACTTATTTATCTATTTATTCAAAATGAAAAAAAAAAACCCAAATTGATTAAATGTATCTGTGAAAATGCCGGGAGTCGTATCACCCTACCCGAAATGCCGCCGTCGCCCTGCGCCCCCCGCAATCATCCTATTCGGTGCATGTCTACGTTTTAAGATTAATTGTATCGAACTGGTTGAAAAAATAATGAAAAATAAAAGATCGATTTTTTTAAGGCAATGTGTTTTATTCACGTTACTGAATCAAAACAAAAAAAAATTTGCTTGTATAATTTATTAAAGAAATATTTGTCACGTATTAGTTTAAATAAAACGACTTCATTTTACCTGTATACAATTGTCACGTTACAACAAGCCACAAGGATATAAAAACAAAATAACATAAACGCTACAAAAAGTTTATTGTATTTTCGTATTCTTATTAAATATGTTGGCCCAATGTGCATTACTCACGCAATCGTTGCAACTATTGTACTAAATGATCATTATTAAATGTTTTTGCTAAAGTCACATCCCTTTTTTGGGGGACACTCCCGAATCTGATTTTAATTTTAGGTACTATGTCACCTTAATAGCGAAACTGAAAAAATAGTTCCGCAAATGAAAGCGAACGTGCTGTCGCGTCACAACAGACTCGTTGGGATTCTATTTGGAGTTTTAAGAGTGTTAACCGGTACAACGGTTTCGCATTTAGAACGACTTACAGAATTTCGTATATTGCGTTACGTCCTGTAGTTACAATAATTACATTTGTTTTTGTTAATAACATTTATTCATATACAATTACTGAATTGGAGATATTGATGAAAATATTCACCACCATTCTATTTTTAAAAACGCAGAAAATTATGTCGCTAAGAGTACTATTAAAAGCAAAATTTATAGAATAACTATTGGCGATATTTGTAGGAATCATAAATATTTTTTTAGGAATTCCCAATATAATATTTCTGCGAAGACTAAAGTAAAATGTAGCTAGCCAAACCGACATCAAAAAATACACTACATAACAAACAATGTATCAATATAATAATTTAACCAGATTACAGAAGCAAAGAGTAATCTTTGTTGCTTTAGATTGAATAGCACAGGACCGTTTTGTTCATGAATTCCAAAATTAAAATTAAAAAAATAAAAGCTGAGTATTTTGTAAACACCGTCAAACTCCATTTATACTCCGAAACTGTTTTAGTGTTTGAATCATGGTATAATATTAAACGTAAAAGTAGAGGAAAAATATTATCAAGTATTGTAGTAAGCGTTAATTTCTTTTCAGTATAATAATCTGTTCTAACAACAGAGTTTGAATTGATTTCCGAACGTCTCCACCCTGAAAAAAGTTTTCATCAATCGAGCGATGGATGATCCCCGTACTAAAAAATACAGAAAAAATTAGCGTTAGCGGAAATTATGGTTTCTGTAACGTAATTTTATTATGATGACGTGTAGTTTTTCTTCCTCAGTTTCCTCGTATTTATGAGGATCTCGATCATCAATTGCTCGACATGATGGTGAAACATCATATTTATTGAAGAACACTTTTCTCTGTCTATGTACGCATTATACAGAAGATACCTGTTAAAATGTATTCATTGAAAAACCGAACTGACCAATTTTTTTGCTATTTTTAAAAGAGTTGGAACGATATATTGAAATTAAGAAATATTTTACGACGTTTTGGCATGTTAAGGTAGAAAGAAATCAGGAAAAAGGAAGTGGGAGGTAGCAGTAAATATAGCCTAATATAAGCTGATGTGATGTAAATTTTATTCTATTAATATAGCACCGTACCAATTTTGCATAACATGTTCCGAGCCTTAATTGATTTATCTTTTAATTAATTAAATCACATCGACATATTCAATCATTTTCACTAATTTCAAAACTTAATCATTTTACAAACATAAACTCTTAACAAACAACAAATTCAATTTGTTAAAATCTAACCAGCCAGTGTTGCGGATATTTTATGTCGATTAAAGGTTCGACAGTACACGCATTTTCTATATAGAAGTATCATTTCTAACGCGCGTACATAAAGTATCATATGCTATCATATCCAACAGCGCTGTTTTAAGCGCAAAAAATATTTAAGTGATTTAAATGGATAAAATTTTTACATACCAGTATAATAAGAAGGTACATTGGTGCCTAGAGAGAAACTTTACCTCTCTTCCTTTATTTAATAAGCCAATGAAATTGAAACGCACGAGCGCGCGTTTTGATCAGTTTGAAGTATTGACTTGACTTTAAACAGTACAGTTTTACTATTACAAAGTAACATGTGGTGTGCAAATGTAAAACTAAACACAATTAACGACCGATTGTAGGTGGCGACACTGACGACGGCGCAAACTGTCCCCCGGCGCGTCGCCACGGGAGGCTCCCGGGGGCTTATTACGAACTAGCAGGGGAGCAGCGCGCCTTTTAATTTGCAACCATTACATACGTTATGCAGCTGATTACTTGTTAGGGAGGTTATTACAAGATCAGTTTGTCAGTATATGAAACTTTCAAGGTGTTTATACCTATATAATTTGTATTGTAATAATACCCGACGACGCTAGAGGATGTCCTAGAGGTGACTGAGCTTAACCGGCCGGCCAGGCTGCAAGTAGAATTTTTTTTTTTGTAAGAGGGCGTAATAAAACATAAGCACGTGCCAGTTTCGTAATCTGAATAGTTGTTCGATTAGATTAGGGTTTGCGAAATATTGAATTTATCGATATTGTGTGCAACGAGATTTTTAAATAGATCAGAAGTGCCAACATTAATTTTCACCAGGTTATTGGAACCAGGTCATTTTCGCGCTAGCACAGTGAGGTACTTCAACAAGAAGATAGCTGGGAGTGGGCACCGTCTCATCGAGTGATTTCACAGGCTTGCCAGGCAAAGCGTAGACGCTGACAAATCATATGGCATGGGGTTTGGTTACTGGTTTTCGAGAGGGGTTCAGGCCTCATATCAACACAAAAAGGAATACATATCTTAGATACTTCAGACATACATACTTATGATATAAAGGTTATTTTAATACACATAACATGAAGATTTGTTATATGTTAGCTATACCATTATTGTAGCGCTTTTAAAAATATTCCCTAACTTTTAGAGTTTTTTTAACTTTCAGGGTTCCTTACTTCAATAAGAACAAATAGAACCCTTATAACATTACTTTGTTGCCGTTTATCTGTCGGTCTGATTATTTAAAGGTAGATGACTATTTTCTAAGTTTAATTTCATGTTTTTTAAATAAATCTATTTTTTTTATAAATAGGCGTTTAGAGGACACCAACGACATCTAGCATTTATATGATTTAAACAGTCCGCAGTAGAGCGTAGGTACTAAAATTGCTTGACGAGTAAATCCAGTAGGTATAATAAATTTTCGTAGCTTCGGAAGTTAACATCTATTATTTATTTACTTGGTCATATTTATTACGTTTAATTAAACTGATATAACCACACGTTATTTACATTTATGATAATTTCTTTGAATACTAGATCTTACCAATACATAGGACTCCTGTCACAAATAGATTTTTCCTTTTATAATACAAATTTTTGGCTTTACAAATATGGAAACATTATTTCATTTTCATAGAAATGGAATTTTGCAGTAGATACGACAATAGGATATTTGGGAAAATAGGAATATTCTTTCAAGTTCTCATCTCAATGCCAGTCGAATGCGCTCCCCTGTTTTGTGTCCCCTGTTGCGCCATCGTCGTGCACCCTTGTCGATTTTAAAATATATTCATACCGTGACCAACCAACTACGTAATTGCTTTTTTTCAACGAATTAAAATAAAAATTTAGCCTTAGGTACTTCTTACATTAATATAGTTAGTAATATTAATACAAGAAATTTCGAAATATAATCTTTTAGTATTATTAATTAATTGTTGTAAACAATGAAAGTAGAGTGAAGTTATAACAAAAAAAGCGGGCATGTTCGCGATGATATGTCTAATACATAAGATGAATTTGACTGTCGACGCATGGAAGTATATTAAAACGAAGCCAAGGTCAAGAAAAATGTATGAAGTGGCAAGAATACGTGCAAACTTATTTTCTTGATATGTAAGGCGGGATAAACGTAGTAAGAACTAGCTGTGCGTTTCGGTTTTACTGCCCTGAAAAAAAGGTCGAGCAATGGATGACCCGCTTAAAAAAAACGAGGAATATGAATAGGAAAATAATATGCGTCTGCAGAAAGTATGGTTCCTGCATCGTAATTATGATGACGTGTAGTTTTTTTTTCTTGGTTTCCTCGTATTTATGATGATCATGATCATTAATTGCACTACTGAT
Source organism: Luffia ferchaultella (assembly GCA_949709985.1). Taxonomy (NCBI): domain Eukaryota; kingdom Metazoa; phylum Arthropoda; class Insecta; order Lepidoptera; family Psychidae; genus Luffia; species Luffia ferchaultella. The sequence goes on along the minus strand of OX453240.1, from coordinate 19,496,886 downwards.
AGTGAAACCACCATAACAAAATCTGAATTCACCATAGTATTTTTCCGAGTGTGCGTTCCCCAAAAAAACCTGTACATAAACGTATGTTTGAAGCGATAGCTCAATTATTTATATTTCAATTACGTATGTTAATTAACTGTCATTGTGATGCTGTTTTAGGTGAAACTTTAAGTTACTCAGGAGTGTAAAAGCACGGATCCTGACAACCGACGACTCGACGCAATATTGAATCTTCCAAAATGGATTTTGATCGATTAGTGGGGGCAGTGATCATATACAAAAATATATTTTATTCCGTTTTTGATTAGATATAAGCAACGATTTACGACGGCCATCGTAGCAAAACATGAATACCTATTGCGTGTAGTTACGGATACAAACGAGTAATTTTAGTCTATTCAAAAAAAATTGGTGAATACTTCTTTACACTTTTTTTCTCAAGGACGTTACGAAAACTAGATATTGTGTTATTGAAATGTTTAAACGAAATTAAAAGTATAGATAATAGTGTGAATTGATCGTTTGGAAGAGGGCATGGGTCCATGAAAAGAATAGCATCACTTACTAAATTTCGTGAAAATTGTGATTTGTTGTGACTTGTGTTCTTTTTCGGCTAGCCATTTCATATAGGGTAGATTTGGTATTGACATCATGTGTATGACTTAGTTAATTTTTACAATTTCATGTTCATTTGTGATTTGTAGTTTGTTTTGTGTCATTTCGCGTACATGTCATTTTGCGTGTGTGTCGTTCCGCGGATGTGTCATGTGTCATTATGTGTGTAATCCAATTTTGACTGTTATATTATGTTACTAACATTTAGGTTGTAATATAGGTGTTTTACTAACAAATGAGTCTTTGTTATTTGATATGAAATGATAAATAAATAAAATCTTCATACAAACGAAACAATAGGTTAATGGCATAGGTACATTAAAATATATTTGTCCGCCTGCGCAATAGAAATCATATCCACGAATAATGTTAGACTTTGATTTACGAAACTTCCTTAACTATTTTAAATATGTGCACAAGGATTATTCGTCCATTCAGGGCTGGAATTACAAACCGCCTTAAGATTTCGATATTCAACCGAAGCAAATCGAATCCCAACTCAATTTTCTGGTTGGGATATCCGAAAAACGGCGGACCCCGAATATTATATTAAAAGGCATGTCCGGCGTAATGTTTATTTGATACGAGTAATCGGAACATGATGAATGGCCGATCACCGATACGACACGGCTCGGTCGTCCGCGTGCCCGCCGACGCCGCCGACGTAAGGTTTATGGTGATTAGTTCTATAAGTGATGATTTATTACGGGATCAGGCCGGCACATGTTCCCTTCTGCGCGAGGATTTGCCTTATTTATATTAAAACTCCACTGCCATTGAATGTTGAGCCGTGTATTACTATTATTAATCGATGATCATCGGACCAGACCGGACGTGCTGCGCTGATTTAATATTTCCTTAGTTTTTTTTTTTTTAATAAACAATGCAGTGTGGAAAAAGAACAAAATAGATTTTGGTATAATAACTTGTGTACGAATACGTCCGTATGGTTTTCAATGAAATTCAAAATTCAATTTAAAATAAATTTTTTACTTTTTGATATGAACTTATTTTGGTGAACCTAATCTGTTTTGTGAAGCGCTGATCTTTTTTACTTTTGTAATTTTGTAGTGGATCCGCTCCGGTTTATTAAAACCTATAACTCGTAATCATTTTTGTAGAAGACGCATTGTTTTTTAATGTGAAAATTTTGATCGAAAACACTTTAGTATAGTTCTAATGTATTAAGCATTTAAAGAAAAACAATGAAAATGAAAACAGATGAACAGAAAAAAAAGTAGGTCCTTTGAGTTCAGGGATGATTGAATTCTTCTATTGAAATAAAGTTTTCTGATATAATGTTCAATAAACAAAATTTTTTTTTATAATTTTTTATTAGAATAGCTTCTGCATCGATAAATAATAAAAATATCAATAGTAATAAAAATCGATCTTAAAGTCACCCGCCGAACGAGAAGACGTAGACATTTTGCTAATAGAGTTTTCCCGGGAATCTAATAAATTATTGTGCACGGTGTGGAGCGAACCTTACCTGACTTTTAATTTACCTTCCAAAATTTAAGAATTTAATATCGGGAACAGCTTGTTTAAATAGACGGATGCTTGAGTTCGTTACCATATTTTACGTCCGATATAATCAAATTATAATTCGGTAAAAACATGTCAGATTATAAAGACTTCAGAATTATCTCTTTTTTTTTTTATCTTTAAGTGCTAGGGTTATCGAATAAAAATATTATACAGACTCAAAAAACTTTAGGTCATACAGAAATAGCTGAAAAAAATTGAATTCTTGTGGAAATGAAATTTAAATATATATTTTCAGTATAGTTTCCATTTAAAACTAAACACAATAAAACTGTGACAAGCGGCTCGCTAATTTCATACCTTTATATTACCGATTATGTATGTCTAACATTCAACCACGAAGATACAACACATAAGATCGAAAACATTTTAAATATAACCAAGGCATATTTTTGGATAATGATTTAATTGGAAATTTTGAAAACGAAATAAATCAATAAAAAGTACTTATTAAACTTAATATCGAAATTTACAAAAAATCCCAAACCGGAACTTCGACATTCAGCTATAGACTGTAAGATACTGGTTCCGATTAGCACTGGGGTGAATTATCACCCTCTAGTAATTACTTGAATTTTAGACTTATTGATATTGTTAGTAATAAACAATGTAAATAAAGTTAGAACCGAAACAGACGACTAGAGCACGATATCTCATTCTTGTACAAACAACTGATATTTTAGAATGTCCTAATTATTGATTAATCATTTCGCTAATTGACTAATTAGATTACAATTATTGCATTATTGTAGTGTCGAACAACGAAGACCGGAAGGATACTATGTCATATTTCTAATGAAGAATTCCAAAAATTGCAATTGATTGGTTGCATTGACTGGATAAAATGTCACAACGACACGCACTGGTCCACTTCACAGTTGTCTTTGTATAACAGTGCATCATTATCCATAATTGGCGTCATCAGCTGGTAAACATATACAGCAAATATAAAGTTTTTATTTATTTACGAAGTATGTATTAGTACAAAAATCCTGACCTGTCTTGTGAACCCCTCATTATTTGCTCAAGCAAAATATAGTTAATATGCTAAATAAAATATAGTAATAAACATTACTAAGGAGGGTCGGAAAATTGTTAATTTATTTTTTTAATTTAGTCAAACTCTTTTTCCATATAAATGTTTGTACCAAAAGTTATTGAAAACTCTAAAACTTATAACTTCCAAGGTATATTCCGATACCAACAAAAGTATTAATTATTATAATTGTTCAAATGGGAAACAAAGTTTGGTTTTCACCAGAACTCTTCAATTTTATTTTAACAAATTTTTCGAACCGATCATTTTCTTATTGTTCTAATAGAATCACTTTTATTTGTATTTTAATATGTGAAGCTTAATTTCACAATTTTAATTATAAAATAGTTTTTATCAAATTTTTGGTGCCAACCCTCTTTAGTAATGTTTATTAATATTATTTAGTAATGTTTATTAGGTATATGAACAATATATCTCCTGGGAAAAGAATAAAGGGTTTAACAAGGTAGATCGGGATCGTAGACTATATGACTCCATAAACTTTCACTATGGGGAGTTGCCGGTTCTGTGTAAATTGTCAAGTCGGCGCAGAAGACTGCGAACGTATTTGTGTAGCCATCTAAAACGGGTTTTGGACATACTCGTTTGCCAAATGGAGTACTTGATTCATTTTCGAACGTTTCACCGATTTCTGTGTAGTAAAAATATTTTAAAACTTTCAAGTAAAAGGATATTTAGTTACTTTTCTAGCTTTCATTTAAATGATTACTTTGGTAGTCCGGTAGTAGAATTTGATTTATAATTATCTAAAAGCACATACTACGTTGTGTGGCAATATCCAGGTATTTATATATTTTTTATTTCTTTACTTATTATTTATACAATGTATATGAGAATCCTATAAAATATATAAATGAAATTTTCTAAATCCTATGACTCACAATGAAATACTAACAACTTATCAACCGTACGAGGTTGAAATAATGTACAACCGACAATTCACGTTGCCCGAGCCAGTGGCTCGCGTTACCTTGAAACGAGTGAATGAATCTGATTCGCTTTTATACGCTTAGCGCAAGTGATTACCTATATGGTAGGTAGATATTAAACGAAATAGGTTCACCATATTTTCGATGCAAAACTTATTAAAAAATACATAAATAAAATAATAACAATAAAACCATGCAATCGGTGCCAATGTGTTGTTACCTTGTTACCTGATAAAGTAAGTAAAAAAAACACCGCATGTTGTAAGGGAATAAACTAATTAAAAATAATGATTTATTATCTAAGTATAAGTACTTAAAGTGAACACATATGTTGTAACGAGAAGCGAAATTAATACCCCAGTGCTTGATTTTCAACACAACACTTTACATAAGTTTATATTGTCAAACGATGATTAGTAATTTGATAGTTACGATAGAAACGATGAAAACATACTTTGCATGTAATAAATGTTATAATTTAGCAGAAACAATTAAATTATAATACATTTGATTTATAAATGTTAATTTTTCAAGACATCGTAGACAAGACAAGAAGTTGTAAAGGCATGTACTCATGCCCTCAGGAGCTGCATCCGGTGGCTGCAAGAATAAGTTAGTGTGTACCTAGCGGGATTCGGTTAGCTCTTGTTTAATTTAGAATTTTATTCACTGCTCAACTCCGAGCCTCACCGGAAGGCACTCTTTCTACAAATCGCAACGAAAGCTTTTTGCACAAATTCCAAAAATTCTCCGTTGGGCATCGCAAAGAAACAAAGTTATATTGAAGTAATTTAAATAGCGTCTTTGTAACTCCCCTGTTCGCGGTCGGAGTTTTACATTTATATCTTTTACCAAAACTTGTGTGAAAGTTTTGCTGGATGTATAGGTCTTTGCGTTTTGAAACTTATACGTATACCTCTATCAAAGTTCTTTAAATGACCCGGGAACGTCTCGGTACGAAAAAGTAAAATTATTCGCAAGTAGAAAACCGATTTAAATACGCTATGTGAAAACAGGGTATATTTAAGGATAACCGATATTGCAAATATATGTCTTAACGAAATGTGATATTATAAAATGAATTTTGATATTTTTGTCTGTTTGTCGGTTTGTTTTCGTTTGCACGCGCGTAACGTAAAATCCACTGATTGTTACTGTATAATAATGTACCTGTATTTCAGACCTACCTGAAATACCAGAGTTGAGTACGGGACAGAGTTTCGCTGCGTTTTATAACCGGCTGAGGTAAATCTTAGATTACGCGAACGAAGTCGTGGGCACAGTTAGTAAAAAAATAATTAATATTTGTACAAATGACTGGCGTTAATAAAACACAACCGCTACGATTAGACTATAAAATTGAAAAGATCGAGCCCAATAAAACATCTGTGCTGTGTGTTGTATGAACTCTTACACTTAAATATGTTACTATTTTTCGCGAATTGCATATAATATTATCGAATGAAACTACAAAACTTAACTTCCTATTTTTAGTTCTGAATTAAAACTGACCGCAGCAGCGTCTGGTCAATTTTGTTTCTCTATAATCACAATCTACGAGTATATACAAAGTAAGGTAAGTTCGAAGCTAGTACAAGGGTAGATAGTGCGGGGCAAGGGGTGACAGCCGAGGGGCAGACATTTTACGATCTTTGATGATATACGCGCTCCGCCGCTACCGCGGATTCAAAGGGGAGCCAACTCTCACGCCGAAGACATGAAATCATAGAGCGATTTCTTTTACGGCTTCAGTTTCAACTTCATCGCGATGAATTATGCAGAAAGGAGAGAGATTTCGTACGATAAAATATGAGAATTCCGAGAGCGTTCTACAAAAGTGTTTTCAGAGATGACGACAAATTTTATGGCTACTGCGTATATAAAATACTTAGACTTGGATGGATGTCATTGGATGGATGTGTTGGGCCACGGTCGTCGGACGTCGCTTAGCGGCGTATGCGGCTGTAACAGGGCAATACGTTTTATGAGTGTTCGTGCTTTTGAAAATATAAACTTTTCCCCAATGTTATGAATAGAACATTTCCAATATCGTTTTACTTGCCTTGCCTATATAAAAGGGGGGGTGAAGCTTAGATCGAAGGAAAAGTGAAAGAACGCTCTGTAAAATTAAGTCATAATTATGTTAATAGTACATTATGATGCAAGTACGTTAAGCTGCATATTATAGTCGAGGTGTTTATAGGTACGAGGCGAATCCGAGTTCTTACAATAAACCGATGACTATAATAGCCAGTTTACTGAGTACGAGCATTGTGCGATGTTTTTCAATACATTTGCGATTAAAATTAGGTAGATATTTCAAACGTAATATTGGCGGGAGCTTAGAGCGGGAGCTAAGGGCGGGAGCGGGCTACTTTTCGCGGTTAACGAATGCGTTACAAACAGAATGCTCGTTTGTGATCGGTGTAAAGTATAAAGGCCTAATACTGTAAAATACAACATTAAGGTTCAAGTTTCACCCGATCACCCGATGCTCAGTGAGTTAGTTTCACCATCAGTTCCTTCACATAATAATTAATATGTACACAAATTATGCACAAAAATTAAACGGTACCTTTTTGAATCTTATTTTTTTGGATAATATATTTAGATACGAATCACATACTTAGTAAATATGAATATTTTTCGATCTTAACTACACATGAACTGGTTCATACATACCTATATCATATAGCGCCATCTCACAAAATACAATATATTAAATAGTAAATAACAAAATATTATTTTTCTGTTAAATGTGCGTTTTTCAACATATAGATTAAATTAAAAGCAAAACCTAATCTAAATACAAAATTTTATTCATATCGTTAGAGCCGTTTTTGAGATAAGCAAGCAATATAAATTTATAGATTTATATAATTTATATAAAAAATAAAAAAAGATTTATATTAAAAAAAATAATTAAATGTATTTTTTTTTATTCCTTCTATGTTTTAGGTGTACAATCCATACAGCTGTTATATTCAGTTTTAGAATATTTTATTCAGATAATTTTATTTTTAAAAAGTCCTTTTGTAACATTTTTTTGTAATATATTTACTGTTGAATTAACTGAGGATCACCAGCAAAACTAACTGATGTTTTTCAGTAATGTGGTATCGTCTGATACTTATATATGACCTGTATTAAAATTTATGAAATAGTCTCACAAAGAAAAAATAAACGTATGACCAATGCAAGCGCAGACTTAGAGACTTGTCGCGGAAAGGGCACATAGAAGACGGAACGATGCGGGCGGGTGTCGATCGACAACCAGGGTAACCATATTTCTCAAATATAACGGACTGTATAGCTTATTACTATTAATACGGTTTACTGAGACTATTTCATAAAGTATAAACTTAGTACAACAACAAGTGTGTTAAAATAAAATTGTCGATGAATAAAATTCACGTTGTATATAGATTATTTTTATATAAACATTTTATATAGCTCTTCGAATTTAATTTTCAAAATAACAATTTTGAAAACAGACAACCGACAATACTGCTTTGCTAATAAAGTTTTGGAAGTACCTAATACAAAAATATGTTTCACCGATGAATTGAAAAAAAAAATCACAAAATATGTATCATAATCAATCTAAATGAAATAATTAAAAACCTTTTAATTTCCGACTACCAACTACGTCTGGAACGTCTGGAAGTTAAGTGCTCTGTGAAGAATCAATGAGATAAACAAACGTCAGACATCTCGACCCCCTCGCGCGGGAGAAGTGCAATGTGTATTGGAACTGATTTTCCCGCCTTTCATCAGAACCAAGTATGTGTGTTTTGTACAAGAGAAAAGCTTCGTTTTTTTAGTTTTTCCGTGCATCTTCTTTTATAAAGTTTACATAAGCTACTGATATAATGATCACAACAATATTTCATCACTTATTTAGGTACTTCTGACTGTATTAATATTCAGTGAACAATATTAACCTCATTATTACGTATTTTAAATTTTAAACATTATTTATTTTATTAACGTCACTTATACATTTTAAATTCCGAAACTCTTCGCCTTTGCATGACGTCAGTTCCGTCGTTTTATTTAGGAATGTAGTCTATACTTAAACATAATTATTTTCAATATTCAAAGTAATATTGGAATTGCGACTATTCGTCGTCGAGGGGGCTTTTCGAGGGGCCGAATAATAAGCGACGTTGCCGCTTTATGTTATACACAGTAATTTACTGCACTAGCACACCACTGACCATGATTTTTTTTTGTATCACACAAATTTCAGAACCATTAAAGTTAATAAAAAATATGTTTTTAATAATATCTAAAAATAAATTATTAAATAAATTAAATTATATTTAGAAATGGTTACGCGAAAAGCCTTGAGAAGCATTCAATTACCACACAAGCTTTAGATACCCGTAATGGTTGTACAATGGCTGCACATAAGCTGTAGAGGCAGCTATTAGCCATACAATGGCTCTACTACAGCCGTATAATTCCCTATGGACACGATTATGCCAGCCTTTGTCAGTGTAATAGCTGTACAGTAGCTGCGTCCATATGGAGTTATTCGGCTCTTATTAGAGCCATTCTATGGCTCTTAAGTATGTCTACAGTTTATGTTCAGACATTATACAGCTTCTAGAGTGGGTTTCTAGAGCTTGTGTGGTAATTATGCACATTGTATAAAGTCGAGTTGAGATGTGATTGTAGAAAGAATCAGACATGGATAACGCCTTGAAATGGGCCCAGCAGAAATACAAAATGTTTCTAATTATTTCTAGCTCACAAAAATTATATAGGTACCTATTTTTTATGTTTTATCCATTTCTAGTAAATAATGTTTCCATCCAGATTTCATGCTAGTACTTTACATCCAATCGTTATAATCCTTATGGTCTACAACATCCTTCTCACATAACCTCTTCTGATATTCGTTGTATTCTTGTTGAAACTCCTGTTATATTTACAAATCACTTTCGGGACTAAATAAAATTCTATTATACAATTATTATCTTGTTATCTCAGTTTGTAATAAAAAGTATTTATGAAAAACATGACAAATAAAATTTTTACTTTTCTTTCAATATGATACGAGTACCAACTTCATTTTTGTTCTTAATTGTGAACTGCATCTGTAGATTTATGAAAAGTACAGAAAAAATATTTCAAAGAATCACGAGTGAAGTACTTACTACGTTATAATAGACAATTATCAAAGTAAACTTCGCTATATAAGGACACAAGAATGTTTTATATGAAACTGAAGCCCATACAAGTTCGGTGTTGACTTATCGAAATTTTTTTTTCAATATGTACAATTAAAATATGTTTATAGCAGAGAATATTTGTTTTTATTAATATTAAAATTACTCAACAAGCGTGCAATATATTTAGCAAGTTTACACGGCCGTATGAACACAGACGGGACGCGATGACGCGCCGCTCGCGCCGAATATTTTATGTGCTCAAGTCAGTACTAATAAATAAACGCTTCTAAAGTAGACTGTTGAGATCGATATCATGTTCGAACACGCACTCAGCTGATATTGTTCTCAAGACGGTTGTGTTTATGATTTATTTGCCCCCGCCGCACATGCCAACACTCGCACTCGTTCACGATACTACGCTGATGTGACACAGACATTGGTCGACACGTGTGCATCCACATTATTGCTTACATTATCAATGCGAACCGAAGAAAATGAATGCGATAGATTTAAGTTCGGAATCCGACAATTATAACCAATTTTTATATAGATTATGGTTAGGGAGCAATGCGTCTGGCAAGATAAATTGGAAAAGCTCTTTCTTACATGTCCAAAAGAAAAACACATGGCGAATTCACATTAACTTTTGACTTTTCAGACACAAAATTATAACAATACCTATATTAGATTATCTAGGGATGAGTTTGAAGAAGTAGATAGATACATTCATTAACTATTTCACATTTACAAGATTAAAGACGTGGTGGTAATGAAATAATCAGTACCAAAGACAACGCGTCATTGCCACTCGAAAAACGTGTCTCGCCTACCTAGGCCATGTGTCTGTACCGAAGCGTGAGAGGAAATGCGGAGTTAGGTGCTTACTGCGTAGGTTTTAAACACCCCACTCGCATACGGCTCGTGCGTGATAACCAATGCGAGTGCCAGCATGGGCGGCGGCCTACGTCTTTTACATTTCATCGCCCCTACAATATTGTTACGAACGGACAGAGTAATGACCGCCATCTAGCGTCAACTAGTAAAACCACTTCGTAAAAGGGTTTACAATAAGGACACACGAAACCCCTACTCAATACTAGATGGCGTTGGAGGAAAGGACCGCGGGGCTTTCTGGAACTATCCGGTCTGGTCGAATGCGTTCGTGTGAGTGGAGTGATTTCTGGAACGCTCGAGAAGGTTCTTACGACTCATATAAATAGCCGCAGGAGCGTGAGCGATCTCAGTTCATTTTTGGGCTACGATTAAGCGACTTCAAAGCGAAACTAGTGATACACAAGTGAAACCTACGACTTGGCTACGACCTAATACATCGTGAGTGCTTAGTGTTTGGACTTAGTGCTTAGTGTTTGGACTTAGTGCTTTGTGTTAGTGTTAGTGTAGTGCTAGTGTTAGTGAATAAAGTCTTCAAAAGAGTCAGCAGGTCTTTCTCTCCGAATATTCGAACCCTAACACGTAACAACTGGTGTCGGAAGTGAAATTTGGAGATGCCATTGACTCCGAGAGAGGACTTCCAGGAGGGCGTCAGGACAAGGGCACGAGCTGCCAAGGCCACGCCCACTGAGGGCCAAGCTCCGCCCACTGTGGGCGAAGCCACACTCACTGGCCCCGCCCACCAGACCACGCCCACATACCACGCCCACCAGGCCCCGCCCACTTTGGCTCAAGCCACGCCCACTGGCTCCGCCCACTGGGACACGCCCATTCAGGCCACGCCTACTGGCCCCGCCCACCGGGACACGCCCACTGGACAAGCCACGCCCACCGGCGACACCGGCGTTTCTACGGCTCTTCAATTAGGAAGTTTAATGGAATTGATGCAGGCAATGCAGGAATCGGAAGAACAACAAAAAGACCTCCAAGAAAAAGCGCTTCAGGCTATAAATAATGTTAGTGACACGGTGATTAATCTTCGAAAAGATGTCGACGTAGTGGAAGAACGAGTCACCGGGTTAGGATTGGACGTTGAAAATGTGAAAACCGGCCTCGCTGAACTACAGAAGAAAGTAGTGCGCCTGGAAACCACGGGAGTTGCGATGTCTAGTGGAACTACCGGAGTGGCGCAAGGACCAAGAGTGAAAGTGCCGCCATACGACGGCACTACTTCTTGGAACGCTTATCGTCAGCAATTCCAGACTGTTGCTACTGCCAACGGATGGACGGATGAACAATGCCTGACTGCTCTCACTGTTGCGCTCAGAGGGCAAGCTTTGTCGGTCCTGGAAGCACTGCCACATACAGGAAATGGGTTCCAAGACCTGATGGAGGCACTTGAATCCAGATATGGGGAGCGACACCTGGAGCACGTGTTCCGTGCCCAACTGCGTGACCGAGTCCAACGCTCAGGAGAAGGACTACAACAATGGGCGTTGGAGATTGAAAAACTCGTCAGGAAGGCACACCCGGGAGCAGACACCAAGATGGCAGAAACGAATGTTGTTCAAGCATTTGTAGACGGAATCAGAGACCTAGAGGTCAGGGCTGCAGTGAGGCTTCGTCACCATACCTCACTAAAAGAAGCATTGGCGCATGCTTTGGAAGTCGAGGCTGTTCGCCATGACATACGGCAGAACCATAGGATCCGCGAGGTCTCTGAAGAAGTCAAGGAGGTTAAGGCTCCTACGAAGAGAAGTTCTGGAGCCATGTGCTACAAGTGCGGCGAGAGGGGCCATCTTCAACTCAACTGTCCGCAAAAAGAGACCCAGACGGCAAGGATGAGAAGAATCGAGGAACAAATAGAAGAACTGAAGAAGCTAGTGGCTTCGTCCTTTGCCCGGGATCAGGGAAACGAATAACAGCCAGGACTGAGGGGCGAGTACTGGCTGACGCGGAGGAAGCCCCGATAACTGTTATCTCCCAGGTATGCAGCGGAAATAGTCTTGCGATTCAGGGAACTATTAACGGGACGGATTGCAAAATGACTCTAGACACAGGAGCCTCTAGAACCATAGTGAACCCAAATCTGGTAAAAGCTGCAAGGGGACACAAGAAGAGGATTAACTGTCGGCTTCTTACTGCCTCCGGTCAGCCAATACCCGTCCTGGGAGAAATGACAGTCACGATGTACGTAGGGGGGTCGTCATACTCTCACGACGTTATCGTGGCTGAGATTATGGATGATTGCATCTTGGGTGTGGATTTCATGAAGAAACACAACTGCAGAATCAATGTCGCTGACGGAGTTTTCAAGTGTGGTGAAGAAGAAATCTTCATTCTTGGAGGCGCCTGCGGGAAAGTCGCATGTGTAAAGAAAGTCATTATACCTGGACGAGCGGAAGCTCTAGTGCAGGTGAAACTGCCGCCAGCTGCAAAGAAAAAGTCAAACAGATGCGTGTTGATCGAAGACACACCCACCAAAACATCGGCGCAAAAACTGATGACGGCGAGAACCCTTGTTAGTGGAAGCAGTAACGCTGTGGTCAAGGTTTTGAATCTTGGTGATCGCGAGATCTGCTTGAACAAAGGTGACGTCATTGGAAAGTGCGAGGAAGTTGTCTGGATGAAAAAGTGTAGCTCGATGGCAGGCGCAGACTCAGCAAACAGCAACAACTACGGATTAGTGACTGAGCTACTCGATGACTGCAAGAGTAATCTGACTTATTCGCAAAGCATGAAAGCTAAAAAGTTTTTACAGCGCTACGCGAATATTTTCTCCAGTCAAGAAGGGGACCTTGGAAGGACGTCGATGGTTCAGCACAGGATAGATACCGGAAACGAGAGACCAATTCGTCAACGAGCAAGACGGATACCAATTGCAAAGGAAAAAGAAGTTGAAGGCCTTTTGGAGGACATGAGAAGAAATATGATTATTGAACCGTCTCGAAGTCCGTGGTGCTCACCTGTTGTATTAGTGAAGAAGAAAGATGGTAGCACGAGATTTTGTGTGGACTATAGGCGTCTCAATGATGTCACTAAGAAGGACAGTTACCCGTTACCTCGAATCGACGACACCTTGGATACCTTGAGTGGCATGAAATGGTTTTCGACCTTAGATCTGAAATCTGGATACTGGCAGGTGGAAGTTCATCCGAAAGACAAGGAAAAGACAGCGTTCTCGACCGGTAAAGGGTTATGGCAGTTTAACGTCATGCCCTTCGGATTGTGCAACGCACCTGCCACGTTTGAGCGACTCATGGAGTGTGTACTGGCAGGCTTAGTTGGAGAGGCTTGCTTAGTCTATTTGGATGACGTCATCATTGTCGGCCGTGACTTCGAGGATCATTTGCGAAACTTGGAGCGAGTTTTCGCTAAAATAGAGGGAGCCAAATTAAAATTGAACCCGAAAAAGTGTCGTTTATTCAGGAGTGAGGTCAATTATCTCGGCCATGTTATCTCCAGTGATGGAATTCAGACAGACCCGGAGAAACTGGAAGCAGTTCAAAAATGGCCTACCCCTAAGGACAAAACCGAAGTGCGGGCATTCCTCGGCCTATGCTCATACTACCGGCGTTTTGTTAAGGGATTCTCAGAGATAGCCAAGCCATTACATCGGCTGACAGAAGATAAACGACAATTTAGTTGGGATGAGACTTGTGAAGATTCTTTTCAGAAACTGAAGAAACATCTGTGTGAGACACCAATCCTGGGGTATCCACAAACTGAAGGCCTGTTTATAGTCGACACGGATGCAAGCAACACGGCCATTGGAGGGGTGTTATCTCAAAAACAGGGCGAGAGAGAAGTTGTTATTGCATATTTCAGCAAATCTTTATCTAGGCCAGAGAGAAACTACTGTGTGACAAGAAGAGAACTCTTTGCTGTTGTAAAGACGCTACAACATTTTAACAAATACCTCATCGGGAGACAGTTTTTACTGCGAACTGATCACGCAGCCTTGAAGTGGCTACTACAATTCAAGAATCCGGAAGGTCAAGTGGCTCGATGGATTGAACAGCTCCAAGAGTATGACTTCAAGACGGAACAACGCAGCGGAAAGACGCATGGGAATGCCGACGCACTCTCACGAAGGCCGTGTTCGGAAGATTGCAAACATTGTGTCAAACAGGAATCTAAGGAAGTAACATTAAAGCTAACGAGAACAAGTCCTTTGGGTCTCTGGGAGAATGATGCTATGAGGGAGGCTCAAGAAAGAGATGACGACCTTCGGCACATCATCACGTGGAAGAAACGGGGTGACGTCAAACCGACCTGGAGTGAGGTTGCACCCACTGGCGCTGTCACTAAAGCGTACTGGGCGCAATGGGACAGTCTGATACTCCAAAACGGAATACTCTACCGGAAATGGGAGAAGACTAACGGCAGAGAGTTCCATCTTCAGATAGTTGTCCCACGAGCGAGAGTACCAGACGTTCTCCGCGAAATACATGATGGCATATCAGGAGGTCATCTAGGTGTCAAGAGAACGTTAACAAAAGTGCGAGAACGATTCTACTGGTTGCATTGTCGAGATGATGTACAGGATTGGTGCCGCAAATGTACTACGTGCGCTGCTGTAAAAGGACCACAGACCAGGAGCCGTGGGAACCTGCGGTTGTATAACGTCGGTGCACCGTGGGAACGAATTGCAGTTGACGTAGCTGGGCCATTTCCTGTAACGGAATCGGGAAACAAGTATTTTATGGTCGTCATTGACTACTTCACCAAATGGCCCGAAGTGTTCGCCATACCAAACCAAGAAGCTACAACAGTCGCTTCTAAGTTAGTCGAAGAAGTGATATGTCGCTTTGGTGTGCCTCTAGAAATCCATTCTGATCAGGGCAGGAACTTCGAATCGCAAGTATTCCAGGAAGTGTGCAGAATTTTGGGCATGCATAAGACGAGGACTACCGCGTACCATCCACAGTCTGATGGAATGGTTGAGAGGTTTAACCAGACCCTTGAGAGGCATTTGGCGAAATTGGTAGACGACAAACAAAAGGATTGGGACAAGTATATACCACTCTTCCTTCTGTCGTACCGAACCGCCGAGCATGAGAGCATAAAAGCTACCCCGGCGTATGTCAATTACGGTAGAGAACTACGAATACCAGTAGACCTATTGACAGGAGGGTCACCGGAGGAACCAAAGACCGTACAAGACTATGTCTGCGATTTAAGGGAAAAAATGCGCTATATACACGCCTTGGTTCGGGAAAATGGGTTACAGTCAAGTGAAAACATGAAAACCAGATACGACCGGAAATCGAACACGAGCGGCTTCGAGGAAGGGTCACTGGTGTGGCTGCATAACCCAACTCGCCGGAAAGGAAAATCTCCAAAGTTGCAGACCAAGTGGGACGGTCCATACAAAGTGGTTACCCGACTGAATGATGTGACTTATAGGATTCAAAAGCAACCTAGAGGGACATTCAAAGTGGTACACATAGACCGTCTGGCACGCTACCATGGCAGTAACAACGATGCTAGGGACGAGCATCTCTAAGAGGGGAGTAGTGTTACGAACGGACAGAGTAATGACCGCCATCTAGCGTCAACTAGTAAAACCACTTCGTAAAAGGGTTTACAATAAGGACACACGAAACCCCTACTCAATACTAGATGGCGTTGGAGGAAAGGACCGCGGGGCTTTCTGGAACTATCCGGTCTGGTCGAATGCGTTCGTGTGAGTGGAGTGATTTCTGGAACGCTCGAGAAGGTTCTTACGACTCATATAAATAGCCGCAGGAGCGTGAGCGATCTCAGTTCATTTTTGGGCTACGATTAAGCGACTTCAAAGCGAAACTAGTGATACACAAGTGAAACCTACGACTTGGCTACGACCTAATACATCGTGAGTGCTTAGTGTTTGGACTTAGTGCTTAGTGTTTGGACTTAGTGCTTTGTGTTAGTGTTAGTGTAGTGCTAGTGTTAGTGAATAAAGTCTTCAAAAGAGTCAGCAGGTCTTTCTCTCCGAATATTCGAACCCTAACACGTAACAATATCATGACATCGGCACGGCCGGCGTCGCGTCGATGTGCAGACGGCCGGCGTTAGTAATATCTAAAAAAAAAAAAAAAAAATTTGAAATAAAACATTGTCACAGTATAGACTAAATTTTCTGCAAGATAACCTCGAATTTGTAAATCTGGTTTTTAGTTTAATTTCTGACTTTTAAAATAGATCGTGGTACGTGATCGTGGTGGCGGATACAGCCGAGTGGTAGCAAGCCCGCTTCTTGTTTAGAAGGCCGTGAATGAGTTTTTTCTAACTTATGTACATAAGTATCACTGCCTTCATGCCTCGGATAGCACGTTAAGCTGTCGGCCCTGGTTACCGTAAATAGATGGCAGTCGTTACAATCCACCAACCCGCATTGGAGCAGCATGGTGGATTAAGCTCCAAGCCCCATCGCTCCGAGGAGAGGCCTAAGCTCCTGCAGTGGGGTATTTATTAATGGGCTGATGAAATGGAATGGAAAGATAGATCGGTACGTTCAAATATCAAACTACGAAACAATATAAATATGTATTTTTCTTATGTCATAATGTCAGTCGAGTGCAACAATACATATGGATGTTCAGAGAATTCAATTTTTTTGCCTTATACAAGTTTAAAGTATCACTTTGATAAATATGTTGTGGAATGAGGCTACAGTGTCCGACAACTACCATTAAATGTCGTGTCCTAACTTACGTCCAAGCTTCTGTCAGAATTAGTGCAAACCTACAGTTTTGTTACAGTTTCCTAAATGTCGCCACGTTTCAAAAAATAAATTACAATTCAAGACTAAGGTGGTAAGGTGGTAATTTTTTTTTAACTGTACACGTATCCAAACTATAAGGGTAATCATTACCAAACAGTAAATTACGTACAAAATTTTCGATTAATTAAGATAGTGCTAACTATTCAAGACAGAGCAAAAGTCAAACAAAGAGAAGGAGTTATAAATAAACGTGAGAAGAAAATAAATTCTGCTAATTAACACCACTTTGTTTTCAAGTTGTCCTCTCGAAAACAAACAGAGGAAAAAGTTCTCCAGACTAGCAGCTCGCAAATATAATTTCATCCATTAGTGTAATTGTGAAAAATGGAGGCGGCAAACCAGTTAGTAAGTTTCACTAAGTTTTAGTTAGTTTTTGTTATATAAAAAAATCTATTTTCAAATTTATTAAAAACCTACCTCAGCCTACAACTATAGGCACGTGTTTTCATAATTTTTATACATTTGCTTTATTTATATTTATTTACTGAGTTTATTCGTGTGTCGTGATAGCCCAGAGCGCAACGAACCAGTCTCAAATTTATAAGGCCGTAGGGCCATGGTTCGAATCCGGGCGTGTACCAATGAGTTTTTCTGACTTAAGTACATAAACTATCACTGACTCCGTGCCTCGGAGAGCACGTTAAGCAGTCGGTCCCGAACGCTGTCAATAGATGGCGGTCGTTACAATCCCCAACAACAGTAGAGTAGCGTGGTGGATTTAAGCTCCAAACCCCCTCCTTACCCTGGGGGAGGCCTAAGCCCCTGCAGTGGGGTAACATGGGCTGATGATGACTGAGTTTATTCGGTCTCTCTTCAATCTTAATCACGTGCAGGTGAAATTCTGTCATAAACTTTATTGCACTAACGTTTTGTGATTAATGCACTTAATCTTGTCACTGCTTCCACGTGAACTAATTCCATTCAGTACAGATGACGTTTCAGTCAGTGTAAGTTTAAAAATTGATCTCCCGCACCTACCCAAATTTATTATTTCATTAATTATTTGTTGGCCGGTTGTAGGTATATGAGTATGAATCAATGTGCTCAATGTTGTATGTAACTACGTGGTAATGAATAAACAAGCAATGCATTGCACCTTTGACTAGCTAATTAAAAATTCAGTTCAATTAATAATAATGATAATAATTATTATTACCCTTGTTGTTGTTGTTGTTGGTATTAGTTGGTTGTACAAAGATATACCTCATCGGTACCCAAAAAATATACACCACAGTCTAAGTATATACACTACTTGATGTTTATTCATAGCATTGTGAAATAGACTACGAGTAGAATTTAGTGCGACGCACATGTAAAATTGCATTGGAAAGACCATTGAGATAATATAATTAGAGCAGGCAAGCTCCATAAAGCCCTGTATGCAACGGTTGGGCATGGGAGAAAAAAGGATGGAAAACAACTGTACCTAGTTCTATCTTATTTTACATTTAAGCCGCAGTTCTTAGGACACTTATTTGACAGTTACAGCGGTCACAGCTGTAGAACTATTGACTACGGATGCTCTAAATAAAAAGATATAGACTTATTACATCAAGGTACTGTATTCTCTATCTCTTTCTGTTAAGGTCGCATTTCGGGCTGGCTTACTTACTTTCTTCTATTATGTTTTGTTGTGTTATGTTATCTATGACGACCGCTTAGCCTAGTGGATAGCGACCCTGCCTGCGAAGCTGGAAGTCCCGGTTTCGAATCCCAGGTCGGGTCAGTATTTATATGATGAATATTAATACTGGCACCGGGTCTTTGTTGTTATATGTA
The DNA here is from genome assembly GCA_949709985.1 of Luffia ferchaultella. NCBI lineage: Eukaryota > Metazoa > Arthropoda > Insecta > Lepidoptera > Psychidae > Luffia > Luffia ferchaultella. The sequence continues at coordinate 19,478,118 of OX453240.1, read as the reverse complement.
TGTGGTGTCTTCGCTTGGTACCCAAAATATAAGCTAATGCTTAGTTTGGGACCTAGACGTTGTTGTGATTGTGTGTGTTATTATTATTATTATCGCTATGGGAAAAATAGATTATAATAATGACATATGGCCTGTCTCTAATCTCTGGCTCAGTCATTTTACTTTACACGGGTTTTTGCGAGGTTTTTGCTCAGATTAGGTTTTTGATTCTGCCAGTAAAAGTTCTTTACAACCCATAGCCAGTATCAAGATTCAAGCAACATAAAAATAAATAACACACTTCACACTGTATGTGGTCGTTGATATTTAGACTAAAATTATTATTAGCCTGACATTAAGAAGAATTTAAAATGTATTTTTAATTATACAAAAAACTGCACGTCTCGAACGTACAGTATTAGTTCTAGTCTGGATTTCATTAACGGACATAGCGGCAATATGTGGCGGCTGCACTAGGCTTTTCCCTTCCCCCGCCTCGTACGCCGCGCGCGTCCTGAATACCTAATTGACTAATATTAGTTGCTCGGAGCCAGCGAAGTTCCTCGCTCACAGAGGTGAGCACAACCCGAGACAAAGAACACGCACGAGACTTGTAAGGGCTACTTTTCAACTTTTAATACGGGAACTTGGCAATCCTAGTAGACACGGACCGGTTTCGATGAACGTTTTAATTACTTTTCTTTTAAAACTTCACTAAAAACAACTCAAACGCATACATGGTGGAGTTACTATTATCGTATTGGAGTTAGCTCTATTACGAGCGTAACGAGTTTATTTATGTCTATAGAGATCTATTAGTTCGTGAAACGTTTGAGGTTATCTCGTATAATATGTTGTAGTTATACCATTGTCGATAAGAATACAGCTCCTGTCTTCATATACCATTACAAGGACTTTAAGTTTCAACTTAAAAAAAGTGGGTCTAATTTTTGGCACTAGTGTTTAATAATCGCTTAAAAGTTCACTTTTGTTGGGTGTCTGTCGGCTTTCCATGGTTTATTTTCCTCAAAAAAAAAAAACACTTTTCCTTTCCTAGATCATCGTTCGTAGCACCTACCGCCTTCCTATTCTCGCCCCCCGGGTAAATTTGTGTGATTTCTTGTTTTCTCGCTTTTGCTATTGGCTTTTTTCGATTTCCAATCTATTTTCAAGATTCATTATTGCAATCTATGCGCGACATATTGCAAATTTTATAATTCACCAACTGCTGACACAAAACTAGCATTCGGAATTTTTTTATTTATGCGTTAGTAGTTAGCATTTTAATGCTATTTCCAATGATATCCAACTTGTGTCTAAGCACTTATATTTTTTGGATTGACCGATTGGGCGAGTGGTTAAAGAACCTAATGGCAGAACCAATGGTTACAGATTCGGTTCCCGCCCGGGGCAAATATTGTTCCGTGTCGGGTGTTGTAATATTTATATATCTATATATTATAAAAAATATTTATGTATATATATCAATAGTCTAGTATCTTTAATACAAGTATAATATTTGTTTACTTTAGCCTTTTATAATATATAGATATATAAGGGATGTCCCACGTATTATATATTTTTTCTGATATTAACGTTTTAACAAAATTCGGGAATAAAATTTCGTCAAAAATAGCTCAACTTTAGATACCACCATTGATTACGTAATCACTGTGAGTGGAAATTCTTAGCCTTTTCATCGAAATATGCGCCACATTCAAGCATGCACTTTAGACTGAGCAAATAGCGTTTTCGTGGAGCACGATTTTGTTATGGTAGAGTTTCAATTTATGCATGCCACTATGTAACGTCTGTATAAGACATATTTAACAACAGCAACAACGTATACATCACAACAACGTCTAGGCCCCAAACTAAACGTTAGTTTGTGTTTTAGATACCAAACGAAGACACCACATACATATAACAACCAACACCCGATACCAGTATCAATATTCATCATATAAATACTGACCCGACCTGGGACTCGAACCTAGGACCTCCAGCTTTGTAGGCAAGGTCTTTACCCACTAGGCTAAGCGGTCGTCAACCAATTTGATTCAGTGGCTTTAGTGATCAGGATCCTTTAAGGAGGGTCTTAAAATCAGATCTATACTTTCTGATCGAATCTGAAAAAGTGAATTATAATATTAATAAATCTGTTACTATACACCACGCTTCTAGTAATAACTGTGGAATCATTCTTGAAGTATTATTTCACCAAAATTTCTATGTAACATAGAACCGTGTCAAGCCTTTATAAATAAATGTTTATTTCGCGAACAAGATGGCCATGTTGATCCATTATAATAGCAGTTGGGAACGTAATGTCCATAGTCATGACAACGACGTTATTAAAATTTGATTTATTTCTTTATGTAATAGTAATCGTATCTTCGTTCTATAGTTGCTATTTCTCAAATCGATTCGGTGCCCACTAAAGGCAACAATCGTCGATTCCTCTCGAAGTCTAGTGCTCTCGATACTCTAGTGCCGGCGGTTGGCGGTGGATAGCTAGCCAGCTCTCTGCGAATTGAAATAAATTCCATTAGTGTAATTGGTGCCGGGCAGACGGGGAACGGGTAGAAGGGGACAGCAGTAACTCATCGACCTACGGCGTAGCCCCCGACTCGAGACTCGAAGCAAACAACATGCGTTGTGTATATGGTGTTTTACCTTTAAATACATCTATTTGGAAAATTATTTACACAGCCTAATAATATTATAATAAATAACCTGAATAATTAAATAAAACTTTTATTACATTTTAAAAGAAACTGTTGAAATAAATATTTAAAAATCAGTGAAATGTGTGTCGAAAATAGTCGAAACACACAACAGTTGATTTCTGTAGTTAATCTATATAACTACATATAATTTAATTGTATATCGTTACGTATAAACGAAGTCATTATGTGTGTATGTCATCGTAAGATTCTAAACTGTCGATAGATTGTGAACGGACACAAAAATTTACTAAAAGTTGCACTTTAGGATAAGTTTGGTTTGCGTCAAAGCACAGAGCGAAGATGGTGCGGAGTTACGAGCCACCCAGAAGGCTCATTTTATGATTTTCCTAATCAATCTTACGGTGACCTATACATCGATCTCTCATAAGAAATAAATACCTGCAGAGTCACATACAAAAAACGAAAAAAAAAAAAAAATTATCGTGGAAATATTACTAGCACTATTTTTGTAACTTAATAAACTGTCTATTGCTTCATTATATTATGAAATATTTATTAGACTGAAATTACAATAAAGTTCAATAACCGAAAGTAAGAAATTAAAGTTTTACCACTACACAAGCTTGCAAGTACTAAAATGTTACATGAAGTAACTACAGTCAATCACATGAGGATTGTCAAATTACTTCGTTACTAACAGGCTCTTGTGGCACATGAGATTAATATAGCATCATCGGGCTACGCAGAAGAAAATAACAGAGACATATCCTTTCTGAATGTAGTGCTGTAGTTGGCAAATGTATGAAGTATCTGAGAGTGGCTAACAAATCTCAAACCATATGAATTCTGAGATCTCCTATCAACCAGAAAATAGACTTCTAGAATTCGACAACGACTGTGAGGGCAATCGAAGAATGGGCACCCAGATGATCTTAAAAGGTGGCTCGGTACTACTGCTGTTCACAATATTGTCATAGGTACAATATTATATGTCTATCCATATTATAATATATTACGCAAAATGAAAATTAGCAACATAAAATTATAGTCATTCTAATTATAAAATTCCTATTTGATGTTTACCGTTTTGACTTGCAGAGTGCAATCAAAATTCATTCTTGTTCCCTAGGAAGGAAAATGAATTTGAATTCGGAACTTGAATAAATGTATGAAACACGTGGTGACACCAAAAATGTTATAATTATGCGAAAGAACTGATTAAAATAAATAACACTAGTGAAAACAAATTTTCTCTTTATTTATTCGAAAAAGGGTTTATTGAAAATCATTATACTTAATGATTTTCAATAAACCCATAGCGGCCAAATTCTACATTTTATATAAATTGGGACATAACTGTTTCCGAAAACAGCAAAATACTCTTAACATACTCTGGAGCAGATTTAACTATTTTATTACGACAACAAAATGAACATCTATTGCCTAAGGCTACATAGAAAATCCTCAAAAAAATAAGGCTTATTAATTATATTCAATATCACCCTACTTTATTCCCGTTGCGAATGGCATTGAATCCTTCGCTATCCATAGGATTCTACTTTAGGATCCCTCGCTGTTCTTGGAGTTCTATTATACAATAGAAACCTTCGCTGCGTCCTGCATTCGCTATTTTTGACCCTCGCCGGAAATATACTATTTCACCCTGTTTTGTTTTTCTGATATAAAATTCTGATACAAATTGCTATCTAAATCACATACATATGTATTTATAATTTCACATAACTAAGCCGAAAGACTTTATAACGTTTTAATCGAAATTGTAACACTCATTTCCTAATAACTTTAGTTTACCATTGAAAAAAACTTTCATACCCACTCTTCAAATTGGCCAAATGTTATAAAAGAACGAAGGGCCTCACGAAGGTAGCGCGAACACTTGTTTCACCTCGCTTTGTGATGCTAATCTTCATAATTCTTGGAGCGCGGCCGAAGTTTTGGAGCACGTTCTCGGAGTTATTCAAAAAATAATTCTTAATTCTGTCGGCGCTCATCACGCTTCCGCGATTTCTCTAACTCGGACGACGTTTGTCAAAATTACATCAGTAAAGATTTGCCTGTGAATGTAACGTACGTATGAAGTGGGTATAAAATTAAAAATAAATGTTTTTAATGTGTAAACATTTTAGTTCTTGCTGCACGATATCGGCTGAATGGGAATTAGAACGTCATAAATCAGAACACATCCGTCAAAGTATACTGAACGCGCGGAATAAAATAAACTGTAGCGTCCATTGCAGTAGAGGTAGCATTTCAGTCGTTCCGTTCAATCATTAAACACTAGTTTCTTTATGTATAAGTTGCTGGTTTGTTGGCGAAACAACTGAAGGCAACCGTCCGATCTTGGGCCTTCACACCTGACATCTTAGTTTAATTTGATTTGTAAGTTCAAAATGATATCGTATGCTCTTCTAAAACGCGTTCCATATAGATTCACGAACTCTGTGTGAGAATATATTAGCGTAAATTGAATATAAATATAACAGTTCGCATATAAAAATTATACGAGTAAGGTAATAAAATCATTCGGTGCGAAATAAAATTAAAAGAAAAATGTCATGCACTTACAAAAATTTTAAAAATTGAAAATTTCATTTAATGATGTATACACTAAATATTTTCACGCAATGATTTCTTTTTAAACATTTAAAATAAAAACATTTCAATTTTCATTATTACTGTTATTAAATTTTTCCCTTAGTGGGTACGATATACAAGTATGTGGTGTGAAGAATGAATCCTTGTGATAACGAAAAATGTGTGTATTATAATATGTTATGTATTGCACCAGATATTATGTATGTTGGCAATATAAAAAAGATGTATCATATAATGTGATATTTATATGAGATGCAGCGAAATAATTAGCAGCATAAAAAGATATTTTGTAAATAGACTTTTAGATTTAACTGTTTACAAACATATTTTTTTAAACTAATACGATGCTAGAAAAATTCTGTATACATTCAAGTTCTTTATATTCTTTACACTTCAACTCTCTTTAGTATCGCATCATTCACACATTATTATTTTTTGTATAGTTTTATAAATAGGTATAATACCGAAATAAAATCATGTCACCGAACAGTGATTTCAAACGACATATCCAAGAACATCACGTAGAGCGTCCGACAGTTTGGTTAAGGGGGGTTTGTTCAAATTAACGTAGAAAAGTTCTCGATTTAAGTCCGTCTACCTGTGAACACAAAGTAAACTTGGTGCCTTCACAACTTATCCATTAAGTTAAGTAGAATCTGTAGACGGAACAAGAGAGGGAATAGTGCGCCGCCGGCTCCGCGCCAATGTTTAGTAGTTCGGAGGTTCGCCCGAATTTATGGTACAAGCCGACTGATGTTTGTTGACCTATGTACGTCTTGTTTGCGTTGCGAAGATTACGTAAACAATTGCTCCAAGCGTCTAATTGCCAATTGAAAAACACGACGTTGTTTGTGCGTAGATCGTTTAACGCGGAAATTTATAATTTAATTATATTCGTTTGACGAATGTGTGACCTAATTTTATTGTAATCTAATCAATTACACTATTCCCGGTCATATGCACCTAAAATAATACAATATAAATTTGCTGTATCGAGTTCCGTGTTTTCAATAAAGAAAATTACAAATGGGGACTGGCGAGGCTTTCGCCAAATGCAAGGCTTTTGCTAAACAAACAAGATGTTGGTTTACTTACGAGTAGTTTAAGAGAGAAAAACTTGAATTTTATTTACATAATTGTACATTGCTCTAAACTTGAAAAAAAAATTTAATTGAGCTCTTACTAAAATTAAAAAAAAATATTCTTCAGTGCTTAAATCTCAGAAGTATATTTATTAACATGTGAAATATTATATAATAATAATAATAATAATAATAATAATAATAACGACGTACACATCACAATATATCTCAAAATCTCGAAGCTTTAGTTCAAATAGAATATTTATTATAATAGTATTTATTACATATGACTTTGACGCCTCTAGCTTTTTGTTCGCGACAGCGAGACATTAGGTCGCGCTACGAATATTTAATGCATCTGCACCGAACGGGCAACTTATATATAGTAACATAGTGATAGAGTGTAAATACGAGTAAAAATTTAAAATAGTTTAAAAAGTATCGTAAGTGCCGATGTTATAGTTTTTGAGTAAAGAATGAATAGATAAATATTAACAATCGAATAATCTATCTTCTGTACATAGAGGCTTTCATTATATTACTACCACCATCGACATATACATAAGGATATGCCCTAAAGCACATTTGACTATGACTAAAATCGAGCGTTAAAAACAATAACAGATGGCGTAGCGGTTTAAGTTACGCCATGTGTTATCACTACATATTATAAGATTAAGTCCCCTACCGCGTCTGTCTGTCTGTCTGTCTGAACGCGATAAAGTCAAAAACTATCGAACAGATTGGCATATGGGTGATACTGATGGACGGAGTAATTCAAGAGGAAGGTTTACGTGTATAATTTATTAATGTTTTGTGAAAATTAGTTGAAATATGTCGATTATTGTTGAAGCAGTCGGAAAAAAATCAAGCTGGTTGGGAGCTTTCATCAAATACGCTGCCTAATTCCTTTGAGATATAACAAAATAATGTATGGAGGGATTGTTTCTCTTTTAAAGGGCTAGAAGAAAAATTCGCGATGGCATATGTTTATCTTTTAGGAAAAGCTTACTATACCTGTATGCATGTTTAAAAAAATTGTGTAATTTGGTGAGATACAGTATTAATCCTTATCAAATTAAATACGATATTTACCTTCAGCATTTCATGCACATTATAACTGCCCTTTATTGTGAAATAAAAATATCGCGCGACAAGCTGGTCCGGGCGGCCATACTGGACGACGACGCGACACGCGTGGTTCTGTAGAAGTTATCAATGTTGTATACAAAGAAATATTGTAGTTTGTTTTTATGTATTTATTGTTTACTTTTTTAAATATTCATAGAATTGGAAATAAAATACATTAAAAATACTCCAAATAAGATGAACTAACGTTACATTTAAATCAAATTAAATCCAATCCACTTGTTAGACACAACAAGCTGACAAAACACTACGACAGAAAAAAACACTACGGCTTATATGCTCTGCTACCCGTACGAAGCCGGGGCGGGTCGCTAGTTGTTCATAAAAACTTCGTCGTCAACAAGCACACGAATTTAAGATGTGACATGGTTAAAACTTGTCGCGACGTAATTAATGAAATTCATCATGTACGTAAGTAACTACGTAACTACGTACTGACGACGTTACATTTATCTGAAATCATAATGAAATTAAAGTCGAATGGATCAATGATATAATTAATATATAACCCATTATAATTTATTATTATTATTATACATTTTATTACATTCTATTACATTAGAAGAGCTACTATAACGTGAGTGGGTGTACATGGGATGAGTGGAGCGAAGTGATGAATTGGTAGGTATCACACGAGTATTTATTTATTATTTTTAATAATACCCGGTCTCAAATTGAACCCGTATAATTAAATTAGTTTGGCTGCTTTATTTAAGAATGTCAAATTTTGACTGTTTGTTCCTTAGTTGTTTTTTATTGCAGTTTATAGAATAAAGTTTGTGATAAAAAGTGTCAAAAAGCGACGTAAAGCGTTTGTACGTAACAATATCCAAATCAATATCTATAATCTGGATTTGCCAGTCTTTCGATATTACAATAGAGACGGTACGTAAGTCGTATCGCGTGGTAATTTATCACAGTGTAGTGACAAGTCACCGCATGGCTCTACAGTTGCGGATCGCTTTATAACTGACCAATTGACCGGAACCTAGCTTGATAAACAAGATCGAAAACATGTTTCAAGCATAGACACGTAATAACGAAAATCTTCCACTTCAAAAGAGTGCATTACATTCTTTTTTATGACGAGCGTTTGATAGTTTAATGCCGCCTATTCTATTCATATGATAGTTTTGACAAACCATTTTATGAAAAATATCGATACAGGTACCATATTTAGATGAATTTATAATTAAAAATAAAAATTTACTTTATGAAACAAATATAGCGCCTTAAAGTTTAGACCTGATCGATAAGTTAAGAAAATCTTTTCTCAAATTTTACATGGAAGCTTCTGCTTCATAGACGACATTTTTAGTCATATTTTGCGTTGTACAATCGCCTCAAATTTCAAAATCATAATTGGGGCAGCACCATGCACTCGCATTTTGTTTTTTTTTTTTTTTGTAGCACATCATACCACATTCTTCCATATTTTTTTTTGCCGACTCTATTATTTCGTACACTTAGCCGTAATATTAAAAATTATGTAAAATTAGGTTTGTGCACGCGCATTTATAAAAACATTAGCAACTCGTCCCAGCTTCGCACGGACATCGTTTCAACGGCCGGACAACTCTAGCGTCTCTTGTCTAGCGTAACTTTGATTAAAGCCTGCTGCGTAGAGATGTCATTAAAATTAAGAAAACGGCGTTGGGTATCCAAATATTAACTCCAAATTATAAATATTAGTGCGTTTAAAAAAATAAATAATACAAAAAGAATACATTAAACAATGTTTTAGAAAGTCGTGTAAATCTGATAATCAAAAACATTCGATATTTCTCCAAAAAAAAAATCGACTTTCCATACAAAATAGTAGATTAAACCATTTTCGATATATTATTGAAGAAGTCATCGTAAACCAAAGAACGCAAATTGCCTGACAAGCAGTTTTAAAAAAAATATTCTCTTCGTTTTGACACGATTTATTGCGTGTCACCACCGACTTATATGTACCTACCTATTGGGACATATAAGTCGCGGTTGACTCAACGCTCAAACTTTGTTATAAAATGACAGAATTTATGTATACATATTATGGCCGACCAATTGATCAACTGAGTGGTTGGAGACCCTGGCTGCCGAACCAACTGTTGTAGGTTCGATTCCCGCCGGGTACAAATATTAGTGTGAATAAACGACCATTTCTATCTGTTCCGTGTATGAATGTAAAATATCTGTATATGTGTGTATTATTAAAAAAATATTTAAGTAAAGTATATCAGTTGCCTTGTACCTACCCTTAAAACAGGCTCTGTCTAGTTTGGAATAGACGGCCGTGTGTTGGATGTCTCAGATATTATTATTATAAATTGTTGTTTACGAAATCCCAACACACAAACAACGCTAAAGTTTGACACGTTTTGAAATAATTATTTCTAATAATCGTGGGCGTTTCGTCGGTATATCATCCAAAAGCCAAATTAGGGCGTCTACTCGTGACAAGAAGTCGCCTTAATTTTTCACTCCGCTCAAAATCTGCACGATATTGTAGTCGACGACCGCTTTATTATTTATGACAAGGAACACGAAACTCATCTCGAGTTATAAACTTCCTGGAATTTCTCCTGAAGTAATACAGAGCTATTATTATGATGTCCCCGCAAAAAATATTCGCTGTGTAGCAGCGTCGGGCCGATGGCGGCTTTGGAGGGGTCGAGGGGGATACAAGAGGTACGCGGGGGTCGCGGGGGGCTACATAGTAGAAAACCGAAGTTCACGAAGGACGAACGTCTGCGAGAGGCTTTATGTCGACGTCGTTCCGGTGAAATGTTTTGAAAATTGCGTCCGTCGGGACAGTTTGCTTGACGTGAACTTTACCGATTTTTCGTATGCCATAGGTATTTAAAATTTTCAGCTCATTTACTAACGCGTTGAGGTTTTGACAGTTTCGTCATTTTGTTAAACGAAGGGTCGATGTTTGCAAAGCGAGAGGCTAAAACCCAAACAATTTTATGAAACAACATTAGCTATAGTCAATTTTTAGAAGGCATTCATTTGTTTTTAAAAAAAAGTTAATACTAGGAAAAAACATGAATTCTATTAAATTGCTCCTCTGTTTTTGCAGTATTCTTCTTAGAGTGGTCGCGTACGAACCTACACAAACTTAGCTTTAAGACTTTCGAATGTGACAGCACAGTGTCTTACTTGAAAACAAATTAATTTTTCTTTTATTTTATTTAAAAACTTTTACGTTAAAATATATACCATAAATAATAATAAACGTGCGAATGATTCACCGAAGATTCATATTCGTTTTTCCTGCGTCCTTCGAGTTTTCCAAGTAATAGCGAGTCAGTCTTGTAGCGAGGGTAATCAGGTATTCGGTGCGCGTGAGCCTGGAAGGTTCCACGACACTCATTCTCCCAGTCGTCAGCTTCACGTGAAAATCGGTTGAGAAAGTTTTAAATTGAAGCACCCGTTCGTTTGGGGTTACTGTTGGGTTCGTATTTTCAGGATAATAATTTAATTTTTAAAGTTTTCCGAATTCCAGGTGCGTGTCGATTGACGATACTTTTGGGACAATCCCAGTAGGTAGTTGTGCATTCGTTTTATTACTACATTCGTGAATATAAAGTGAATATAAAGAATATAAAGAGGCTTCGAATGAAATTTTAAAGATGTATTGATAGTACTTAAAATTGAAAGGAATAGGATTTCAAAACAACCTCTTTATGTACATATTTTTTTATATTTACGAATTTGCCAGATATTTATAAAAAATCATAGTCGAAACAGTCCTTGTGACATCATCGTGACGGTTGAACCGATTCCGCTGCTTTCCCAGTAAAAACAAAAGCTAGAAGTAAACATAATTTATTTAGGTCATTCAATATGTCAAATGAACTCGTGATTCTCAGCAATCAATCAAAATATTATGAGTTTATTTGGTCTCAAATGATCCATCCATCCATCCATCCATCCATCAGCCCACATTCGTCCACTGCTGGACATAGGCCTCTCCCAAGGCACGTCACACTTCTCTAAATGATGCACATAAAAAATTTCTGTCCATATGACGTCACAGAGATACATTATTAATAAATATATAAGAATTACTAAGAAGACTAAAATATTTTTTGTTTGAACACTAAGGTATCAATTGGTCAGAATGGTCAAATCGGTAATATATTCGGATAAAAATATAATATAAATATAACTTTCTTCTATGCGTCGTTATACATTTTACAATAGATTAGAAGGTTTACAATCGAAACTGAAAAATGTTAGAAGCTCTCAACCCACACCGAGCCATTATCGTAGTGGACTCATAGTCTGAACTCCTTATCTCAATGTTGACGAAGGACAGTAGTCCAGTAGCGGGCGTCAAAGTTTAATAGACGACCGCTTAGCCTAGTGGGTAGCGACCCTGCCTACGAAGCTGGAGGTCCCGGGTTCGAATCCCAGGTCGGGTCAGTATTAATATGATGAATATTGATACTGGTACCGGGTCTTGGTTGTTATATGTGTGTGGCGTCTTTGCAAAAATATTTATAAATGTATATATTATAAAGAATATTTAAGTATGTATATCAGTTGTCTAGTAACCCATAACACAAGCATAATACTTGCTTACTTTGGGACTAGATGACGCTGTGTGGGAAGTAAAAAAAAAAATAAATAAAAAAAAAAAATACAAAAGAACAGAGATTTTGATGAACTCATTGACAAAACCAAAGCATCACGACTGACATTACACGAAAAGGATCGTCAATCAAACACACATCATAAGCTTTTATCCAAGTATCGTGAATCTCAAAATTTCTTGGTGCTTTAGGCAGTTGAAGACTTACAAACTTCTCAAGCCACATTACCTACCTACTGATTAAAAATTTACGAGAGCAAGTTTTAATATATGGCTAACACATTATTAGGTATATGGCGGTTGAAAAAAAATGGGGGTTATACTTCCTATGAAACTTGACATCTGTCTGACTCTAATACTTGTAGAAAAAAGGGAAGGCTGTCGTGTCCTCAGCCGCGCCTCGCCGACCAGTAATAGATATTGTAGTAAAACAAAAATGAATTTACTTACAAAATAAATTTAATAATACTTTATACAAAAACTATTCACAATATTAAAGAACACAACTCTGGACAAGGACTTGCGTACCTGATTGTGGTGCGGTGGTGTTTCTACTGGTGACAATTCATGTTGTTGCTAGGTATTTTATACGTTTTATGAACTTGCATTTCGTTCTTTGATTGGCCTGACGTGCTTTGACAATTTTGTATTTTGGCCAATCAGAAAACGTTTGGTGTCATTCGAGAGTCCAATGTATTTGGGCCGTGCGATGTCACGGGTTCTGAGCCAGCAGAAATATTGTTTTTCAAATAATTTGATGATAACGAAAAATGAACGGAAACTCTTGCAACACAGAGGTCGCCGATTTAGACTTTAGTATAAGCGGTCAATACCCTTATAGGTATATTAGATAAACTATTTAAAATGTTGAACATAACCCAAAAAAAAAAGAGTAACCACTCGGGTCCGATTTTTTATAAAATTTTTAGTTCGGTATTTTGTTAACTAGCCTATTATGAAAAAAAAAAAACACATTCCTAATTATTTTGAGGCAATAAATGGTTTAATCTGCAGCGCCGTGCATTTCTAAGGAAATTATTAATTCGACCAATACGACCATGACTGCTATAGTTATATCGAATGACAGAGAAATAATAGATACAATACACAAGACACATCCTGATACATTGGAGATTCATCAAGAGGTAGTGAAGGTGGGCGCGCGAGGATAGTGAGACGGTCAGCTAGCCTGAGTTACAAGCTATTTTGCTCACGCCTGGCAACAAATACATATAAAAGTCACTTATAAATTTTTTGGACCCGACGACCTAAGTATGATGCCTCTTTCAAACTTTGTGATACTAATACTTTTTTCACTGTCATTATAATATTATCTTACGATTTTCACTATGATTATTACTAAACTATATACCTGCTTGCATGATGAGAGACATTAAGTCATCTGTCAAGCTTAGAATGTGAACTTTTCTATAAAACAAAATAATAGACAATTAAAGTTATCAAGAGTAATCACAGCAAAAAACAAAACACTGTTCCGATAAAATACAACTTTATCAACTTTTATTACACTGTGAGATTTTTAAGTAAATAAATAAATCTCACAGTGTACAGCATAATAATTTTTTGAAATTGTTTAACTTTAGAAGACAGAACTAGAATCTACTCCCACGCATACTAAACAAATGTACTTACTATTTTAATATTTTATAACAATAAAATCCCATCAAAAACAATACTTGTCAAAAAAACCAAGTCTCGCAACTCAGTTGTTTTGCGGTAAAAAGTTGTGAGATCCATGTAATACCAAGTCGGTTATTAATTTATTCAGTCTCTACTTGTAAGTATGTATGTTTTATATAAATATATTGAGACTTGGCCATCGCACTAAATAATTGAATTTACATGTGTTTTCAGGCGATTGAATTTACACGTGTTTTCAGGCGATGGCCAAGTCTCAATATATTTATATAAAACATTACATACTTACAAGTAGAGACTTACAAGTAGAGACTGAATAAATTAATAACCGACTTGGTATTACATGGATCTCACAACTTTTTACCGCAGAACAACTGAGTTGCGAGACTTGGTTTTTTTGACAAGTATTGTTTTTGATGGGATCTCATTTCTTTTTGTATTTTGTAGACAGTTCTACTTTTTTCCTTTTCGGTACCTTCTACTTATTGTATATATGTATATCTACCAGCAACGAATTTTCTTAAAGCCCTCTCCCTGACTTATGAACTTTTCTTATTTTTGTAGGTAGCCTTCCGTTTTCTCTTTTCCGGTACTACTTCTTGAGCTTCAGCTACAGTTTAATAGAATAATAACTGCCGTAATAAAACATCGTTACGAATAAAGCCAATATTGAAAAATTTAACTGAAGACTTGGCTGTATGGGCTTAATTTTCTTTGCGGTCTTTTCTAGATTTTTTTGATTTTTCCTTGATTCATACACCAAACACTACTTATATTCCAAATTTGAAGCTTCTAGGTCTGCTAGAAGTGCCTTAGAATTTTGATGATCGTTGAGTCAGTGAGTGACAAAATGAAGAAATTTGACCCGTTATAATTTCTTAAAAATACTGGTTCAAATTGAATTAAAACGTGTAATATGCTTATATAATATGCCTGCATGGTTACTGAAAATTTCAGTCTTCTAGTTTTATCCACAACGAAGTTACAGGGGGTCGAAAATGGTCTGAATTGCTTCGAGAAAAGGATGGTACGGCCGTGACGCTTTTTTGCTCGACTTGGTGGGGGCACGGCCATGCCCCCAGATTACATAGGACATCCCTCACAGTGCCATATAATCCCAAACTAAGTAAAGCTTGTATATTGGGTACCAGACAACCGATGTACGTACTTAAATATTTTTTTTTAATAATATGTACATTTATAGATATTTTACACTTAGACACGGAACAAATAGACATGTTCATGCACACAAATATTTATCCCGGGTGGGAATCGATTATTAATTTTTTTAATGTCAGTCGAAACTTGCCTATACAATTATGCAATGTTTATATAAGTTCACATGGTTTTAGTGTTTTGATAAGACTCTAAATAACGTGACGTGCTAAACGACGAATACGAAACGTGTATATGATTTTACGCCAAGTCAACAAAGTACTGTTCTCGTAGTTCATGTTACAATCATAAGTTACGATCAGCTCCGAACATTTGTTGATCCATCTCCACGAGCCATCGATCCCGCTGTCGTAAAGTTTTCACACGCTCACTATCTTTCACGCACTCGCTACCCGTTTTTATCATTTCAAATCCTTTTTGGAACATTGTGAAAAATAGTAAAAGTTTGAGTTTGTGCGTGTTAAAGTAGTTCTAATAGCTTTTTCACGTGAATTTGCCTGCATGATTTTCATGATGCGTATGATTTAGTTTTCTTCTAAGCATGTTAACGATGATGTTAACGCATGTTTTTGATATTTTAAGATAATTGTTCCATGCGCACTTGTGAAATGCACTGTATCGTGAATTCCGTTTCTGCATTACTTTTCAACCTTAGAAATGTTTATGTGGAGGCAATATTCTAAGAAAAACTGACGGAACTGACACCATGTAAGGTCATCTTTAATTTTAAATTTGAAATAAGGGATACTGTTTAAAATTTAAAATAATGAATAACGATGTCGACAAAGTATCGGTGTTTACAAATTTAATATTTTTAAAATTAAATTCGTTCTTCTTCTTCTCAGTCGTACACTCCTGACGGAGTGGTCGTGGTCATGGATTGTGTAATAAATTGGTTGCGTTCCTTGCGAGACTTCTCAATTTTTCTCTATTCGTGACATTGCGTGTACACTCAGTAAGGGAACACTTCTTATATGATTTAATGAGGTCTGTCCGTCTAGTAGGTGATCGGCACGGGAACGTTGACCCTCTACTCTTCCTTGCACCACCAAATGTGCCTTGCAAATTCGTTTTATTTAGTATTGTATTGCGAATCAGGTCGTAATAGAAATTACAATATATGCGTTTTAGCGACGTAAATTTAAATTTTGTCATAAATTAGAAAAAAAAAATATGTCAAAAGACGTAGCCTTTTACTGTTGTTGCTCTATGGTGAAAATTTAAAAAGGGGCCAGAGGTTAAGTTATATTTTCCAAGTATGCTAGAATGTGCACCTCAAGTAATTTTTTTTTTATAACTCTGCTCCTAAAAATTACACCTAACAACATATTGCACTATACCTCACAATTACACCTATTCTTTGAGTAGAGAGACACGTATTTTCATTGAAAACGAAATGAGTTAATTATGTATATTTTTTATATTTACTTTCTTTTTCTCCAAGTTGTTTGTGGGTTATGCAAATTAAATATGTAGGTTAGACAATTTTGGTGACCAGAACGATGGGTTAGTAATAAATTAGAGAAAAACAATCTAGATAGAAATAATCTGGATAAAAATTATTATTCTAAGGACGTTTTCTCCAGATGGACATAAAAATTTGCGTTTGGAGAATGGACCCCTTAACACCCAATATGTTAAATCACAATATTGTAGAATACAGGCTGTTAGAAAGACCACATACTGGTTGTTCACGAATGAGGAGCCAGCTAAGAGAAACCAAATACATGAAAGCAATTCTTTTGATATTTTGACACATGAAAAAAGGAAATAAAAGGGGAGGCTATCGAGATTTCTAATTCTTTTATTTTTCGACAATACCATATGAGCACAATTCATTCCACATTATTATAAGACCCAGCCCCCAAGTGAGTCACACGAATAAAAATAAAAAAACATATTATTACACTGAGTATAACAATCTTTTCTATTTAAATATTTAAATTTCATTTAAATAAAGAATCTCTAATTCTTGGAATATTCGTGTTCAAACAAAATATAAATTTGAAAAAGATATGCCAATTTCAATAAATTTCCCAATAACATCTTCCAATACTCCCGCCTATTACCATCAGTTTTATTTTTATTTCGAAGTTCACTTATATAAAACAAGTATTTATTAAGTTATATATTCTAAGACACAATAAAAAACACCGGCATCAACAATGGCATCGATCAAATATTTATGGAAGCGAAATGTTATAAAAACATTAGATATCAGTGGATATTGTCAAAAAAGGCAATTTTGTCATTTTGTTAGGTGGGGACCTTGTTAAATGAGACAATAAACAATGCTGTGTTTCGTTAAAGAAACCGAGCCACGGAAACAGGCCGGTTCATAATTTATGATGGTAGCCAGGAACTCGCTTTGAGGAACGCTTATAAACTTCGTGAAGTTTCACTTGAAGAATTACAAAGGTTATTATTACGAAGTCTACGCCACAAAAAAGCGTCCGCTGAGGGGTGAGGGCTGGGAGTTAGGGGAACGAGGGAGCCGAAGCGCTCGTCTCACCGAGTTTGATCCCACTACCTGATTTCCTTCATTCATTAAACAATCTCTACGTTTAATGAGGTGTCTGTTTCGTATTATAGTGATAATATTTCGGTGATAATGAAAAAAGATTAACAAAACCCACTGTTTCTTTTAAATACTATTGGCATAGTTGTTTCTAGTAAGTGATTAATAGGTGAAAGAAAAATAATCGTGTTTAATACATAAAAATTAAACGATGTCTAATTGTTTGTTTGTTATTTTATATTTCTTATATCAAAGAGAGTAACTTCTAAAAGTACATGTATAATCTATTGAGTTTCCCAAATATCCGATGATAAATCAAAACTGCAAGTTTAACTTTATTTAGTATTAATGAAGCCGTCCAGTTTTATTTTGCTAATAAAATGCAGAATGGACAAAGATATGAGGTACTCACTTGTAAACAGAAACGGAAATGTTCATGAAACATGACTAGATTTCAGACTGGAAAAAGGACTACCTACTAGCCCGTGGCGGGAGCTGGAGTGTATACGGAATTTAATCGAATAGTCGTTTGCACGGTACATAGACTAGATCATTTTAAGTTTAAAATAAGAATGTAAGTTGCTTTAAAGTATAAATTGATCGTAGTACGTGACGTCAGCTTAAATGGTCTGCGACGGCGAGCAAAGTTTCGGTGATGTTTTTCTTCTGAGCCACTTAACAGCGTCAGAAGAAGCATGTTTGTGCGTGCTCTGCATTATAGGTTGTGTGTATGAACTTCAATGTGGGCAACGTCGAACCATGTTTTTTAGCCAAAATACGTTACTTTGATTCGACGACCGCTTAGCTTAGTGGGCAGCGACCCTACTTACGAAGCTGGAGGTCGCGGGTTCAAATCCCAGGTCGGGTCAGTATTTATATGATGAATATTAATACTGGCACCGGGTCTTCGTTGTTACATGTATGTGGTGTCTTCGCTTGGTACCCAAAATACAAGCTAATGCTTAGTTTGGGACCTAGACAATGTTGTGATTGTATGTGTTATTATTATTACTTTTACAACATTTTTAGGGAAATGTAAAAGGCGCAAGGAATCATTCAATTACACATGAGTTCATTAAATAACTTTAAATTTTACTTTTGCCTTTTAATATTAAAATAGCAAAATCTGCACAGAAATGTCCCAAAGAAAAGTTGAAGATTGTTACTGTTATGAAGTTTCTGTTTAAAACTTAATCAGCGCAGGGCGGGGGAGTCGAGTAGGGCCGACTTGCGGCCGGCGGCGCAGACGTTCCGCAACTCGCTAAGTAGTAATTATGTTGCGACCACTGCACTGCACGCCTCTTGTCTTTTGAATTGCTCTCGTGAACAGCCTCTCATTAAAAATTCGCTCAGCGTTTTCTGAGTTGCGATTAAAATTAATAATTAACCAGTTTGTACTGAACTGTATCATTATATTTACGTGATTGCGATTATGAATTAAACTAGAACGTTCGTAAATAGTACTCGTAAAAAACCGAAATTCGTAAAATATTCTTTATCGGAAACGGCTAAAGGAGAAATGGGTAATTTCGGTAGTAACGATGAAAAACGTGTAATCGATGCCTCGAGATCGGGTGGAGAGGCACGCAGCAGGCGATGTCTCGGCGAGGCGCAATATACGCTAACGGGCGCGGACAAGACAAATGTGTTTTCGCTGGCTTGCTATTAGATGGCTACAGTGGAGCTAGAACGCTACACCGAACAATGGACAACGATACTAGTTATATTTTGCAATAAACACTATTGTGATGGATGTTTTAACTTCGGCTGCTATACTTGTCGGCTTGTTATTGGATTACAGTTTTAAAGTGACTGTAATATTGACCTCAGTGATATTTAATGGATTGCATATTGATGAGACAACAAAAGTTCTTCAAACGATACGCTTCATTTTTGTGATTGTGTATTCAAAAGTTTAAAAATAGAATCTTCACGAGATGAAAGATGTTGTATTAATTGGCCCAGTAGTTATAGTTTTAAAAATACGTTGTTGTTAAATTTTTTAGCCGATAACGAAAACCGAGTGGCAGGTGGCAGGCAATCTAATTTTATATTTACAGTTATTACAAGTTTGTGTTGTCTTCAGAACTTCCTCGAATACCTACTTTAAGCGCTCGCGATAGATATATATATGACTGAAATAAATTCACTACTGCCCATGTAAAATCCACTCCATTCCATTCCCCTAGCCCATTATGCCCCACTGCAGAGGTTTAGGCCACCCTCAGGGTGTGGGGGCTTGGAGTTTAATCTAACACGCTGTTCCAGTGCGTGATGGTGGATTTTAACGACTGCCATTTGTTGATGGCACCCGGGACCGACGGCTTAACGTGCTCTCCGAGGCACGGAATCAGTGATAGTTATGTAATTAAATCAGAAAAAACTTATTGTTAGCCATAGAACTAATATTACTAGCGTATACAAACGACACCGCGAACCAAATGTTTGCGTCAAGTGTTTTTGCTGACCAGCAACAACTCATTGTCACTTATCTGCGGTCATCGCGACCGCGTGCCAAAAACGTGGTAAAATAACATTTCAAAAATACTGTCGTTCGTGTTAAAAACGTGTAAAAATCAATCAACTGCGAAGAAAAAAGATAGTGGCATAAGTTATCGTCAATAATTAATTAAAACAAAACTAAAACCATCCAAAACTAATTTGTGTTCCTACATTATTTTCTACCGTTGCCGCCATACTTGTTTTAACTAAAAGTAATGTCACGACATGTATAATACCTACTAAACACTTGTATAATACTTGCAATTCTGTTTAGGTATTCTAGTGGAACCGAACCAAACATAACATGTATGAGACATGTATAATACAGTGTATGATACTTGGTTGAAAAGTCAATGTGGTGGAAACAAGTCAATGTGGTGGAAACAAGGAGAAAGTGCCGCGCGCACAGATTTTGTTCGCGCCGTCTATTCTACTAGTATAATAATATAGTTCAGTGTTCGTAGGTACACGGCCGGATTCAAACCACGGCCGCACGACCTTCTAAACTTCGAATAGGTTCGTTGCGCTTAGGCTATCGCGACACTAATTAACAACTATTACTAATTAACACTAATTAACGAAAATCCACTCGTCGTTATAGAACTCATTTATTACATAATTAATTAATTTAATTTTGGTAACCTTCATCGCTTTTAGGTACTCGATTAGGACTTCAATTTTACCTTACATCGCTCTGATACACTGCATTGCTTTGTATGCTACAATAGGGCTCACGCGTTTTAGTGCTTTTTAAAAACTCCCATTGAACATTAACCATCAATTTGCTTATAGAATTTTCTGGATAAGAATCTATAATCGAAAAGTATCGTTAATCGAAGTTGAGAACGTCTCCGTAACAACATTGCCTTGAATGAATCAATGTGTGAATTCAGCAAAAACATCGCAGCTTTTAAGGAGGCCTGGATCAAAATTTTAAAGTTACGCTGATGGTTCTTAAAACTAAAAGAAATAATGTTTCAGAACAACCTCTTAAATATTTTTTCCACGAATTCGCAAGATAGTTATGAAAATTCTTTTGACGTTGACATTGTCCCTCCGACATCATCTGGACTGTTAAGTTCATTCCACTGCTTTCTACAATAAGAAACAAAAGTAAAAAGTAATTACAAATTATTTAGGTTAGTCACTATACCCAATGAAATCGAAATCCTCATGATCAATCAACAGTTACTGTTAGTTAAACCAAATTTTAATACTCAACGTCTGTCCAGAGGACGTAGATATTTAAATAGACAAATATTAGAAAAAAAATACTGAATAAATTGCTGACACATTTTCTTTTTAACCCCAACGCAAAAAAGAGGAGTGTTATAAGTTTGACGTGTGTGTCTGTGTGTCGTCTGTCTGTGGCCTCGCAGCTCCCAAACGAATGAATCGATTTCGATTTAGTATTTTATGTTTGAAAGGTGTAAAGTGTTCATAGTTATGATTCAAGAAAAAAATTTCAGCCGTCTGAAGATTATTAGCTCTTTTCCAGTTGATGAAGGGATGTGAGCGATTTCTAAAGGTCTGGTCGATTCGAAATTTTGTATCCATTTACTTCAAAGATATTGTAAAAACTTGGTGACCTTGACCTGATGCTGCAGCATCATTTGAAATCTGGAGCATGCCCAACTCCTCCCCAACGTAAAGCAGAGTTATCGGGTTTGGGCTCATTGGTATGGTCTCAATGAGTATGTGTCAGATAGAGGATGATCGAGGATACTGGTGAAAAATATAAATTAAAAATTTTAAAAACCGCCGACACATAAAAATTAACATTCAAAGAGTCTTTTAATTTTTAAATGGTTTTTGATCCTTAAAGGCGTCGGGGACCTTAAGTAAACTTAATATACCTAGCAATTAGAGGCGTCCTTGAAAATGAACAAACCTGTATTGTTTCAGATTTTTTAAAATTACATGATAGTTTTTTTTTTGGATCGGGGCTTTTTAAAAATTTTGTATTTCGTGAGAAAGGTGTTATTAAAAGTATTAAATGGTCTATATTTAGAATACAAATATATTAAAAATTTCAGTCCAGGCCCATTAGACATTTTTAATGTTTAGAACTGAAGTAAAAAAAATAAACAGCCCCCAGCCCGCACCAGACCATCATTGTGGTAGGCTAATAGTCCAAACTCCTTAACTCAATGTTAACAAAGGGCTGTAGTCCAGGAATGGGTTACAAAGGCTGTTTAAAAAAAAAGTGATAGTTTTGATATTCATGAACTCAGTGACAAATCAAAATATGACTTCTGACACTACACCAAAAGGAAGGACCATCATTAAGTCAACCTTAAAAGGATAGTCTTTCAATTTGCGGCTTTGAATTGGCTTCGCTATAACTGTTTCAATCCCTCTTCCCCGACCTATTCCTGAGTGACAGAGATGACAAGTACAAATTTCCAAAAATACATATAAAATACCTGTTAAAACAGCTTGCGGGCCGTAACTGTTTCCACCCCTGAAATGTGTATGAATCGGGATCAAAATTTGCAGGGTCATTTAGAAATGATGTCCCTAGAACGGTACTATTTTTTTTAAATTCGCATTAATATTGAATTTGCGGCTCATTATTTCAAAAACAAAGAATCGACGGAAATCCTGTTTTTCAGGAGTTCATTCTAAAACAACTAAACAAAATATCAATAAAACAAAAACATGAGCCCTGTGACAGTATTTCTCCTATTGCATATATTTTTTTATGTAAATATTGATACAGAATTACAGCGAGGATTTGACACGGGCCGAACCCTCTATTTTTTGTATGAAAGCCTACCCCCTTAAGCTGTTATCTGAGGTTCGCAAAAAACTTCTTGGTGCTTTAGGCAGTTGATAATTTGCAAACTTCTCCATTGGTCAACTTTGTCTGTATTAATTTTGGTCCAATATCATTCACCAAAAGCGGTTTTTCTATCTCTTTCTACTGAGAAATAATTAAACATTGTATTTGGAGCTGTCATTTTGGTATACTATGATCATATAAATTGACAGAGCAGTATAACTGAATCGTAATCTAAAGCACACGTAGCTAGTTAGCAGCGCAAACTCCTTCGCCGGCGCCCGTCCAAATTCAATTTGCCTCGTAGTAGCATCAGGCGCGTGCGCCCTGTTGCATGACTGTCCTCAAATGAACCGTTCAGCTTTTGTAGTATGTGCATTTTCTTACGTCTATGTTTCTCACACATTAATATTATGAAACGCCAAACATATTTATAGCGATCTAAAAATAGTTTATCGGATATCGTTTGCACACATACAAGATAGCTTAGTGCAAGTGTGCACGTATCGAGTACGTACATATTTGTTTCAACTTATTTGTTTTGGGTCTACGTCCGAAAATTTCAAAAACGTAGAACAACTGATCAAAACTGTAATTTGTAATTAAAAAATAAGAATACTTTTTAATCATTTTGCCAACCCTAACGCGCCATAACGAGATGAAACTAATAAGGTATGGAAACGACACTTAGGTATATGTATATTTATTCATTTGACATCAGTTTTCAGTTGATACACTATTAAGCCAAATTTTAAGGACGATTTTCTTGAAAACTTTAGATATGACCAATAATTTTTTTTAAAAAGTCTAGCGTATCTTGTTTTTTGTTTGTTTGTATTTTTGTCGATAAATTTAGTTTTCATTTATCTTTGATTACATATATGTCTAGATAGAGATTTAGCGTGACAAAAGGTAGATAAAAAATCACTTACTATCCGGTTATAATTGACGCACATGGTTAATACACGTTTAATACAGCGTGGCCATATGTAACGTTGAAAGAGTGCATGCTTTGTTTCATTACACACTCAAGCTTATAAAAGTTTACCGATTTTTCATTTTCATTGCATCGCGTGGCTCTCATCCAGACATGTACAGAATCAAAGGTCCTACGTTATGAATTAGAAGTTAGAATTTCGAAGAACTGGGCACACGGTACCTATATAACCGTACAAACACGAGCTGAAAGCTTTGCCAGTTCTCAGTCGGTTTCCGCTTCGCTTGGTTTAGATGTACGACGTGGGGCACTGAGGCGACGCTTTCTTATATGCTTCTCATGGAGACATACTCTAAATGACGAGAATTTTATAATTAAAGACATAGATCTATTTAGAAGGTTACATTGCCTATATTGCTTTATTTTTATTTCCATTATCTATCGTTATCGAATCTTATCGTATCATAACATATCGTTTTTTTTTTCAAAAGTTTTCTATGCATTTTCTGTTACCGCTCTTAGTTTTCATGTGTATGTGACAATCTCCAGTTTCTTTGGTCCAAGACGGAAATGTTTTTATATTTTTATTATAATCAGACAAGCACCACGTATATTAACTGAAATTAAGACAATTCCATGAATGTTGGATATACCAATTAATAAATAATGCAGACGTTATCATTCTCCAGTGCTTATTAGATAATTAGTAAAATTGACGACGCATTCTTCGATATTAGCGAAAACATGTTCACTGTACTGTAATAACACTGTACATGGATTAATCATAGGTGTGCAGGAGGTCGCATCCCTCGGCCGCACTCAGCGCAACCTCTCTGCAAATACTCCTAACGAGTGTGCTGCCGACTGTGTCTTTAGAATTCTATCATGGCAATGATAATATTATAAGTTTAATCGAGTTCAACTTGCCGCTAAGGTTTATTTATAAAATGTGGTTCATAATATTACAACATATTTTCTGTTGATCATTTCAAAACCAGTGACAATCCTAAACATTCCGAGAAATATTTTGAAACATCTACTGTTATCTCAATCAAGCAACTTTGCCTGATTTTTTTATACATTTTCATGTATAGTTATTTTCACATGAATTGATATGTTTGGGACATCCATTGCGCTAATACTACATTTCGTACAATGTACATCTTTGTTAAAACACATTGTATTTCTGGGAAAAAATGAATTCGATGCTCACATATTTACTCGTTTGAATATTGTATGCGAGCATTTGGGTTTACTTGACTGCACAAATAGTATATATGTCTCAAATTGTCCAAACACTCTTGAGCCCATTAATGCCGCATCAAGGCCTTCCCTCGGGATGAGGGGGCTTGGAACTTAATTCACCACGCTGCTCCAGTACGGGTTGATGGATTTTTACGGGGTCTGATGGCTTAACGTGCTCTCCGAGGCACAAAGTCTGTGATTGTCACGTACATAAGTTAGAAAAAACTCATTTGTACATGCCCTGGGATTCGAATTACGGCCTTCTAAACAAGAAGCGGGCTTGCTGCCACTCGGCTATCACGCACGACTAGAAATATATATGTACATATCTTTCGCACTTTTTATTATTGGTAATTCATTCCGTATATTCTTATTTTGAGAATCTTGAGCTTTCAAAGTTTTATTAATAGTACTTAAAGATTTGATTAAAGTGGACTAGTGATTATTGTTTTAAATAAGACATAATATATACAAGTTACCTTAAACTAAAATCACATACGGTGGAGATTTATTTTTATCACTAGCCGCACGATTTACGAATTTCCAGCATTCTGTATTGTAATTGTAAACGTGAAAAAGGAATAGCAAACACGAATTCCGACGATTCTTTGTAATGCAATCAGAAGCCATTATTTATCCAAAGACACGAAGCTTACGTTATCAATAACGCGATTTAGGAACGCGCCAATTCACAGGCAAAGGGGATAACGAAATATTCTATGTTAGTAGCAGCGTTCGCTTAGTGACTTGCGTTTTATCGAGTGCTCGCAAGATTAATGGGAACGCCGCGCTGCTACCAATTACACGCACAATGTGAGCCGACGCGACGTGCCGACAACGTGTCGGCATTGGCGACTGAAACGACACTACGTGATAACAATACTTGTTATTAAGTCTTGATCAATCATATTTAAAATGTTGACGCTGTTGGTGGATGTTTGTAAATTCATTTCGTGGTTTCGACACATCCTTTTTCAAAGTCCATGGCATAATATTCATATTAATTTTTAAATGTACAACGTTTTTCTAAATAGAGCTCCATTTCATGAATTTTAATAATATAGAAAATAGTTCAGAAAACTACACTGATTATGTAGTGTGCATTGCTGGTAAAAATCTGGGAGCTATCATTCATGTTTTTTTTTTTTATATATATAGTTCCGATCAAACTGTATGACGGATCGGAATACAACGCTCTAAGCGTGCTTGCGCAGGTTCAGTCATATGCTCCTCGTTCCACTGCGTCCCGCTACACCTAAAACTGGTTACTGTGACGCGACTTGTGCCTATGTTCACATCCGCCATAAAGTTTGATTGGAACTGTACCTAAGTAATAAACATAGCGGTAAAATAGCAATGTAAGAATTATCTTTTGTAATTAAAAATAAATTTGTTTTATAACTTATTTTAACAGCACAGGTACTATCAAAACTTTTATTGATTTAAAACCAAAATTATCACTCACTGGCTACAATTTATTATATTGGCTAGTTTTTGTACTGGCTACACATTTGTACCAGGACTGCTAACAACACGCGACGCTTCAGGACCATGGATGTGTTATTATCTGGATAGATAGTCGACGTCAGACGATGTAGATTTATAAGTCTCCTAACTGTTCCCCAACATGTCCCCAACTGTCGTATCAAGCTGCCTTAATGCTTATTAATTTGGTCATGACACTATTCTTACCTCCACTATTTAAAAATTGTTTAAAATGAAAAATGTAGGATGAAAATATGAATGCGATATAAAAATATAAAATATAGTCACTTACTTTGGTGAGTTCAAAATTTTCAACATTCAATACATATAAATGCCACACGACGTTTTCTTTTCAAAATAATTTAACTTTATTTTAACACCTACATCATGTTTGAAATTATTTCAGCATTACTGGCCACTAAACAGCGCACTTTAAAATTTTAAATATATTTATTTTCATTTTAATAAATAATGTATAGGTGATATTTATTGATGTTTTTTAAAATGATTTGAAAAGAATTCAATTAAGTTAGTAAAAATGTAATTAAATTCAGTTGGTTCTTGAAAAGCTTATCGACCGTTCTCTTACAGTATTTTATCATCCTCATATCGTGTTTTAAATTAATTCTAACTTTTAATGCACTAATAAGTTAACCTCATTTTAAAAATGATCACACGTTTCCACATCACTTCTCGTTAGTACAGCGTCTCTTACACAAACTTTTAGGACACATTTCTTTGTAAAAATATTTTATCAAGTTTCCTATCACGAATATACGCTTCCATAATCAATGTACCTAATATGCAAATATTGCATAGTACAAATTCGCACGATTTCGATTCGAATTCACATTGCAATTTATCCAATATTAATGTCATAGGTAGGTACTCGAGTGCCTTTTGTACTCGATCCTTTTCAGTTGTATGCGCTATAAGATTTTTTAGAACCGTAATAATGATGTCGCATGATAGTGTCCTGCTGAATTTTATTTTAATTTTATCTTTTCGAGCAACAAAGCAAGTTGTGACACAGTAAAATAATAAAATCTTCAAAAGACTATCGAATTTTATAGCCTAAGAGACAAATCCACTTATACAAAAAGCAATTCTGTACGATGAACTCGGAACAGCGCCACGTATTTACATAAAATATTCATAAAACATTGGAACACGGTTTCCAGCGGAAATTTATCTAATTATGTACGTTTGTACACGGACATGAAGTTGCATATGATGTAAATAAAACTTACTTTTGTTATGAAACTATTGTAAAAAAATCAATTAATTGATAGGTATTTTAATACAAAATATAACTGTTACGCATAACGGCCACAAACTAAATTCATTTATTTTGTTTTATGTTAGTATGTGACCCATTAAATGGGTATTGTTTATGAAACTACATGTTAACTACTGGATATTCTAAAAGATATATCTAAGTAATTGAAATATTTATGATGTCTAAATCTATTTATAAATAAATATTGCTACTGTAAATATTAAGAAACTTTAGAAATAACGACGATACGCGATGAAATCATAGTTTATGAAAATCAGAAGCAGTTATTTTCGACAACTTTAACAGATGTCCGTGTTATTATTCACTTGAAAAATAGCTAACAACGAAATAATAATTAATAAATTGGCGACAAACGTGCAGGGCCACCTTTATTATTAACCTATTAATTTACTTAAATAAACACAGTTCAATTCTAATGAAAAAGGCAGAGAACTTGATAGTAACGCATAATTGTCGATTTGAGTGTTACGGTTTGTTTGTGCTGAATTTGTTATTTCGCGTTGTCGTTCTCTTGGGGGCAGACAAAGAGCCGCAAATACACATACGGCTGGCTACACACTGGAACAAAAGTACGCCGCCTTTTAGTTGCATTTCTACGTAAACATTACGTAACGAATGTTTGTTGAACTTTCCGACGTGATAATGCCACGTCGCCGGCAAGTCTAGGCCGGCATCGTAGGAAATTACCACGTATATTGGACCGAGATGTGAGTCTTACGTAATATCTTCTTAAATCTATTCCAAGAATCATTTATTTACTTCCTGTTAGACGGGCAGTAGACGGAGCGTGTGTATCTATTAATTAATAGCTAAATTATCTAATTTACTTACTAGCATTTGAAAATTTTTCCGAACTAACATGGTCCCTTCTACGAGTAACAAATCACAATCAAATATGCTTGTTTAAAATTGATAATATCTAAATATATATTTTTTATTTGAAACTGTTTCTATTAAAAAGTGAATATAGTAACCAGAAAAATGTTCTGAGGAACATCGTGGCAATTTTAGGATTTTACAAAAAAAAACTAGTATAGTGAATATTTAAGTTTTGGTTATCCATAGTTGCATTTGGCGCTCAACTGTCTTATACGAACTAAGAAAACGTCGCGAATTCCTAAAAATCAACTTCATTGACGCTACTTACGACAAAATATGTTTTATTCGTGCTTGTTAAATGGTACGACGTTTAACCGGTACTATAAAAAGTCGTACCACGAAATCACTGATTAGGATTTGGACCGCTTCCAACCCAGTACTTCGCCACTGGCGATTTTATTTGAAATTTGTCAATGCTCACACTGTTACTAAAAGTTTTCTAGCCATTGCACGATTATGTGTTGTTAAGACTATTGTAAAGGGTATTTATGGATAGTAAATTTTATTAAAGTAACACTATGCATGTTATGACAAATGATGATTGCACATCGCAAGCAAAGAATGTAAGCATTTTTACCTTGACAACTTGTTCGAAGTTGATAAAGATTAATAGCATAAATTAATATAACTTAACGTCTATTTCTCTTGATTAACATCAAGTATAATAATATTTTTCAAGTTTTGATTAACATCAAGACTTAAAAGTTAAACTTCAGGCCTTGAAATATGAAGGAATAACAATCACAAATGCAATCAAATAGACATCGCTAAAATGTGTTTCCCATTTTAGTATATAAGCACTTATGAAAATATAAAACTGTATACAAACTATTTTCCATGGTTCTGCTTAATAACAATAAAACGCGAAACAAACTAATTTATACGTCAGCAAAACCACAAATGTCCTGTTTTATAATATAAATATTTTTATCAAATAAAACATTGCGTGCATAGCAAAAAAATAAAATAAAAAAAAAGTACCTCACGTCACAGTAATATCATTGGATGTTCGAGCACGCACCCTCGAGAAAAGAAATATTCTATTACTTAGCAGATTCTTTCGTCGGCGAATAGTGGTGACGCAACAAGACATATCTAATTTGCACCTCTCTGTTCTTGGTGCTTGCTAAGCAAAACTGACATCGCTCTCTCTGCCGGCCACTACATTGTCGCTCACGATTTAGTTCTTGTGAAATGAAACGACCGGGATCTTTCTTACTGTCAGATTGAGGCGGGTCTTATAAAAATAAGACGAGAATTACCTCTGAAATGGGGTTTGTTTTCTTTTAATATTACCGAAAAGTTTTTTATGGTATGCTGTATAAGTCGAGATTGTCCGAAATGCTGCGTATTTTTGATACATTAGTGCTAGAACGACGAGACGCTATCGACAGCAGGCTTAAAATATATGCCGCGACAAAATTTTGTCGACGGCAATTCTCGTCCCGAAACGAGATATCTCTATATGTCTACCGGTACTAACTTGCAAAACTTTTATACCGTTCCGCTCTGTCACAATTGGAAAAATTACTCGCCTACGGTAGTTTTGTTTACAAACCCTAACATGTGAATAAAATTTTATCGAATTTTG
Source organism: Luffia ferchaultella (assembly GCA_949709985.1). Lineage (NCBI taxonomy): Eukaryota > Metazoa > Arthropoda > Insecta > Lepidoptera > Psychidae > Luffia > Luffia ferchaultella. Next base: position 19,447,940 of record OX453240.1, on the reverse strand, counting down.
GCATTTTTAAGCGGTACATTTCTCGTCGGCAATTTTTGTTGACGACAACGCGCAACGGTGAGAAATGAGAAAAATATTGTTATATAGAAAGTAATTGTTCGATTCTTATTTTTGGTTGTATTCGCTTAAATCGGTTGTATTTTATGTTTAAAAAAAAGATTAGTTACCGATTTAGCTTCGAAAAGCTTTTTTTTGCGTAATTAATAGAATATTATTTAAATATTGTTTACTGTAACGCCGAAAGCAGACAATTAAAAAAGAATTGATGACATGATGACCACTTTTCCGAGTGGTTAGAGACCCTAACTGCAGAGCCAGTGGTCGCGGGTTCGATTCCCGTACGGGACACATATTTGTGTGCATGAACATGTCTATTTGTTTCGTTTCGGGATGTAACATATCAATATATGCATATATTATAAAAACCGGCCAAGTGCGAGTCGGCTCGCACACGAAGGGTTTTATACACCGTATGATAAAAAAAACACGTTTTTTTCTATGGGAGCCCCTCTTCAATATTTGTTTTATCTGTTTTTTAGTGTTTGTTGTTATAGCGGCAACAGAAATGCATCATCTGTGAAATTTCAACTGTCTATCACGGTTCATGAGATACAGCCTGAGACGGACGGACGGACAAACAGACAGACAGACGGACGGATGGACGGACAGTGGAGTCTTAGTAATAGGGTTCCGTTTTTTACCTTTGAGTACGGAACCCTAAAAAAAAGATATTATTATTATTCCATTCCATTCCATCAGCCTTCTTTATACCCCACTGCAGGGGCTTAGACCTCCCCTTAAGAAGAGGGGACTTGAAGCTTAAATCCACCACGCTGCTCCAATGCGTATTGGCGGATTGCAACGACCGCCATTTATTGAAAGCAACCGGGACCGATTGTTTAACATGCTCTCCGAGGCACGGTTTTAGCGATAGTCATTGGTACAGTTCCATCAACCTTTATGGCGGATGTGAACATAGGCACAAGTCGCGTCGCAGTAACCAGTTTTAGGTGCAGCAAAACGCAGTGGAGCGAGGGGCATATGACTGACCCTGCACAAGCATGCATATAGCGTTGCATTCCAATCCGCCATAAAGTTTGAATGGAACTATGCACGCCCGGATTTGAACCACGGCCATATGGCCTTATCGATTTGAAACAGGTTTGCTGCGCTCGGGCTATCACAATGCATAATTATTACTTAAAAAACAAATTAAAATTTTTTTTAACTATGGGCACCACAAAATTTAAAAATTCTAGTCGCAGCATCGGCCGCGAGACGGTCGATGGCCAGTTAAAATATATTTTAAATATAGTCTAAATATATATATATATATATATATATATATATAAAATCAGTCACACAATTTAGACTATAAATTTATGCTATAAATTGAACGAATGAAAAAGAACGGATAAAGTGTTGCTACATTAGATTATGACATGTTTTCATTAAAGGGCAAAATTTGTTTGTCGTCACGACAAGGCGACATATTTTCTCGAGTGAGTCGTGCATGTTAGGGAAAACGACAGACGTGTAGAGATCGACAATTTTTCTCGTTTCGTGTGGCAGTTTTGTCGTGTTTCGCATGTTAACCCTGCAGGACGTTCATACACCCTGCTAGAAGTGTATGCCACCATGTTGTCAGTCGGCAAATGACTGTTAGCAAGTATTTCATTTCGAAAACGCCGATTTAACACGACTTTTTTTTTGTATTTATCATAACGAGCACTTTCACTTGATATCTCACATGATACATTTAAGAAAAGCTTTTCGTCCTCAACGTATTCGTTTATTGCTTTGGTTTTCGTGTAATATATAAGTGAAGCCTTATATTTCGTATTTTTTTGAACGTATTAAACTTAGCGTTTTCGAAAATGCGGCGAGGTATGGTCAACTTTAGTATATTTTCTTTAATATCTTTTAAACTATGCATTTTAAATATTGCAAACAAATATTTCTATTTCTTGCAAATATTTTTATTTGGTATGTCATAAGATGCACTTGAAAACAACATTTTTTTCATTTTTAATTTGTTCTCCAAAATTAACCTCCGAAATCGTTTATTTACTTTATACCTTCGGGATTCAGGTCACCAAATTCTGTAAATTGCCGAATTTCAACTTATTTCGACCATTAGCTCAGTTTTTCATTTAACATGTACGGAACCCTAAAAATTTTAAAAATAAACATATATTTCTCGGACATGTAGCATTACATAGAGTAGTTTTAACACTGATTTGCATGCATTTTGTCTATGAATTGATTTTAAATATAATATTAAAACTAATATAACTCTGTGAAAACTAGTAATACATTTAATTCAAATAAATGTCAGTTTGAAAACTAAAACAACATGTTTAATACATGTTTAATATTATCCTTAACACTGAATATAAACATGAAATGTCACGTCTCGTAGCGCTGCGAGTTCGTAGCTCCGTAGTCCGTAGCTTCGTAGCACGTGTTGGTGCGCCGCATGCGACATGCAATTACATCTGCAATGAAATGTACACATGACACCAAAACTATGCGCTGTAGCTGCTTCTGTGCTGTCTATTTCGTAATTTAGATTTTAGCTTCAAATTGTACATCACGAATTGGAATACAGCTATTTATTAGTAAATAAGTAAAAGTTATGTTAATTTATCTTATTTCTTTGTGTAGCTTTATTAAACCAATTTATCACAAAAGTAATTGAAATACTTGGGAAATTCATTAAACATGAGACATCCCACACATTGCCATTTAATTCAAAAATAACCAAGTATTATGCTTATGTAACGGTTTACTAGACAACTAATATACATACGTAATTTTTTTTTTATATATGTAAATATTTTACACCCGGACCCGGAACGAAATGAAGATGTTCATGCACACAAATATTTGTCTCGGTGTGGGAATCGAACCCGCGACCCTTGGCTCCGCAGTTAAGGTTATCTCAAAGCTCAACGAACCTGTCTCAAATTTATAAGGTTCATGGTTCGAATCCGGGCGTGTACCAATGAGTTTTTCTGATTGAAGTACATCACAATCACTGACTCCGTGCCTCGGAGAGCACGTTAAGCAGTCGGTCCCGGGCGCTGTCGATAGATGGCGGGCGTTACAATTCCCAACCCGCAGTGGAGCAGCATGGTGGATTTAATCTCTAAACCCTCCACACCCTGGGGGCGGCCTAAGCCCTTGAAGTGGGGTAAAAATGGGCTAATGAAGTGAGGAAGTGAAGAATTTTTCGACCAAACCGCTGATTTTTGTCACTGATTTTAAATTACTTCATCATATTGTATGTTATTTTTATGTGATTTAAAAACTTAACTCGATCATAAGCGTGAGGACATGTAACACTTTCAATCCCTTTCAATGAAGAGTTGCGAGAAATAAACATACGGTTACCAAATCCGTTAAGGAGGCCATTTCAGCGCAACGTGACTGAAAGGAAAAGATTTGTCCCACTAAATCCGGGCGAGCTTCGCGCTTATTGCGGCGCAGATAGAGATAGTCGCACACTGTTCCGTAGTAAATCCCACGCGAGATCCTAAAGCCTGTGACCTTATCGGGACATCAAAACTTTTACATTAATACCCATATTACAAAGCTCGTTGGATAACATCTTTTATTCGACCTAGAAAAGAAATGAAATAAATGTGAAGACTGAAAATTATGAACGAAATTTAATGTCTTCTCTGGTTTTCGTAATAGATTACGTTGAAAAAAGAAAAATACAGCTCACACGTGACAGGAAATCAGAGGGAGAATAATAAAAACAAATCGTCCATCAGGCTGCGAAGCGATCGACCCCCGCGAGACGCCGCCAGGTGCGAAGATGTTCAATAATTTAATTTGGGACTTAGGGATCTGCTCTATTGAATTGTACAATCTTTTTGCCGTGTTCGCGCCCATCGAACACCGCGTCGTCTCTCGTCTCGCCAGGAAATTAAATATTGCGCCGAGTCATCGGGACGTATCGTTTACGCGTTAGCAAAATGTTATTTTTACTCCGGCCGAAAACGAGATCGGTATAAAACGAATCGACGCAGCGGTGGAATATTTCATACGAGAGACTAGTGAAACGAGCAAAACACACATCACGCAACAGTGGACGGCATACACACGACAAACGAATGGTTATTGCTATAAATTGTTGACCGCGACCCCGTGCCGCTTCATTGTTACGATCATTTAGCTCTACGGTAGGAATCTCACGTGTTCACGTTTTCCAATATTGGTGTTGGATATAGAGTATTGTTTGCGATACGGGTATTCACATTTGTGATACATTGCATTACCAACGTTATTGTTTTCTTTGGATAAGAATGATGATTTAAGATGTTTTAGTGTAAAAGTGAACAAATAGAGCAGAGAGCCAAGGAATTGTAGCAGCTCTCTACGAATAAGGCTTGATGGTAGTTGTTGATGTTGCTGATGTTTTATATAATTTTTGTGCCGAGAACTGCAGTGAATGTCGGACGTGCAGAAGTTGGCAAGACTGCCTTGTTATTGCCACACACGTCGCTGCATATTACGTTTTCACTTCCCCGGTGAAATTACCATAGATTTCATTAGGCGTGAAATAGTTTACGATGGTTGATCTTCAATCCATTTCAGTTGATGGTTTGTCATGGAGGCTTTTACATGTTCGAAAATTACACGTAAGATACAATATTGAAAGCCGGGTTGTGGCAACTTTTGCGCCGCGACAGGCGTCGGTCTTCTTAAAGAACAATTTCAGAAATTTTGACATTTAATTTAAAATCAAAACGTTACACATTTTACTTTACACTTAGAACAAGAAATTGTGAACAATTTTGTAAATATTCTTCTCTAAATTTGTAAATTAAAATAAATACTTTTCATCTAATTAGTTGTGGTTTCGGAATTTTTTAAATTTTTATATGAAAACTAGAAAGAATCTTCTCAGAATCTCTTATTGAAAAAAAAAATATCCATGGAAATACGAGTTTCTAAAATCGACGCTACGCGGTAAGTAATCGTGGCGCTCTATTATATAGCTCACGGCAAACTTTTAGTTCGCTCTAAAGTTTACTCTGGTTGTGTTTTACGCAGTTGCAGGCTCCGCTCTTGACCCTCTGATACCTATTTTTCTTATTGCGAGGTTATTCGCTTCGACTTCAGAGCGAACAAGAAGTTTATTGCGAGATGTATTTGAGCGTCACGCGCTTTGTAAGGTGTCAGATGGATATTGTATTTGTTAATGATCTGACACAAGTTATAAAATATTCTAAATTCTTACTGTTTGCGGATGATTTAAAAATTATGAAGATTCTGTATTGTTACAAAGAGATCTTCATCAAATAACTTCTTGGTCGCAAGCAAACAAACTTCCTTTCAACTCAGAAAAATGCAAGCATATCAAGTTCACAAAAAAGCGAGCTCCTACATCGTATAACATTGACTCCATAACGCTTGAAGAAGTAACATTCAAACGGGATTTAGGAATTATTTTAGACAGCAAGGTCACCTTTACTAAATATTTTGATCATATAATATCCAAAGGTATCAAATTGATGGGTTTTATTTAGCGTAACTGTAGACAGTTCGAAAATGTTGAAGCTCTAAAATTTGCTTAACACTCATTAGTAAGAAGTTCTCTGGAATATTGTTCAAGCATTTGGAATCCTAAATATAAGCGTCAAATCAAAAGGCTAGAAGAAATACAAAAAAGATTTTATTTTCCATTCACCGACATAAAAAGTCCGAACTTATCTATATTAATAAAATTGAAGTGTGTGTCTGTCTGTCTGTCTGTTCCGGCTAATCTCCGAAACGGCTGAACCGATTTCAATGAAACTTGGCAGACGTAAAGAAAGCATTACCGGGGGTGACATAGGCTACTTTTTGTCTGTCTATCCGTCTGTCTGTTCATCTGTCTGTCCGTCTGTCTGTCTGTTCCGGCTAATCTCCGAAACGACTAAATCGATTTCAATGAAACTTTGTAGACGTATCTATGTGACCACGTGACCAAATTTATCGCAGAACTATCGTGTTGGTACTCAAACTTGATGTTTTGACGAGATCTAAGTGACCACGTGACCACATTTTTAAATACTCATATTTTCGAAACCATCAATCTTAGACCTATCGTGTTGGTACTCAAACTTGATGTTTTGGCGAGATCTATGTGACCACGTGACCAAATTTTTAAAAGCTTATATTTTCAGAACTATTAATTGCATACCTATCGTGTTGGTACTCAAACTTGATGTTTTGATGAGTTCTAAGTTTTCACTTCTATCGGCAGTCTCTATAACTGGCAACAAGTTTTTTGTCGGTCTGTCTGTTCCGACTAATCTCCGAAACGGCTGAACCGATTTCAATGAAACTTTGCCAAGATACAGAGGGCATTACCGGAGGTGAGACATAGGCTACTTTTTTTTTGTCTGTCTGTCTACATGTATATTCGAGCTAAACTTTTAAAAATTTCAATGAAACGATGCAGACATTAAAAATAGGTTGTCAGGAGTGATATAGGTAACTTTTCGTCCGTGTGGTTATCTGTCTGTCTTTTTGTTCCGGCTAATCTCTAAAACGACTAAATCATTTCTACGAATCTTTGCAGACATAAAAACGGGGTTATCACGAGTGACATAAGTTGGTTTTTGTCGTCCGTTTGTTAGGGCTAATCGTCAAAACGGCTAATCAGATTTTACTGAAATTTTGCAACCTTAAAGAGCGCGTTGTCAGGAGTGAAAAGCATTTTTTTATATACATATAAAAACCGTAGTGTTTGTTAGTATGTCTGTGTGTTACGATTAATTTACAAAACGGCTGACTGATTTTGGGACCGACTTTGGGGATAGCTATTCTTCATGCTAAAATAGCTAAATGGATTTTTACGAAATTAGATATAGAGATTTCTTAGATAGTTAAGTTTCAGAATGTTCTAGAAAGTGCTACAATGTTCTGGAGCGTCACGTTCCTGTACCTATCCCCGTACAAATGTGTGGTCCACGCGAGCGAAGCCCGCGGGCGGAAAGCTAGTCTTGTATAATGATAGGCTTGTTCATTTTAAACTCATCTCTCTCGAGGACCGTCGCTGGATCTCCAATCAGGTATTACTATATAAAATCATAAGAGGTCATATCGATTGTCCTCAACTTCTTAGTCAAATAAATTTTAGGGTTTCCCGACAGAACTCTAGAATTGTTAAATTTAAACCCTTTCTATTAAAGACGAGCAGGACTAATCTGAGCACCCAAAGCATTATCAACAGACTTTGTGATGAACACAATAAATTTTATCGATTCGCCAGTGAAACTGATATGTTGGTTTCTTCATTAAGAGTATACAGAGAATCATTGTACCCATTTAAAACATGTAAATTGTCTCAGATTTAATTTTAATTTTAATGTTTTTTAATTATAAACTTGGAATTTTTTTTTAGTTCATACCATAGCTTATAACCCTAAAATATTACTGCATATAAATGTATAGTTATCGTTTTTTATAAATTTATTAATATAAATTCTCGCCTCGAACAAAACTTACATTTATCAAAACTATTGTCAATGGACTATATAGTTGCCAGAAACGATAAATATGTTAAATTTTTAATTTTAAATATCCTTTTGTTTTTCTAGAAAATATTTTCAATGTTTATGATTTGATTCAAAGCGCGTTGAAAAGACACATGATATTTACTTAAAACTATAATTTGGCAAAAGTATTGAATTACCTTGTTAGTTAAAATATTGTCAGATAAATTATGGCAAATGGCAAAAGTTTTTAACGAAAAAATTAGTATTGTTTATTCTCTATAATATTTACCATTAATCAAACTTAAGAACCCTTGTAAAAATTCCACTTCCGTCGTAAATCCAATATACTTCAAAACAATACAATTCGATCACCTAGTTATACAAATCTTTTAAGCATCGCCATTGAATGCGAGGCACGTCTGAACCCACGGCGGTTACGGAGACTCATAAATGTGCAAACGGTTAGTTAATCCCAAGGTGTGGAGCGTGTGCGTAAAGTCGACTCAGTTCTTTATCGCACAGAGACCGTACTTCTTTGGGTGTAATCTCCTCGCGCTGGGTCCACGCGCCGCCGCCGACGAAGATAGAGCACGATCTTCACAAATAATGTCACATGCGATTCGTTTCGGGCGACGTGACTCGCATGCTAGTACCAGCGACGTGCATAATGGGATAAATATGCCGCGGTTATGTGCCTGCACATTGCCCACGAATTAAGTGAGCGCTATTTCGTGCACGGCTCGCGGCGGCGTTAACTTCACCGGCTGATTAACTAGATTGTTTACATTCAACGTATATAATACAATATATTTATTCTAGCGAGAAGGGCTTGCGACGTATGTATAGAAAGTTAATTATCAAGATCGGAATTATGAAATTAGCACAAAATTTTTATTCCTGTTGACTAGTGCGTTTTTTTATTAGGCTTTCACGCTTCCACTGCTGGAGTACAGGCCTTTCTCAACTATGCGTTAAGGAATTTGCACCGATAGCAATCCACGCTGGTTCATTGAACACTGAAGGTTGTTAACCTCCATCATCACAAAAGAGATGACTTCGGTAGAGTTTGTGGTATTCATTTGACTAACATTTTCATAATTAAAAAGGTCGTTGATCAGTGCATCTATAGTGAGAATCGAACCCACGACGTTGAGCTACTCGGTCACCATAGCCAACTGTTCCTACCAATGGATCAGGATTATACGTATTATTGTTGACAATCATCGGATGGTGACATAGTTTTCATCTTTTACATCTTTTATAATTAACATATAATTATCAAAGTTATTAATTTATTCGTAGGGTTGTTCAATTTATCGTTCTAAAAACAAAATAAATATTAAAACACTGACGACAAAAGATGTGTCTTCCACCTCTACTTTTCTTGAATCTACTCATAAATGTTTACTGTCCGACTGGCAAGACAAATTGTCCTAGAACATCGTCCGTTCGTTCATACAGCGTAGAAATAACTCACCTTGACATATAAAACTCCGGATATTTGTTCATAGGGTCGGAAAAGAGCTATTCATATACACGTAAAAAGAGCAGCAATTCAGGCAATGTCTCAAGTAAAATATGTAATTTGAGATAAAGTGGCGTCCCGTTCTAGATAAGCGCAGGAGGATGCGACCCATGTCGGGCGCCACTCGCCGTGCTTCGCCCCGCGCCCGCCGGCGCCCCGAGCGAGGTGTGATACAAAATCATCAATCTTGCCGGGATTGTACTATTAAACGCTTCTCCGTTCTCCTTCGCCGAACTCGTGCCCAGAAACAAATGTAAAAAGTTGCGTGATAAGTTCAATTTGAATTTGCAAAGCCCCTTTCAGCGTTTCTCGCCTGTTTATCTCGGCGGGGAAGGAACGGAAAATACAAAAGTAAGAGATAGGAAATGAAGAGGCGGAAAAAAGTGTCGGGCGCGGAACAAACGCGGGAAAGTTGGCGTTATCCGGGCGACAAGTTAAATCGCAATTTATTAGGGCGTGCAGGGCGCGGCTTACAGCGGCGGCGGCTAGGCTCCGCGCACGACGCTCGCCGCTCGGCCACGGTGCCAAGCTACAATTATTCCGCTATTAATCACGGAAACGGATAGCGATTTGTCGACACTCGCCGTAATGGCTTATTTTTATTGGATCTAGAAGATCGTCCTGACGTTCTTCTTAGCTATAACGCTTCTAAAAGAATTATCTACTTTTATTTAGTTTTTAACGATTAATTTTGTAAATATATACCCTTAATTAAGTGCATATGCGTGTGTGTTTGTTTTTGTATGTATGTTTGTACGTTGAAATATATACAGTATAATTAATGTTATTATCTAATGCACTTTTCACTTCAATTGTAACTAAATTTTCGCTTGTGTCTACACCCAATATTAGAATGCGTTTCCCGACGCCTTCAAGAATAAAAAATCATTTGAAAATTAATAAACCTGCATAATTAAAAAAATTTTAAATGTTAGTTTTTTGCGTCGGGGGTTTTTAAACTTTGATGTTTTTGTTTATTAAAAATAGAAAGGGAGCCAATATTGATCCTTGAGGAACTCTTATTTTTACAATTTACTCTTTTGATTTTACTCTAACTACATAAACTTTTTTGATCCCACGTTGTTATAAATATATGATTCTATTATTTATTTTCAACACGATCTACACCGTTTTAAGTAATATAATACAATATTTTATGGTCAACAGAATCGAATGTCTTTGGTAAAACACAACAGACACTATAGCATTTTATAGTTTTCCCACGCGTCAATAAAACATATGTTTTAGAAGCAAAAGCAAAAATGCCAACATCAATTGTGGAATCTCTTTTAATAAAACCAAATTATTTTGTTTGTATTTTGTTTGTAGTAGATTGTAGACCTTGCGAATTTAAAAGCATTTCATCAAATATATGATTCAAATATTTTCAAATATGTTACTCAATGTGGGTAATACGGGTATTATTCGCAGATTCATTTCTATCATCTGAGTTTACAAGAGGAAATAACTTGCTAAATGGGGTCTTCCATTAATCACGTGAGGCTCGAAAGGGGGGAGGGGGTTAAACAAAAATCATTAAATATCACTAGGAGGAAGCGGGATGTAGTGAGATATCACGTGTATTTATTTTGTCCTTGAACGCGTTATTTCTAAACAACCGAAAAGCGGCGTGTGAGCTCAACTCATGTACTTCTATATATTTTTTTTCAGAAATTCATTTATTAATGTACATAGTTTTTAAATTGAATATTAAAACATTTATTTTTACCACACAAATTAATATAATATACGTACAAAAATTATCAATGTCTTTTTTTTACAATTGTGTATTATATTTTCAATATAGAAAGAACTGATATAAATTTTATTCGGATTAAATATAATTATATATGATATATAATTATAGTGGAGCTATCGAAAACAAAGTACATAAACCAATAATTGTTGCTAGTAACGACATCTAGCGAATTCTTCTATGTACAATAGAAGAGTTCATTATGAATGAAAATAAAATTAAAGCAAAATTAAATAAAACTGTGAAATAAATATAGTGATAAATATCTTAAAAACTAACAAGGTTATAAACCTTAAAGTTGGATGTTAAATACTTATTTTCATTTTATGCGGTGGAGTGAAGTGACGTCATAGTCCGTATATACCGTGTATCGCGACTGGCACTACACAATTAGACGTGTCGTCATATTATGCGAGTTGGCGCTCTCTAAAATATGCTAACTTTAAAATTCTATTCATTTGTTATTTACTGACGAATTTGAAATTTAATTTCACTGACATATTAGTTTTGGTCTATATTTCAGTTATATGTTACGACCACAGACCAGTCAACCTATAGACCACGCTTTAATAAACGTCTGTATGAAAACGCAATCGCCAAAAAGTGGCGGGGTGCTGGGAGAAGTCGGCTAGTTTTCATTGGCTCGTTCAAAATTGACAATTTAATGGCTTCCGACGTGCTTACAACTGACGGCTCACTAGTGACGTAGTTATGTAGTGTCACTACTTAGCCTTGGCGAATGCTACTCCCTGTCAAAGCGTGGTCTATAAGGTTGACTTGTCTGTGGTTACAACATATTATACAATCATTACGAAACTTCTTCATTACCCTGAACGGATTCGTGATGCGAACACAAATCACTATAAATACAAATTCTACTTTTAAACTGTTCATTTACAGCAAATACCTACAGATTCATCTTTTTGCTTAAAAACAACATTATTGTTGTATTTAAAACATGTTTTACAGAGGCATAAATTTTTTTAACATTATAAAAACAACAATAGTTCATATGCAGGTAAGTAAAGTTTTTTTCATCACCCGTGCAGGGAAACTATATTCTAATATCTATACATACCGCACAGTTGTACGGACGGAAACTACAAATATACATCACTTGATCGGTTGTCACCATAGCTAGGTATGGGCAAAATTTTATTCAAACAATTCAAACAAAACAAAGAATGAATGTGAATGTAATTAGAACAATGAACAAAAATTTGCGGACCATGTGCAACTCTGGTGATGCCAAATCCATGTAATAATATATCAACAGTAACTCACTGACTATGTTCCATCTATGCCCACTCTCCTTAAGTGACAAATGAGAATATGCAAGTCGGGCGGTAACTAGGTAGATGGTAGTTAACGGCACTTTGCTATTCTTTCCGCCTTGGTTGCACAATGTACTATCACCAAATACGCAGACTTAACAATTTCAAAAAGGAGAAAAATCAAAAACTTAATGCAATATCTTCACTATCGATATAAAGCATTTTATCATGAAGTTATTCAATGATTCGTTAAACAGCTGCGTAGTGACAATGAAAATATGATATATTTTATTTAATTTTTTCGTTAAATTAATACGCAAAAAGTATTGTAATTTTCTATTGAAATACTTGACCATTCGAATAATATGAAAATATGCAATTTATTTTGAAAACTACTTAAGTAGGGAAATTATTTTTTCTAGGTAACAGAAATTACGATAAATTGACATATTAATATAATTACTCGAAAGCTTACAAATACGACTAATAAGTTTATTATTAAACCTATATTGATGGAATGGACGGTACACGATTATTTTTTTATATTTATTAAGATCAGAGTATACTAACTAATTAATATTAATAAAGAATATCAAACTGTATTGAGAGATGGCCTGCCTGCAACAGTATTGTTTGCCATTTCATGAATAGTTTCAACAACAATGGAATGGTAATAGAACGTCAACACGTCGCGTCGTTCGCCATATGGCACACCTGACCACAATCTCTGGTACTGACAGATGTATATTTTGTTGATTGGCAACTAATCATCTAGCTGCATAGTTAATGATTATTCATATTTATGTCTTATGGTTGTAGAAAAATTACTAAACACGTAATTCACTAAAACCGTAAACAATCACAAAATTAATAATAATAATAATTGTTCATTTCAGACTTTACAGTCCATATATGAAATACACAATATTATATACACTATATACATATATAGTAAAAAGGATGAAGTCGAATATATCAACTGATTAACAAACATTAAACACGTAGGCGCTAAGTGTCTACACGAATGCAGTTAAATTGAGTAATGAAACATAATACGTTGCCTTCGGCCGATTCGCGCTCGTCGTCACCTGGGACTGAACTGAATGGGGATAGTGGAATGCACGATGGCACCTAGTTAGACGCTCAATGTATAAAACTTGTAGTATTTTTTTACAAAATATCAATTTTTTTTTTAGTTTCATTTGACGATCGAAACATTTTACACTTTGAATGACCTCCAGACTTCCAGAGATTGTTTCATCGTTAAAAATTATTATATTAAGTTTGGTACCGGTAAAGACCGAAAGAACTTTATTCCTGAATTTTGTATCAAATTTAATTCACACAAACGTTCTATTGGTTATCAGTTATGCGCGAAGGCTTCCTGCGATGATTAGTAGAAATAATTATACTATGGTATAGTTCGCGTCAAACTTTATGGCGAATCAAAATACAACGCTATAAGCGTGCTTGCGTAGGTACAGTCATATATCCCTCGCGCCACTGCGTCCCGCTACACATAAAACTAGTTACTGCGACGTGACTTGTGCCTATGTTCATATCCGACAAAATGTTTGGAACTGTAATAGTCTGTCAGTAGTCTACTGTGTCACAGATCGTCGACCGAGGCCGTTTTTTCTAAATTATCATTTAGTGTTTAATAACGTAATATGGCAGATTTGAAAAGCCTATCATCAAATGTGACCGTCTTTCTATATGATTATGAAGATTCAGAAAGTTATCCTTCTTATCGAAGGTGACATTTATAGAAAATTATAATGAATAGCTTCGGGTTTCCAGTTGTGGTCGATTCACTCACTCCACTTGTGTGACGGGAACGAAAACGGCAAAGAGAACATTATAGGGACATTTTAATAGCTACGCGCCAAACTAGTTTATAATTTTACAGTAGCGCTTTTGAGTGTGAAGCGAGCGAGGCTAAACCTCACTTAAATCAAGTAATTAGATAATAATTAAATTATTTTTACGGTTTTATATCTAATATGTAAAAACGTAGAATATATATTTACTCACTACAAAGTACCTCCTATAGCCGCTACTTTCTTTTAACATTATTCAGAATCCTTATAAAATATTTATTGGTTAGTATTAACAATACAAGACAAAACGGTCTAGCATCTATAATCATTTATGAAAAACATTTGTTGCTTATTTAATATTTTCCAGAATAAGCACAGAGAACATTAATAATAAGTTACACTCGTAAATTAAGAGACGTTTTGCTTATAGTCCTCGTTCACTCATGTCGAGTATTGTGTCAGTAAGCGCTTAGAGACGAATGTTTAATTAGCGGGTAGCGGATTGGGGAGCGGAAACCGCAAAGCGTTTGTCTCGCCCCCTTTAACCGTAACGTCAACAGCTCCGAGGAAACGCACACTCCTCTATCAGTCAACAAGTTAGCGCTCGAGCGGTTAGCGGTTAGCGGTCACAAGTCAAATATGTTATGCAAACGTTTTCATGAATTTGGTATACTTTTTCACCCGACTGCGGTGTACCAAGTAGGGTATTGTGTTATGTAAATATGTGTTTGGGTGAAGAGGGGTGACCGCAGACACGTTTTTATGGAGCCTCGTTTCGTTATTTTATGGCTTTGAGACAAAATGTACGCTCTTCAATCATTCAACAAAATAACCGGTGTGCAAACGAAAAGTATTTTTTTTTTTATAATTAAATAACTGCTTTTTAGATATATATAGTTTTTGTCTGTGTCTTCATATGGTTTTCACGATTAACATTATTTATTTTGAAATTTATATAATTATTAACATTAAAACTTTCTGTTATCTTCGTTCGAAATATTTTTTGAGCATTTTATCTACTTATGGAAACCACATTCTACATTATATTTTTTCTTACAGCTGTATTCATTACTTGCTTAATGATGCTAATGCTACATCTTATATGATGAATCCTAATTTTGTCCATTTAAATGTGAAAGTTTCATAGAAATAGGTTAAGTGGATCTTGATTAATAACAGTCCAAACGAAAATTGTCCAACAAGTAACATACGAAAAAGTGTATATCCATGAAGTACGCGTTATTGTTATTGCAGAATGGGCATGAATCATCCTTTCTATTGTAAACTACGGGCTTATTGCGAAAGTAACTTATTTGCAAATAATAACAAATTCCTATTATATTCATTAACTTTACAATATCTATATTAATAAAATTGTAATGTCTGTTTGTCTGTCTCTTCATCAGCTCGAACAGACAGACAGATGGACAGACAGACAGACAAAAAGTAGCATATTCACCCCCGATAATGCCCTCTGCACGTCTGCAAAGTTTCATTGAAATCCGTTCAACCGTTTCGGAGATTAACCGGTACAGATAGAATAACAGACACTACGATTTTTCATGTTTATAACATAAAAAATCGTAGTGTATGTTATTCTATCTGTCTGTTCCGGTTAAAAAAAAATGCTTTTCACTCCTGACAACGCTCTCTTTATGTTTGCAAAATTTTAGTAAAATCGGATCAGCCATTTCGGCGATTAGCCCGAACAAACATACAAACAAGTTGGTTTTAGTCTGTGTGTTAAGTTTCAGAATGTTCTAGAAAGTGTTACAATGTTCTGGGGCGTCGCGTTCCTTTAACTGTCCCGGTGCAAATGTGTAGTCCACGCGAGCGAAGCCGCGGGCGGAAAGCTATAGTATATAAAAACCGTAACTAAAAAACATTTCTCGAATATATCTCTTGATTTTAAGCTACCGTTCGCTCTTATTTTGTTTCACAGTTCTTTACTTGCTGTGTGGGTATTATAGTTAAGTATAGTTCGGTGAGATTATTCAATTAAAAGTGTTTCACCATTTATAGTTGATATACATCAAGGGATAACATTACCGTGGGTTTACCGCAAACAAACCGTGCACCTGTAAGTCACCCGAGCGTGCTCATGTCGGCGTTACACTATCGCGCACATCCAGCTCTTCTCTTTAGATTTATATGGAGCATTTTACAAAAGTACCTCCCGGGGAAATGAACTTTAAGTTGTAAAGTATTTGAGATCATTATTGTCTGTTACAAGTTGTATCTAATAAGTGTCGGCTATTGTCTCATTCAATTTATATTTATATATAATTTCACCTATTTAAATACAATGCATTGAAATTTAAAACGGTAGGTAATAAAGATTATAAATAAGTATTTTTTCATCCTTTGTTGAGTACATAAAAAGAAAAAATTGTAAATAATTTGATTACATCGAAGTAATTCATCATAAGCTAAACAAAACATATTTCTATTGAGGACCCTAAATATGTTACAAATAAGGGTAAAGTGGTTATAAACAATTCATGGATTGCACGAAGAAATTCATATCGTACAAAAACGCTGTGATACGTTCAGTGCTGGTCAGTTCCTCGGATATGAATATTTATATTGCGCGCCGCCGCCGTCACGGTCCTTCACGTAATAAAATCTGGACAAGGAAGTTGATCAAATTATTCTCGTCGAGATTGTCCAATTAATCAATTTGCACGAGCGAGACAAAAAATGTGCCCGTACGAACGTTATGCCGTTCGCTATAGTTGGTTTTATCAAATCGAAATGTTCGTATAAATTGTATGGCTATTAATGGAAATATAAAATAAGTTTATTTTAAAAATCATGCTAGAATTTGATATTTTATAGCCTAAATGTAAGACGAGCTTATATTCGTTGCGAAATCATTCTTCAGAAAGTTTGAAATATATGTGTTTATTTTCATGATAAGTAATGTTTAAATACACAATGTACTGGTGTATTATTTTGTGAGTTTTAGTTTCGATTAAACAACTAGTATTTGACAGTACAACATCCTACAACATTTGTAGATATATAATAAAATAAATAGTAATTATGGTTACTGCAAGACAAACCGTTAAAAAATAATTTTGGCTCAAA
The DNA here is from genome assembly GCA_949709985.1 of Luffia ferchaultella. NCBI lineage: Eukaryota > Metazoa > Arthropoda > Insecta > Lepidoptera > Psychidae > Luffia > Luffia ferchaultella. Next base: position 19,430,976 of record OX453240.1, on the reverse strand, counting down.
AAAGCAAACTTAAAATGAGTATTCGTTTAACGCTTGGCTTTTCTTGTGAAATATAAGTGAAGCCTTATATTTCGTTTTTTTTTTATTAATTTTAAGCGCAGTAGTTTCTGAGGTAAGGGGTGGGATTGTACATTATTATATATTTTCTTTAATATCTGTTTAGCTACGAATGTTGAAATTATGAAAAACAATTTTAATAACACGTACTTTCATTTGATACGTTAGAAATTTTCTATTTTGTTTTACAAAATTAACCTCATAAATTAAAATTCTTTCATTTACGTATATATCCGTAATTGATTCATCAAACTCTTTTTTATGCACCGAAATTCAACTTCTTTGACTCCAACTCCAATTCAACTCCAGTAGATTTGGAAAAAATATGCTTTGACCATGCTGCAGTAATCAGAGTGATAAGTATTATAAGGGTTTTAAAAGGAATCAGTCTGTACTACAAGCGTTTTCATCCTCGAGGGGCGAGGCCTTAAATTTACAATATTACACACTACAATATATAAATTTTTATAAATCCTACAAAAAGGTAAAAAAATATTAAACTTATATCTAGATGTTTTCTTAAAATCATATAGAACTTCCATGTGCTTGACTTTTCCGACACAGCTAATTAATACTAATAAAGAAAACATTATTAATTCTGGACCACAAACAAAATTCAAATGAAATATAGGCACGTTAATTTAGTAAACATAAAACTAGCTAACTGCCCTCGCTAAGTGGCCATAATGTTCCATCACCATGTCAAGCGTGCCCCATCGTGTCTAGCTGGGCCGAGTTGAGCGACAAACTTTTTAATTAGTCTGGGACGACAAACAAGGCACTCCCCTCGCACCGCCCTGGCCAACTTCCCGATACATAATGTCGTTTTCCTGGAATAGGTCGAGACTAACGATTTATTCTGAGCATCGGCTTTTATTTATTAAACTCTCTGCGAGACTGAAGTGCTGCGAGAGTGGAACTATTATTTATATTGAAGTCAAAGTAAACGTAAACCGTATTAGAATTTGATAAGTCATTTGTCTAGCTTCGTCCACAAACTTTCACTTGTTATACAAAAAGTTTATGGCCAAAGTTAGACAAATGGACTTATCAAATTCTAATACAACTTACCAATGTCAAAATTTACCCGAAAAGATTTTGGAAGCTGTGGTGAAAACATATTCGTTATTAGTGAATTAAGACGTTGATAATTGTCGACGACCTTGTGCAATAGACTGGCGGCGCTCTTCTCACTTACCACTGTCGAGTTGGGTACGAGTGAAGAAGACGCAAATATTCACTTCGTCCTATACGTTACACGTCATCTAATTTGCTAATTTTTTTCTTTACAAAGTTTGATATGGTTACAGAATAAAATATACATCTGGTGATTCACATGCTAGGCATAATTGTAATGCCTTACTATTTTATTTATAACTAGCTACATCTGGGTTTACAGTGTTCAGTTCTCGGTTCCCAACCTGTCCTGTAAAATCATTGAAAAAATCGTTCCCCGTCTAGTCTATCAGTAACAAACTGTAATAAATTGCAACTTAGATTAGACTCTGTGTTACGACAAATAGATTTCAAAGAGTTGAATCGAAATCGCTTTTGTAATTTTTGAGTTTAACGTACTTAGACAAACAAGCAGACAAAAATTCTAAAAGTTATTGTCCAAAAATTGTTGTGTATAGTAATTTGTTAGGAAAAATATCTTATGTATAGGATAACCTAGTTACTATTTTATTGTATTACTACAAACGTGGGTTATATATTTAACAAAATCATGGAGAGTGGTATGAAAATTAAAATAAGTGGATAATAAAATAATTCAATACCAAAAATAATAGTAATCTCAAAGAGTTATACGCCAATATCGAATATCTAGACATGGATAAACTGCGTCTGTTATCTGTAGAATCTAATAACAGACAGTTGTTTCCCTTGCGCCTAGCTGCAGTAATGAATAGTCAACACTAGCTACGTTCCATGCGTATGTAATATGGTTACCGAATACACAAATTACATGAAGCTTTTACTATAATTTCGACGTTATGATTAATTTTACTGCGCAAAATATAACTCACTAAATCTGTATCGACGAATGGAAAATAACTCTTTAATTTAATAATAATTTAATACTAATAACAATCATATTATTATAACGTATACATCACAACAACGTCTAGGCACCAACTAAGCATTAAGTGTTTTTGGATACCAAGTGAAGACACCACATACATATAACAACCAAGACCCGGTAAGTACCAGTATCAATATTCATCATATAAATACTGACCCGACCTGGGATTCGAACCCGGGACCTCCAGCTTCGTAGGCAGGGTCCTAACCCACTAGGCTAAGTGGTCGTCATTTATTTTATTGTATTAATAATTTCTATTTCTCAAAAATTCAAAGCTTATCAAATTAAATTCATGCATACGTCTATCCAATCCTTTTGAATTACTTGGGATCTACTTGCCGATTTAAACGTAAGTGAAATAAATTTTAACTAAATCCCTAAGTAAGTTTATTAAAACGGTTTCAAGCGGGGAATATAAAATTAAATTGTAATACCGACAAAAAAAATTTTGTCCGTCAAAAAACTATGAAATTTCTTGTCTTAAATTATGTATCCTATTAAATTGTTGTGCTTTCATGAGCTGTAGTTGTATGGGCTGTGCGGGAGCGACTGCCGGGCGCCACAATTAGACAGCGGTCCGTAAATCATATACATCAACCTCCCATTTAAGCGTAATAGTCGTCGTTACTCGAGCAGCCTGCGTATAATTTGTAACTGCACACTGATTTATCGGTAAAAGTTTGTTCATGAAAATCATTTTTTATTCCTCTAATAAATAAATAGATACGAACTATCAACTGTTACATAAATCATTATGAACACAATATGTATACTGGGTCGAAAATCCTCACTTACGAGTTAAATAATAATATTAGACGTTTATATATTTACGAAATTCATGTTATTCTTGCATCGCATCTTTAGTTATCAATATTTAGGGTTTGATAAGAAATCCCGTGATATAATGTCGTGATAGCCCAGAGCGCAACGAACCTGTCTCAAATTTATAAGGCCCCATAGGGCCATGGTTCGAATCCGGGCGTGTACCAATGAGTTTTTCTGACTTAAGTACACAATATCACTGACACCGTGCTTCGAAAGGTACGTTAAGCAGTCGGTCCCGGACGCTGTCAATAGATGGCGGTCGTTACAGTTCCCAACCCGCAGTGGAGCATGGTGGACTTAAGCTCCAAGCCCCCCTCCTCACCCTGGGGGAGGCCTAAACCCCTGCAGTGGGGTAAAAATGGGCTGATGATGATGATGATGAAGAAATCCCGAAAGTCCATAATCCCGAATCATCACAACGTTGAAAGTTGAAAGTAGCAATTTGATAAACAGTATTAAAATTCAATAAAAAATTCTATATTCATCCATATCAGCCCATTATGGCTCACTGCAGAGGCTTAGGCCTCTCCCCGGGTTGAGGATGTTTTGATTATAATCCACCATTTTAGTGCGGGTTGGTGAATTTTAACGACTGCCATCTGATGATGGCGATCGGGACCGACGCTGTATCGTGCTCTCCAAAGCACGGAATCAGTGATAGTTACGTACTTATGTCAGATAAAACTCATTAATTAGTACATGTCCTGGGGAATAATTTTTTTACTTATGCTTAATTATGAATACCAAATAAGTGCGAGGCAGAGTCGCGTGGAATTTCAAACCTTTGGGATTGTAAACTTTCGGTATTATGGATTCGGGATAAAAAAACTTTCGGGATCTTTTATCAGACCCAATATTTTTTTCAAGCAATGATATCATAATATAAAAATTACACAAATTGCGTAAAGTCCCAGTTTTTGAGTGAAAATTATTTATTTTTAAATTCTTACCTCAAGTTATTTTTAACGTACTGAGGCAGGGTTAGGTCTTCTTTCGTTTTAAACATAGAATAAAAAGAAAATTGTAATTGTAATGAAAATTTAATTGTAATTTAAATAAAGTAATCTCATAGGCAGATATTGCGATTATAACGGTGTACTGGAGTTCGAATTGGTATCCGCAACGCGCTAGAGCCATCTGCCGGCCATGGCTCATCCTCCGACCGCTGTCTTCTTTCATTTTCCTATTTTATTAATTTTGTTTGGCAATATGTTGCACCGGTTTCGTAAACGAGCTCTCTTGGACGAAACTAAATGGGGCATAACTTTTTATGGGGCTTTTTGTTTCGCGTACTCCTAATACAAGTTGTTGTACTTGATGTTCGCTTGATGTAAAACCTGGAGCTTTTTATTAATATTGTGAAGTTATATAACATAACAATATACATCGTTTTTGTCACACCAAAATTTGCTAAGTCAGATAAAATACGGCTTGTCCATCTGTGTCACATAATAGTTTTTAGTTAAAAGACGTCTAGTGGCCACGTAGTACTTTTCTAAAATGTCTATTGCTCGTAGAAATGGATTTATGAGCACATAGCAAATTTCCTTATTATGAAAGTATGAAAGTTTAGTTAGTTAGCTAGGGAATATTGTCAAAATCTCAAAAACCTTAGAAATATTAAAATAGCTTATTTTCGTTTGGTAAAGATAATAAGGCGATATTTATAATTTTTTTAATATATCAATCGTCGATTTAATATTTCGGACATTAAATTGATTATCAGTTCCACTTTTGAATAAATATTATGTAGTGACGATCAAAACAGTTATGATATTTACTGCATATTTAGTCTATTTGAGGGAAATTATTTGTTATTTAAATAATGAAGTAAATATGCATGAAAGAATACGGTTATGAATTTTGTATAGTAAAAAAAGTAAATTAAAAAAATCGTTAAAAATGAGGAAATATTTAAATACACTATTCAAATTGATTTAATGAAGTTTATAATTAATAAAAATGGCGCAAACATTAGTCTATATTACACATATACATAGCTAATTAATTATATAGAGCAGGGAACAGTATCAATCAGTGAGAAACAAAAACAGCTCCAAAAGCACATTAGTAACTCGGAAAATGTCCTTTGTTATAGTGTAACATAAATATGTTTCGTTGACAAGATAATAAAGTTCGGTGGCGCGGCGCCGTCGTGCATTTTCATAAGTGCGTCCGGTTGCCTCGAAGAGGAGGGACACGCGCCTCGGGAGGTTCGTGCTACGTGGCTCTGTAATGAAAATTACTGCGGATCTGCAGTGTCTTGCACACCTTTCACGAAAAAGACAAACTCGTGTTTCTAAGGGTAAAAACAAAGTTCTGTTTTATAACTTACTCCATTTTACTTCTTGTTTTATCTCCACTTTAATTGTGTAGGACACTTGTTCTTTTGTTTAGATATATTCATGCACAAAATAGCCTAAAGCACTCTAATAGATATTCCATAGCCTATTTGCTCTTACGATCATGGAATTTGTTTTCTAACATGCACGGAATCATAGCTAACAATTCTAGGAAAATTATTCATAGGAATTTTTTATCTTCACGGCGCGTTTTATGTTTTGAAGGCTTTTCATTCATCTTCTGTTCCAATGTTCCTGAACTTCTATATCATTCAAGACATGTTGACTTGACATGATCTTCATATTCGTCCCAATTCGTCCCAGTCCTGTTATTTCTAGAATCATCTAGAAAGATTGAGTAGGGCTTCAATTTTATTTTTAGCCAGTATTTACCGAAATATTCAGCCATATTTGAAACCCCATGTAATTTATTATATTCGTGAATTATATGAATTTTCGTAAATCTACTAACATTCAAAACCTTTCATGCCACGCCATTTCTAAGATATTAAGTGACGCATATTCATGATAAAAATTCATTTCATCAAAATGATACAACTGGTTAGAACGGATATAAAGATACCTACATATCATTCAGCAATTTCGGATTTGTCGTGGAGCAGCTAACTCGCCGCGCAGCCTTTGCTGGCTTTTATTTCAATTAGTTCCGTCGGTCAATACTCGGTTGCATTCGTACAAAGCGCCTATTCATTATTGTTACTGCAAAAGCTTTTCGGGAGCACACTTTCAGAGTTTACACAAATTATTCATGTGAGATAACTCGTTGACTATTCAAATAAAAGGGAATGGGCAAAATCGTATACTGATTTTTATTTTTCACAGGGCAGAGACATATTTTCCAAATTTATTTCAAATTTCATTGAGGAGCCCGTCGCGAATATATGAAGAGGACATTGATCGAAATAATCGAATAAATATTAATCAACAATTATTTCACATTTATAATATACGATATGTATGTTACAAGTGTATATATAAAAAAGCAAAAAAAATATATGACCTTGTTTGGAAAAAAATTTCTACTTTCAGGTTTTTTTCTAGTTTCATTTCTTCTCTTCATATTAATTTTCTTTTTATTGTATATGAAATGTACTATTCGTGTTCGCATAGAACCCTAATTTAGTGTAGATCAACGATACCTGATAAGTAATTGCTTGTCATATGAGTGTAAACAAAAATATATTTAGCATAAAATTGTGTACAAAAGCGTCAAGCTTCTTTCGATATACAAGCTCAAAAATAATAGTAATATAACAAAACAATTAATTAATTGACATGCTATCAATTTTTGTTTGTCTGTTCCATTTGATTTGTTGTTTATGTTTCTGTATCGAACAAGTAATTAAAATAGGTACATTATCTTAAATATAATTATCTGTCAACACTATTAGAAAAAAAATATAAAAGTAGGCGTAACTATCTGGTTTGCCAATAGAACGAGCACAGAGCACGCTTCATTAATTATAATAATAAGAATTGCAAACCAATTGGAACAGTAAGTATAGTAAGCTATTTGAAGCATTGAAAGTTTTGTCATTTTTGTAATGCGAAACAGTATTGTTGCAATCTAAAAATAGGGAACGTCAGCGTAAAGTGCAATTAGAAGCGGCAGTTTTCATTAGTGGCAGGGCATCGCATATGCGCGACGCACAGCGGCGCCGGCTGGCCGATTTGACACGCGCTATTACACCGCCCAGGAGAAAGCTGCTGTCTGTTGCTGCTGCTGTTTTTGAACTTTTTAATCAGGATTAAAATAATACATTGGTGGTCTACATATCCGAAAAAAATTAAAAAAAAAAACATTACCATTGTGACTTAGTTGGCATGCGCTTCGAATTTCCTGTTCACGACACACTATCACCAGCTTTTATATTGTATTTAGGTTACAATAATTTCAATCGAAAAATAAATATCATTGTCTGTTTTACAAAGCTTAAAGTATATACGTAGCTTTCCAGCTTCGGGTCCAGGCCTCTCAATTATTCATTACAGGCAACAATGGTTTATTCATACTCGTAGGGACATAATTTTTTGTTCGGTCTGACAAAAGCGTGACACATGTCCTCATGTCATCGTTTGCATTTCGTACCATCTTAAATAAAGGGCGAGGGCAGCGCTGATGGTTGTTGGGGAATTGCGGGAAATTGGCCGCGGAAAAATTACGCAGCCGCGTTTACGCCGACCACATGGCGTGGCGGCCGGCGCCCCTAACTGATGATTTTTCGATGGCTATTCATACTCGGCCTGCCTTACACCCTACATTCTATACTCGAGACTACTGTGTACCCAAATGTTGTTTTTTTTGGAATTTGATATTTCTAGAGTTTTAAATTCAATTATTAAAAATAAAAAAGTTGCTGTATACTTAAGTTTAATAAATAATAAATACTTAAGTGCTTAAGCACCAATGTTTTGTTGCGATGTACCGTAAAACACGTAATAAAACACAATAACTAAGTTAGTAATGTTATTTAGCTTAGCAGTCTCCGATCGCCTTTAGATATCAAAAAATCATTCGATAATTAATAAACTTGTATTATTTCAGAATTTCAACTGTTAATTTCTTTGATGTTTCTTAGTTAAATTTTATAAATAGTATACGTTTTCATGCCAGAATTAATTATTTATCGTTCTAAAATTTATTTACAAACAAATTATTACGTTTCCTCCTATACTTGTCTTCTTCACTTCACTTCACTTCATCAGCCCATTTTTACCCCACTGCAGGGGCTTAGGCCTCCCCCAGGGTGAGCAGGGGGCTTAGAGCTTCAATCCACCACGCTGCTCCACTGCGGGTTGGGGACTGTAACGACCGCCATCTATTGACAACGTCCGGGACCGACCGCTTAACGTGCCCTCCGAAGCACGGAGTCAGTGATAGTTGTGTACTTATGTCAGAAAAACTCATTGGTACACGCCCGGATTTGAACCATGGCCCTATGGGGCCTTACACATTTGAGACAGGTTCGTTCCGCTTTGGGCTATCACGACATCACGGCATATACTTGTCTAATCTATTAAAATTATTTGTACAAAAATTATATTTAATTTTTAATTTGTATTTTCCAATAATAGACTCGAACGCAGGTGTATATCCGTCCGCAGAGAGTCCGATCGGTTTAACAAGAAACGAAGTATCGAGGTAACGAGACAGTGTTCGATTATCTTCGTGAACTAATTAAAAAGTTTAGCGACAACCGGTGTAGCACAGCCCGCCCCGCGATCGCGAACGCGCACTTCGACTCCCGCCTAGTACCATCGAGTTAAGAAGACTGAAAGTTCTTTCATAATATTAATTATTAAAATATTAATTTATTGGAACGTGTAATTGGCATAATAATGCATGTCGCTGTACGTTTCACTACAAAATATCAGACGAAGACTGGATTAAAGCAGTTGTTGCATTTAACTCACGTCGAGCGAACGCAGAGATTTCCAATTTCCACCCTTTAGAACGATCGCCCGGTTATACGTATAACGGTGGCAGCACACAAGCTCTAAAAAACTCTAAGAACGGAATAGTGGCTGCATATAAGCTATACAAGAGCTGTGCAAGTCCAAATAGGGACAAATTAAGCCGCTTTTCTTTATTTAAAATAGTTAAAATATATAGTATATAGAAAAAAGTTAAAATGACTAATTTCGTGCTTCACATTATGAATCGCTAGGAAAACATTTCAGTCAAATATTTTCAATGTTAAAAACCCGTCAAATATTTTTTTTTCCTAATTTAAAACTTAATTTGTTGCTATCAAATGCAATAAGATTTTATTTTGTTTCTCAGTTTATAGAATACTGGATAAAAATGTATTTCACCATGCGTTCAAAAAAAATATTACTTCATTGTCAGTGTAGTTTTATTGATATTTTTTGAAACTTATTGTAATTTGATTTGTTAGATAATTTTTTTAATGTATTTTTAATTATAATAATGGCTTATTTTATGTGCACCGTTAGATGCAAATGAAATGGTCTGAAATAAACATTTATTATTATTACTACTTTTTTGTATCAGTTAACCTAACTCATGTACAACGTAATTTTTTTTTTAATGTAAAATCTATCTTATATCTTGCAGTGAAGAGACACGGGCTGATGATGATGTAAAATCTAGATAGGAAATCAAGATAGGTAAATACTAAGGCCAAATTGTTTCATTTATAGTTAAAATTAAAACTATGATTACAATATTTTTAATGTCCGTTTTAATCGGGTTAGCGTTAGATTAAATTTGTTCCACTTGAACATTTGGAAGATTCAAGCAAAACGTAAATAACATAGTAACTATTTATCGATTGAAACAATGCTAAAATTTGATTCTTTAACCGCGCAACATACCGTACAAAAAAATAATTAATTAATATCGCAACTACCGCATCTGAAAGTTACCAAATTTATTCCATCCTTGGAAGACGCGAAACGGCAAATCGGGAACTCGCGAGCGCTACTTCACTCAACAATGAAACATTGCACAATAAGTTTCTCACAACTTCGGAGACAAAACAATTTCAGTTTATTGGATTATTGGTAATATATCCTACAGTTCAGTGAGTCATAATTACTCATAATATCTATATATAAATTGTTAGATATAGTTATTGATTTAATTAAATGTATTGTGATTAAAACACCTTTTAATATAAAAGAACTTCTGAAGTAATATTGTTGATTTGAACAATATTACTTACCTGAAGGGCAGTAATATGCAGATCATATATCGTCAGTTACGTTTCAAGCGCAGCGGCAATAGAACAAAGGTCGGTCATTCGCTGTACCTGTTTTTACGCCTTTCAGCTTTTAAATTGCAATAAAATCGCCGGCTGCGGCCGCACAAATTGTGCTTCACATACACATTAGTCTGGATGAATGCGACCATGAATATTAATAATGTCGATTGTTTTAACGCTTGTATTCATCAATAATATCATGGATATGTACAACGTGCAAATATTACATATTCACAATAAAGTTTTTATTTTATACTTGCTGCTGCCAATTGCTTCGCCCGCGTAGACTGCAAAATTTACATTAATAAATGTTTTTCGTGTCATGAATGAAATAGTAATAATGCACTTAACCTTCTGCGACTGAGGTGACTCTGTAGAAACAATACGATTGAGGTGTAGTCTGTCAGACGTAATTATTATATACTGTTAATATTATGAAAATGCAAGAGTGTATAAGTTTTTTTTATACAATATCAATAAAATGTTACCGTTTCATGAAAAAACACATGAATACTGTTTTAGAAATAAAAGAAGATGGTATTATATAATCATTTATTGAGATCGGAAATTTCCAGGCTTTTTGATCTTATTATACAAAACTATGCAAAAAAAACAATAACAATAAAACTTTCAAAAACTTATTAGTATTTTCTTTGAAAACATTATACAATATATCTTTATCAGTAAATTTAATGAGATCCAACGGTTCATTTAGGCATAAATCAGTCTCAAAGTTAACCCTTAAACTACAAATTTAATTGGCAATCTTGACACAATTGAGACGAACACTGTAAGCAGATGTGCTTTTTACACACACAACAACGGTATTCAGTTTGCCTTTTTAGCTTACTTGGACATATGCTGCATAATTTCCTTCCAGCAGCAGGACCTGGACCAGGTTTAGTAGGTAAGTATGAGGTTACGTCTACGAAACACTATGGCATTATTAATATGTTAATATGGATTTAAAAAGATATTAGTGAGGTGACGTCTAACAGAATCAGTGTTTATTGCTGTACTTACGTCTGTGGGACACCTACAGCTCGTAACTCCACACGTGTACATCGCGCCGCCGCTTGCGCTGCACTGGCCGTTGGAGCGTGCCAACGTAGGAAGGTACTGAGCGAGACAGAAATATATCACGCCACCTTGCGATCAATCCACGGTTTTTTTATTCAGCGGTGTCTGACAGACTACCACCTCAGTTGCAGAAGGTTAAATATCTCACGCATACATTCATCTAGTCCCAGACTAGGCAGAGCCTGTACTATGGGGACAACTGTTATACATACATACTGAAATATATTTTATAATACACACAATGGGTATTTTACATCCAGATACGGAAAAAATAGACATGTTCATGCACAGAAATGCGGGATCAAACATGCGACTTTTGGATCTGCAGTCGGCTTATTCGACTACTAGACAGGTCAGGTCAGTTAGAAATCAATACAATAAACCAAATTTAGAAAAATAGAAAGTAGCTTATCCGTACGTAGTACGTCCGTTTTTCTTTTGAATCATCATCCAATATTAATGATCTTTGATGAAAATAATGAAGTACGTGATTATCCTTTTTATCACTCAATACTAAAATATTGACATATGGCGCCACGTATTTATCGTATTATTGCGAGAGTGCGCGGGCGACTCACGATTATGTCCATCGACGACCATCAACATGATTCGTCTCCGCGTTATATCCGCGGTTGCCCTTTTCTCGTTTGTTATATTTACGTTTGCCTTAGTAATCACGCTGTTTTCATAATTCTCTTGGAAAAATTATTTCATTGTGAAAATTTGACTTACTCTTTTATTTTTAAAAATTGAAGCATTGAATTAATACCTACTGTCCAGAAAAAAAATGGAGAAAGATTAAAAAGTCTTCCTTTATACTTACCTTATGCTGTAAACGAAATCTTTATGTCGTTTTTATAGCACAGTTCAGAAACACTACATCGTAATGTATTCATGAAGGCGAGAATGATTTGAATACAGCGCTTTGTGATCATTAGAGCTAGGTAGCTAAAAAGCTTGCTTTGTGGAACTCGAAGAGGTCGAAAAAAGTGCTAGTTTTAGAAGCGTTGTAGGTAGTTACTGCACGCTAAGTAGGGAACCGAGGCTTTCCCCTGGGAACTCGACGCCAGCGCCCCGAGAGCCTTTGATGAATATTTTATACCGCGTCCTGATATGCACACACGTGCATATATACTCGCAACCGAAGATGACGTTCCCCCTTCGAATGATAATATATTACACGTTCGTTTTATTGCGTCAGCCGTGATTTATCGAGTTAGCAGCCTCTGTGTTCATCTCAAAAACTGAGTAATCTAATGTATTGATGAAATTAGTTTGCATATCAACACGGGATCTTAGCTGTTCTTATAAATATTAGAAGGTAGTTTTATCAAATTACGTTTCAATTTAAATATATCCTTATTATATTTATTAGGTATATTAATACAAAAATAACGTTCGATGTTTCTTACGCATTCACACCTTAGGCAGCCTATGGATAGAATTTTAATTTCGTCCATTGGTAATTTATATCCTCTTTTAACATATTTTCACATGCATTGAAGGTTCTCAAATGCCCATCACTTTTTTGAGACGAACTTAAAAGCGATGGCAAAGAAAGACGGATAAGATGGGAAGCCGAAAGGTACTATCGTCAATCTGCAAGTAAAACCAAAATAGGTAGTAAGTTTTTACAAAAGTATATATTTAATTAAAAATAAATTAGATTTATATCGAACAAGCAAGCAATTTTACCTGTAAAGGCGGGCACACATGTAACTTATCCTGTTAAGTCCATTGCTAATCCGGGTTTTACGGGTTCCGGTAATTTTTATAAACTTCATTTGAAAAGAGGGAGATTACAAAAACGAGAGGTGGGCTGAAAGCAGAGCTAAGCGAGGGGCATCGCGGTAGAAAACGGCGGCGGCCCTTTGTCCAAAATAAATTGATATTTTTAAGCATTCGCTGCTAAATCGTGAATATGAAACTTATGTGAATTAAATATAATGTGTACAAATCACAATAGACATATCAACACAAACTCGGGAAAGTATCTAGGTAATTTCATATCTGGCGTTTTCAAGAAACCATAAAATTATTACAGTGAGTTCGGTGTAAAAATTTTTACTTCCGCCATCATGATTCACCCCTCGAAAAATTGTAAAGCTTGTTTCAATGAAAATAAACTAGTATACAAATACTTGTAGACTGTGCTATAGACCAATCTAGTTTACGATATTAAATTATACACGATATACGATATTATATACGATATTAAATTAGCTTAAGGCGAGTACAGTTCGTCGTCGTACACATGTGATAGCCCAGAGCGCAACGAACCTGTCTCAAATTTATAAGGCCCCATAGGGCCACGGTTCGAATCCGGGCGTGTACCAATGAGTTTTTCTGACTTAAGTACACAATATCACTGACACCGTGCTTCGGAGGGCACGTTAAGCAGTCGGTCCCGGACGCTGTCAATAGTTGGCGGTCGTTACAGTTCCCAACCCGCAGTGGAGCAGCGTGGTGGACTTATGCTCCAAGCCCCCCTCCTCACGCTGGGGGAGGCCTAAGCCCCTGCAGTGGGGTAAAAATGGGCTGATGATGATGAGTACAGTTCAAAAAAGTCGCACAGAATACATGTCGTAGTTGCTAAAATTTTCTCATCTAATCGATAAAAAAACCTTTCGAGTGCGTGTCGGACCACCCACAGTGAAGGGATCTGTAGTTCGGATAACGTGAATATTAACATTCAAATAATACCTTATAAAAACAAATATCTCAAAAATTATGACTTAACCAAGCACATTTGATAAGTTGATCGACTTCTACAGCCCAATTAGCTGTGATAGTTGTCCATTCAACTTCGTTATATACATTACTGTCGTGGTTACTTTTTACGTATCCAAACGGTTTAACTGATGGGAGACATGAGAGTAACAAAAATACTGTTTTGAAAAACGTTCATTACTTTCCCGAATATTCTAGGAAGGCCTATCTAATGACACCCCACATAATGGAATAGAGAAGTAAAAAAATCATCCCCGCTTTACGTGTTAGAGAGGTACCCATTTTTTTTAAAGATTTTACTTCACAATTTTGTAGACTTGCTTAATATGTATAAGCATGCCAAGGTCTCTAAGTTAAATGACAGACGGCCGTACAGACGAACGGATAGACAGACAAACTGAGTAAAACTGTGAGGGTTCATTGTTAGTTACTCCTTAACTCTAAAAAAGCATAATATAGTAGAGAATATGCTAATTGCCGCTAGAGAATGAATGTCATTTCGTTACACTTCGTTACACTCATTCCGACAGATAAAATCACACTCTACTCACGGAATTCATCCAATATTTAATTTTAATACAAGTATCACATCCGGTACCTACTCAATTCATTTTGACTTTCAATAAGTGTAAACATATTAAAAATTGATTTTGATTTTTTGACACGCAAAAAACATTTGTTGTCGTATAACTTCGATAATATTGTATTGAATGGATCCTAAAATGAATCGGTTGACATATACAGTGTGTAAGTAAAAGTACATTGATTAATTTAGTTTTACTAATTTCATTAATTATTTTTTTTTAAAATATTACATATGACAACAAACGTCTAGGCATATTATCTTGTGTTTTGGGTACCAAGCGAAGACACCACATACATATAACAACCTAGACCCGGTACCAGTATCAATATTCATCATATAAATACTGACCCAACTTGGAATTCGAACCCGGGCCTCCCAGTTTCGTAGGCAGGGTCTCTACCCACTAGGCCAAGCAGTCGTCCAATAAAATGACGATTTAAAATAAATCTCGAAATTGCGCATACAACATGCAAATTCTAGTCGAATTTCTGTATTTCTGCACTGCACACTTTCTCGCTGTTCTCTATGTGAATTCTTTCTTTAATTTTGACTTTTCTTTCGGAAAGCCTATCTCACCTTGATTCTTGAAAATTTTTCACTAGCTATCTGCTTGTGGCTTTAACTGCGTGGATTACACATTTGTACCGAAATCGCTAAAGGAACGTGACGCTCCAGTATATTGTGAGACTTTTCAGAACATTATGGAATTTAAACTATCTAAGAAATCTTTGTACCAAATTTCATTCAAATACATTTAGCCATTTTACCACGAAAAATAGCCATTTCACAGGGACCGTAAATTTTTTCGAGATAAAATGTATCACATGTGTTGTTCCAAGCCAAGTTGTTCGTAGTAAATGTTATCAAAATACATTCAGTCGTTTTAGCATGAATAATAGTTATCTCATAGGAACCGTACCTTTTTCCAGGATAAAAAATAGCCTTTGTCACTCTCCAGCCTACATTATATTACGTCGACCCATTGCTCTGTTGCTGTGTGATTGACTGTCAAACATTCAAAATTTCACATTTATAATATTATTGTAAGATTCAAGGACTGTGCGCGCGTATTCTACGTTCCGCACGCATGAATGACTTTCTCGAAACACATTGCACCAAACGTGAAACCGATTACATGACATCTTCCATATTTTCGCTAGGACATGTTGCCGACATGTCGATGTATAGAAAAAACGATGGAAACTGTACTGAAATAGTAGCTATTTAAAGGAGAGTACCAAAAGCTCTGATCAATAAATGCATAGATATACATATATATGATACGGCTCTCGTCAGGCGATTGTTTTCGGTAGGGGTTGCGGTGGCACATGTCAAGTAAATTAGATAAGTAGGGGTAGCTGGCGCTTACGGCAGCAAAACAAAATTTATGCTTTCATATGTACCTAGTTAGGTACAACGTTTTGTGTAATTAGGATGTTACACTTGAAAATGAATTACAAGACATATTTTACAATTAGCATGCGTGAAATTAAGTTCTATTGTAATAAATTATAAAACTGACATAATTTATAATAAACTTTCTTTTAGAAATCTGTTTATATACTTATTAGGTACTTAATAGTGCCAATGAATATATTTGGCTTTAAATAATTTATTTTTGACTAAATCAGTAATTAATGAGTGATGAGCCAAGGGGATCCTATTATTGGATTTATGGACTATGGACTGACCGGTTGGCTGAGTGGTTAGAGACCCTAACTGCGGAGCCTAGGGTCGCGGGTTCATCCCCACCCGGGACAAATATTTGTGTGCATGAACATGTCTATTTGTTCTGTGTCTGGATGTAAAAGTATCTATATATGTATACATTATAAAAAAAGAATATTTAAGTATATATATCAGTTGTCTAGTACCCCATAATACAAGCATAGTACTTGCTTACTTTGGGACTAGATGGCGCTGTGTGGGTTGTCCCAGATATTATTATTATTATGAACAAGAAAAATGAAAATTATGTATAGTGTTGGCGGATCGCTACTGTTTCAATAAAAACAGTGGCTGTCCACGTCGCGTCGTTCCCCGCATGACTGCATGATTCACACTATTTATTTCTCCATTTCCACCCTTTTGAATTACACGCTGTATGTCTTTTTCCAAGTATCAAGTTATCTCTCTGCCAAATATCATAAAAATCAATTCAGTAGTTTAACCGTCGAAACTTACCAAATATATTTTTATATTTAATATCATATTAACCCATGTCAGGAGGCAAGCGGTCTTTCATCAACATCGGTTCAGCTATTTAGTTATAGAAGGGTAACAAACATAAAGACAGATTTCCGTGTTAAAAAGTAACCTGCGTTCTTGACTATCCATTGTCATAAAATACAGTCTATAATATAAATATAACTAAGCTATTAAAAAAAATCGCAGCTTTATACTTTCAGTGGTTATTGTATTGCATGATGCTCAGGAACGAACCGAGCTTTTGCAAAATCATTATGTGGTTTTTTGATGGTTCATCAAATTTAGGTGACGTTTACAAGATATTTGGCTATAAGGTGACCTCTTTTTTGACTTGCTAATTACTTCAACTTTTAAAAATATCCTCAGTCATGATAGTTTATTTAGTATCAACTCACTAAATAAATTATCACGACTCAGGGTCAACTATTTCACGTATTAGTAGTCAATTGTGAACCAATCTACTGATTCTGGTTGATGACGATGAACTAAACGATTACACCACAAGCGCTTGAAAAATTCATTACACTGCAACTTATGCACTCTTAAGTCACGATTATGACGAAGTTACTCTATAAGTAGGTACTTATTTTGAAGTACTAGTACAATTGGAAATCGATTCAAACAAATATCAAAAGACGAGTGGAATACGGTTATTACCAGACTCGTAACAAAATCGATCGTTGAACGCGTTTCAATCGCAGTCCAGCTTTTCAATCGTTAACTGAATACGAAATGTGTCAAAAGTTAGAATGCAGTTGCGATTCGATCTCAAATAAATTACCAGAGTAGACCTCCTGGCCTAAATATAAATTACTAGCAATAAATTATAAATAATTATCAATAAAACTTCCCACATGAAATAGATAAAAATGTATTTATTGTTGTTTTTACTTTTTTTTATTAGGTATTTAAAAAGATACCACAATATTCGCAATAGGTACGATTTGAACTAGATTTTACAAATTATTAATTAATTAAAAACTAACGAAGACTCTACATGGATTGCGTTAGTCTGTATACAGAGACCACGTGCATTCCTTTTTTATTGTGCAAAAAAGCTACCGGCAGCCCGAGAGGAAACTTTTAATATCTATTCCGATTAGATTCGGTGTCAGGAAGGAACGCAGATAGCGTTGCAGGAGTTCGGAGGAAATATTAGACGGATCTGGCTTCGAATACAAATATGGGGAGATAGGGAAATCGGATTTGCCGGCGGTCCCAGACGTGCCATATTATCGGACTCTTTTTTTTTTTCTCCAGTGAAACATATAGCTTTTTCATAAAACACGTCGGTCGTGATAATTCTGTCCTCGAGTTTCAGTAGAGGACTGTTTTGTTTTTGGTACCTTTAAAGCTGTGGTTATGTCCCGCTATCATTTCGTGGCACACAGTTTAATCAGTGTTACACTGACAGTCAGTCAGGACGCAGCTTACAGTAAGCGTAGCCGATTACTCACCCAGTAACTCGTACATTTTTGGTAAAAAAATTAATATTGAAAGAGTGTAAATTAATTTCAAAAAACTTTATAAACCTAATATTAAGATGAAAGCTCGTATAAAAGTATCTATAAAAATTATCATAAAACTTTCATGCCTCTACTACTGAAATACAAGCCCTACCCAACGATCAGTTAAAGAATTTAGCTCACCACACTAGTTAGGCGCGAGTTAGAAGTCGTTAAGCACCGCTGTCACAGATATGAATACACGACTGGACGGGTAGCTCATCTATTCGACCACCAGATCTCAGATGTCTACAGAAATACTGAGTAGGTAGCGGTCTTGTAACAGTGTGCAGCGCGGTGTGCAGTGTATGTACGCTCCGTAGCAGCTCCGTTCCTTTTCACAGCGGCAGACGGGATTTCCTCGCACTAATTAAATCTCGGCTGCGGTTTTACACAGCGACAGCCTCTTAATTATCATCCTCGCCCGTTACATCTGTCTTATTGTCACTTTGAATTTTAAAACGGATAATGAAAGCGGATTCCTCACTTTTATATTGTAATTTGAGATCTCTTAAGTGAAATGTAATTAGTTTCGATGAGTTTTTATGAACGCCTACCGTGACAGTAGTTTTTAATTTTTTTATTTTAAGACGACACGTTCAAATTGTGCGAAATAAAAAACACACTGAATAGTGATGTATGGTATATTGGAATTTGCGCAGTATCTATAGAAATTCGATTCCTGGTAAATTTACGTTACTTTAAGACTAAATAAAAAACTTTCCTCATTGCATTTATGTACGTTCGATATTCGATAAATCGATGTTTTTGACCTCGATCTGATTTGGTTGACAGCAAATTTAAATTAGCTTCGTGCATCGACAAAGGCGGCCGGCGGCGGCGGACGCTGGGGGCGCACATGAATTAATAGAAAGGGACGGGCCAGTGTGGAACGAACTTTTAATATCTTACCAGATTGGGTTCAGCGGCGGACGTAACGTCTGTAGTGTATAGGAATCGAAACAAATTTTTCATTTCCAAGGGGTGGAAGAACGGAGAAAACTTACGTCACATTACGATTAAGAATATTATTATGTAAAGCAAAGAGTTGAATATAATAGTCTAAAAATTATATTTCATATATAATAATAATAATAATTACGTATACATCACAACAAACTAAGCAACAACTCGTGTTTTGGGTATCAAGCGAAGACACCACATACATATAACAACCAAGACCCGGTACCAGTATCAATATTCATCATATAAATACTGACCCGAACTGGGATTCGAACCCGGTAATTCCAGCTTCGTAGACAGGGTCGCTACCCACTAGGCTTAGCGGTCGTCATATATAATATTAATGTTTTTATATTTTCTTACTGTTTCCATATAGTGTTTAGTAGAAACTAGCTTTGCATAGAAAATTGTCGTTAATGAACAGTATTTACTTACGAAAAATATTAGGTATCTATGTTCGACATCGTTTGATTTATTTGAAAGATTACACTGCCGCAACACACAGGTCGGCACGTTCGTGTAAAATTACACAAAAATAATTTAGATTTATAAAATTACAAGTGAAAAGAAAGATGAACGAAGTTTATGGTAATTGGTACAATCTTTCAGGTGAAACAATATACCGAGTGTCCTCTATGCCAATTATACTATAACATTTTACATCTGTGTTATGAACATTTGAAAGCACAAATAATAAGCTTAACATAAAAGGAAATATTTAAGACTATGTAAACGTCTGTAGCGCAGTGCTAGAGCACTGCGCGCTAAAATAGATAAATAAAGAAATAAATAATATTATAAATATTACATTTTTTTTCTCTACATCTGATCTATATTGAGGAATTACATTCTGCTCTGTAATCTATTTAAATGGCAAATATCATCAAAATCGGTTTAACGATTCTTGAGTTATAAGTATTCAAAGAGAAACCCAAAACATATAAAAGTTTTTTTCATTCAAGAATCAGTCGATTACAATGAATACAACAACACTTTCATGTACCGATGTCACTCCGTCACAGTTATGTAGTAATAGCAATATTATTCAGATTTCATAAAGCGTTTTAAAGTGAAGGAGCGTATATATGCATTAATATGCGTTTATTCTTCACTCTTTGAGCCAAAAGGACGATATCAATCAGACATAGGTAGGTATGTTAATTTCTAAGCCGTTTTTTTCGCGACTTATATACGTATAGTAGCGTTCACTACCTCGTAAGGTAGGCAAGTCTTGAAAAACTTTCCGACATTAGTTACATATATGCACAGCTTATATGTAAAAAAATATCTGATATTTCCTTTATGTGCTTGCAAGTTGTAGGAATATTTTTTCCTTTGATAAATTATTCAAGAACAAAATCTGGGTACCTTTTTTCTTCTTTCACTTTTGCATTTCTTCGGGAGGGATAAAAAGACAATATTAAAATGAGACGTATCGGAACATAAAGAGCAAAAAAAGTTTCCTAAAGAAGCAAACTCGTTATAACCTAGTTATGTTTGTTCAATGAACACATGTAAAAAATTAAATTAAATTCAATGAATACATTTCACGACATAGTCTATAGTTTGGAGGAATTAAATAAGACAATTTATGAAAAATTCTAATTTGTAAATTTTACTAGAATGATAATATATTTATAAAAATAACAACAGAAGATCAATTTTGTAACAATAACTTCACACTAATACAAATTCATTCAACAGTTCATTTAACAAAATTATTGTATTGTAAAATCTTTTATTATTTCTTTTTACTCCATATATTTATGTTATAAAATAAAATATGGGTATTCATTTTTCCGTATTCAAATTCAGTATTCCTTGGCTTAATTATATTTATTTACAATAGTTAAGTAGTACATTGCTACACAGGGATTCATGACGCAGTCACGTAGTATTTTCACACAAGACCGCATAATGAGGTAACCACGATGCATACAATTTATGACTGATATTTAAATCTTATACAAATAACATTTTTTTAAATAAAAATCTAAAAAAACTATTTGAGGCCATGTACATTATTGTACATCTGTAATTTTTTCGCAATCCTTATAAACAAATATATAAAAATCATTATGGTTGAATATATTGTATTAATTAAGTACTTTAGATTTCACGTACTTGAGAACATTTACGGTTGTCCGATTCGCACCTCGCTACAGAAACGAGGGTGCAATGGGGACGTGAGACGGGAGGGGTAAATCCTCCAAATCCATATTCGATTACTGGGTCGTAGTCTGAGTCGATCTGACAAGCCGCCGATCTACTTTGCATTTATATAAACAGCCAGCAGCTCGCGCCTCTTCCGTGATGTAGGCAGTTTCGTGCTGAAAGAGGGAATCAAGTAGTTTTTTTCGATACGTGATGTGACATCAAGAGATTCTATTAAATTCCTTTATGCATGAGCTACAAGAAAAAAATCGCATTTTGATTAATATTTCTATTACTTATTTGTACTTAAATAAATATTACGTATAAAAAACAATTTAGTGTCATTTATACAAAATATATGAATATTATATGAAGTCTATTAACGGTATGGTAAAGACAGTACCTATCTTGTATATAAAAATGAAATGAAGCTTTTCACATGTCTTGCTACAACTAAAAAACGGCTGGACCAATTTGGCTAATTGTGGTTTTGAAATATTTCTCTAAGTCCAAGGAAGGTTGAAAAGGTGAGAAAATGTGAAGAAAATGCAAGGAAAAACAACAATGTAGTAAAACTACTACTTCATTTTCCCATACAAACTGTTCATACCTGTCAAACACGGTGCTTTCAAAGATCTCGGAAACGGCTCAAATTATTTATATGAAATTTTGTATTTAGATAGATAACATTACAAAACGGGTTTCTAAATAGGTTTTATGCTTATTAAGCACCAGGGGCGCTGCAGTAAATGTGTATCTTTGAAACGATTGGACTGATTTTGATTCGGTTTTTTACATTACACGAGTATCATCTGCGAATGGATAATTAAATAAGTTGTGCAGTTATGGGCCACCAGGGGGCGCTGCAATATATATGTATCTTCAAAACGGCTGGGACGATTTTGACTCGGTTTTTTATATCACATAGATATCACCTGACCCGCAGTGGAGCAGCGTGGTGGGTTTAAGCCCCTAGATAAGGATTGCGGCTATGAGCCACCAGAAGGCGCTATACATACATTTCTCTAAAACGGCTGGGAGGAGCTCTACGCAGTATTTTGCGTCATAAACATATCAGCTAAGAGCATGTTCTTAGACAAAGTTTTTGGTCATGGGCCACCAGGGGGCATTGCGATAACAAGTTTTTGTAAAACAGCACTGAGGATCTTGATGCGGTTTTTTGTGTTACATAGATATCACCTAAGAGCAGATTATTAGATAAGGATGGCGGCTATGAGCCACTAGAGGGCACTGCAATACATACATTTCTCTAAAACAGCTGGGAGGAGCTCTACGCAGTTTTTTGCGTCATAAACATATCACCTAAGAGCATGTCCTTAGATAATGTTTTCGGTCATGGGCCACCAGGGGGCATTGCGATAACAAGTTTTTGTAAAACAACACTGAGGATCTTGATGCGGTTTTTTGTGTTACATAGATATCACCTAAGAGCAGATTCTTTGATAAGGATTGCGGCTATGAGCCACCAGGGGGCACTCCAATGAATACGTTTCTCTAAAACTGCTGGTAGGATTTCTACACTGCATTTTGCATTATAAACATATCATCTAAGAGCGTATTCTTCGATAAGGTTTGCGGTAATGGGCCACCGGGGGGCACTGCAATAGATATGTTTCTCTAAAACGGTTGACAGGATTTTGACGTGGTTTTTCGCTTTACATAGATATCACGTAGAAGCAAGTTCTTAGATAAGGATTGTGGTTATGGGCTACCAGTGGGAGGGGCGCTACAATAAATAAACGTTTTAAACTGTTCTGAGGCGGTACGAAGTTCGCCGGGTCAGCTATTCTTTGATTAATTATGAGTTGTATTAATATTTGAAAAATAATACAACTTCATTTGCTACAAGTTATTTACCAGAAGGATAAGCAACCATCATTTTGAGTATGTCCTATATAGTACGTTCCAAAAATCTAAGTACAAACGGGTAAGGTGAGTGGCTGGCGACAGGGGTTGTCAAAATATCGACTTAAAAGCTCAGAAGGCATATCACCCATTGTTATGATAATCGTTTTCATTACATTTCATTTCTTTCCACCTTTACTGCTATTTTTTCTGAGGGAGTGAATATTCAGCGATAGTTTGATTTTTTTAGGAATAGGTTAACTATCGTAGAAAAAAAAGAGAATCAACTCATCCAAAGTTTAAAACGAAAAAAAAAGTTTAAAAAGAATTTTTTTTAACGAAATATTAGAAATTTGGACTGAAAATAAAATTTTTAATCTATTTCATTGAAACGCATTACCCACGAAACTTTTTATTGCATGATTAAGGCTGGTCTTGCCTTTGCTGGACGTCCGTGTTTTCGCTTTATGCCGATAGGCATGTTTTTAAGAAGGTAATAGGCGGTACCATTTGATATCCTGCAGAGATGTATAATAACTGAAAAATAATAATTTAAAATGTATTAAATGCTAACTTAAAAAAAAATTTTATTTTCGAAATAATTGGACACGAGATATACTACAATGTTTTAAGTGGCTCCACGCACTACTTCGCTCGTCACATGTCAGACATGTCAGCAAACCCACCGCTCCTATATCTATGCTCGTCGCTACCTATCTTGTAGAATTGGATAATTTAGTGTACAAGTCAGTATTTTTAGACTGTTTTTTTGTTTTAATAACCAAATATTATATCTGTTATATCAACTAAATTTTTGTAGTGAATTAGATAAAAAAAACATTTGGATTTTATTGAGTTTACATTTTTTTTAGTGAAACATAATTTGTTTAGATAAACAAGTAGTTTATTAGTAGTGCAATCATTTGTCTGGTATATAGTCTGTTAATGAGGGGAGTCGTTAAACGTTTGCCATTGTAATCTAAGGAAAATATACTTATATCTTGTCTTCAATACGTCATCTCAGCCTTGTTTTTTAAATAACATGATTAATATACAAAAGATAAGAGCTTACTTGAATTATTTCTCTTTACTACAGTAAAGAAAACTTAATAGCAGACCATAAAGCAATATCATAGGCATAATAGGGTAGTCAATGCTGTCTATAATAACTCACATATTATACCTGCAAATAAAATATTAGTTATAATTTTGAAGAACAACTGAAAAGTGTTTTTTTTTTTTTTACAGAGGGTGAATTAAAGGTGAATAACGTTCTACATGTTTGTATACAATTTGTTTTTTATAATGTTACATTTCTATTGAACATATGTTATTTTGAAAAAAGTAACTAATCTCAGTTGAATTGGTTTTCTGAATCGCTAATAACTTTGACTATCCAAAAGTGCTTCTTAAAGGTCCAGTTGAATTTTGTTCAACTCAATGACCAACTCAAACTTAAAAGTCCAAAAACTTTAGAGTTTGCTTTTGAAACTCAATAAATATAATATTTTTGTTTTTTAATTTGAATAATTAATCAAAGAATAAAACGGAATTATGAACACATTGTACCAGAGCGGCATGAGGCCCGACGCGTCGTACTGCGAGGTGCGGGCCGACCTCCGTCACGCGCTGACTGGTATTAGCGCCGGCCGCCCGCCCACATTCCACGCCCGAGGGACGACACTTTACGTCGTGATTTCACACATTAACACCCACATTTAGACACTTCCGCACGCCTTATGGGCCCATACGGCGGTGGAACAGTAAAGCGGATCCCTTCTCATAGGTTGTAAAAATTTTTATCACCCTTCCTCACGAGTAACGTCACTTTGATGGAGGTGCGCTGTTACATCGAGTTCCCGAATTATACCAACTATTTCGACCGAATCAGAACTTTCGTTTAATCAAACCGGTATCATGAAAGTTATTCGTTTTAATGTTTCAACGAAAATTATACGTCTGTGGCCCAATACACAAAAGTTCCTTTGCGTTAATGACACACGGAATCGTGTGCGGAGATTTCGGTCGGAAAACTCTCAATGTTTTCCGCAAAACGAACGCGCCGTAAAAATAATTCGGCGCTCCTCGGGGATCGTTTGTAAAACGTCACGCGTAAAACATATTATAAAGCCAATAAAACGTGTTTACAAGGGCGCCGGGCGCGGAGTCGCGGGGGGCCGCGCCTGCCTCCCCGCGCTATCCGTAAACATTTTAGCGCCGCAATAAATTTAACATTATCCAACTCGCGAGACATTCTGTTTTCTTCCGTCCCGGGATCAGTCGGTTAACGGTTGTAATCTCGGCTGACTCAGATTTCCCGCACGCCGGGACCAGGAATTATGCAATTTTATATGAGTACCGCATATTTCTTCCGCTCAGCTTTATTTATGACGACATTGTCGAGTTGTTTTTTCTCGTAATCTCGCAGCAGGTTAAAGCAAAAACTGTACGGGATCTTAAATTTATATTCCACTTACTTTATTTCATAGGTGGGTCGGTTTTATATCATTTTGTTTCTTAGGTGTCCCCGAATGGTAGAGATTTCCAGTTAAATATTTACGTTGAATAATAATAATTACGTATGCGTGATAACAATGTCTAGGCCTCAAACTAAGTATTAGCTTGTGTTTTGGGTACGAAGCAAAGACACCACAACATATAACAAACAAGATCCGGTACCAGTATTGATATTCATCATATAAATATTGAACCTGACCTGGGTTTCGAACTCGGGACCTCCAGCTTTGTAGGTAGGGTCGCTACCCACTAGGGTAAGCAGTCGTCGATAAAAGTAAGAAAGCGTTTGGGTCTTGGTACAAATTTTATTTTTTTCAAAATGAAAGCGGTGAAGCCGAAAACAGGTAAACGTAACTGTTTGAATCTTTAGATTATAAGGTTGGTTTTTTTTGCTGTGTACACCTCATATAATTTTACAGTAAAAGCTTTTACTGTTACAAGTTTGTTACAGATTTCGTTTCCTCTTATAAACCCGTTCTTTAGCATTAGTATAATATTGAAAGGGTCTAGTAGTATATGACCATGGTCAAATGGCTTATCGAAGTAAACCTCCATTTCACTTCACTTCATCAGCCCATTTTTACCCCACTGCAGGGGCCTAGGCCTCCCCCAGGGTGAGGATGGGGGCTTGGAGCTTAAGTCCACCACGTTGCTCCACTGCGGGTTGGGGACTGTAACGACCGCCATCTATTGACAGCGTCCGGGACCGACTGCTTAACGTGCCCTCCGAAGCACGGAGTCAGTGATAGTTATGTACTTAAGTCAGAAAAACTCATTGGTACACGCCCGGATTCGAACTATGGCTCTATGGGGCTTTATAAATTTGAGACAGGTTCGTTGCGCTCTGGGCTATCACGACACTAAGTAAACCTATATTGTAACTATTATGTAGTATTATTGTAGGGTATCATGTCGATGAATCGTGTAGAATTTGTATGACTTCTTATAACTCACCAAGGCTTCTTTAACTAATCAATGTTTTCCATTTCTAATTGACGACGCATCAAAAGCTTGCGCGACAAACGAGAAATCGTCCCACAATAGACATATTGACCGACCAGAGTAAAACGGTAACCTCAAATTAGCCTGGAAAATAAATTCTCTTGTTTTTCTCGTGTAAGGCGGCCGTAGTGAGCGGAAAAGTGCGGGCACACACTCAAACTTCTGTACTAATGGAAACACATTTGTACGAGATTTATTTAGTGGCAAACAATCATAGTTATAACTTTGATCAAAATATGTCGGTCGATCCGTTTCTTTCACTTATATGTCGTGAAAAATATTATTTATGAATACTAAACCGCAGCTGTTTTTTAAAAAAAAATCTTCACGTTGCGTTGTAACAATTCACTATTTCACCATACTGCGGGATATAAACTTTCCTCGAGATATCGAAATTTTGACATTTTCACATCTGGGAAAACGTTTAGCGATATGTTGTTGCTGTCAAAAGTTTGTAAGTGTTCTCGAACTTTAGATGTCTATTGTATATACATATAGTAGGTACCTGATCCCGACGAGAGAACACGTTCCTAACAGGTTGTAGTGTTGAGACGCGTTTTGCTTATATTGTATTTTATGAAACTCGTGTCATCTATTTTCTTTCCCATTATCGAATAAATTTATTATTATAATCAACTACTTAACACAGAACTAGATTTTTCTTCATTTTCATTTCAAAAATGAAAAAATATTTATTTTACATAAATTATAAACCATTTCTTATCGCTAGTTGTTGAGAATTAATTCCCTTTTAGATATAATATAATGCCTGTGTTAGGAAATTTGATTCTTCGTTACACAAATTAAGGTATTTAAGTAAAATAAAAAGGTAAAAAATGCAAATAGATAAAATATAATATAAATACAAAATATAAATATAGAAGATAATATGAATTTCAAAATAGATAAATAATACAGTAATATGTTCAATTATTCATGTTAAATGTGTTTTATGTTTAAGATCTATAATTGTATATTTATTTTTTATTTGTGTATATTTTTCTCCATAATGACAATTTTTTATGGTTTCAAAACCAGTCAGTTTTTTTTTTGTTTTACCCTTGCGACGGGAAGGTGGATTAAACTCTACAGCTTCCGCACGCCCGTGCGCGCGGGGTATGTGGGAGTTGCACCCAATAAACAACCGCCTGAAGCAGAATAGGGACGCGTGTCGTTAGCCCGAAAGCTCCTACGACTTCATCGAAGTGGCCTGGAGGCACACTAGAGTGTCACCGGCGCAAAGATGTCGAGAAACCCCTAAGAGTTACGCGATGCGAAATAATTCCTTTGGCGCGGGCCTCCGGTACCAGTCAGGTGCAAAGAGAAAAACTATAGAAATCTGATGACAAATTCTGATGTACAAAATAAAAGAAAACTTTCTACCCGACCCACTGTAATCGATATTTATTGTAGATTAACAATGAAAAAAAAACATTCACTAATACACAGAATGTGTTTCTTAAAGAAGATATTAAGGAGTATTTGTGTCAATAAATCAATAAAGTGTGACATATAGGTAGTCCAACGAAAGCTGGCGCTAGTTACTACATGTCACAGACCAGTCAACCTATAGACCACGCTTTAATAAACGTCAGTACGAAAACGAAATCGCCAAAATTGGCGGGGTGCGGGGAGA
Organism: Luffia ferchaultella; assembly: GCA_949709985.1. Taxonomy (NCBI): domain Eukaryota; kingdom Metazoa; phylum Arthropoda; class Insecta; order Lepidoptera; family Psychidae; genus Luffia; species Luffia ferchaultella. Next base: position 19,402,674 of record OX453240.1, on the reverse strand, counting down.
GGTCGGCTAGTTTTCATTGGCTCGTTCAAAATTGACAATTTAATGGCTTCCGACGCGCTTCCAACTGACGGCTCACTAGCGACGTAGTTATGTAGTGTCACTACATAGCCTTGGCGAATGCTACTCCCTGTCAAAGCGTGGTCTATAAGGTTGACTTGTCTGTGCCACATGTGCATTTACATGTGTGTAAGGGAAATAAACGTTAGCTTTTGTCTCACTTGCTCGTATACGAAACAAATTTGTTTATTAAATTGCTCGTGTTAGCTTTCCGGACTTGAAAATTTAAAAAAATTATATTGTAAACTATACGTATTGTTTGTATGTACTATCAACATGTATAAATATGAGAATGTATTTTAATTATCGATTATTAAATTTTATTCACTGCGCCTACACAATGCGGCATCTTTTATTATTTACAGCGTATTCGATAAGCACTTTAGAGTAACAAATATTCGCTACAAAATACAAAAGAATAAACTGGTTGAGCAAGTCGGCTACTACCCGCATACGGAATAGGAGGGTGTCGGCGAGTGTCACGCGCCCGCCTCGCGATACATATATGAATATATGACGGAATACAGTTCCGTAAGCGCGAGTTCCTACTGGGTAAGAAGTTCTATTACTTTCTATTAGTTGGGTAGATGTAGAAACATTAGTTTCTATCTATGTTAATAGATATAAATGAAATTTAAATTAACTTAATATTGTTATGAGAACAGGGTGTAAGAACAGGTTTGCACAAACAAAAAATTATGCGATGAAACTGCTAATACGCTTGTGAATACATGGCCAAAATACATTTTAAGCTTACCAGTTCTAAAGAGAGCGCTGCAGCGCTGTTTCGAAAAACATAGTTTAAAACGCCGTCGTGTATCGTTAAACAATCTTAATTTATAAAAACTTTAACTCTATGTCTTTTTTTTGGATTATATATCTACAATGAAGGTGGAATGGACACTGATGCGCATCATGGATAAATAATCTGAAATAAATAATATACATCACAATAATACATACATCATTAATAAAATCAAAATGCTCTATTTTACAATGACTTAATTGTTAATTACGTCTTCGTTTCGAATTATAATTGTGTTAATTGTCAAAATAATAAAAAAAAATGTGGCACTCGAGGACTGCCGCGGTAAAGCTATTGCATAGCATTTTGTATCAACTTATGCAATTATAATTATTTATTTATTTTATTTATGCAGTTTTTTTTAAAATTATTATTTCTTCATTTTTCTTCAAATCTTTCTGACGCTGATAATATGCCCTTTGACGTGCATTAGCTTTTTTTTCTTTTTAGCTCTTTACGCTTTTCTTCTCTATAAAACGAAAATATCTAGGTATAAATAATAGGTATAAATAATTAGGTATAAATAGTGTAATGACACACCAAAACAAAATTATTCATTTAAAAAAAAATAACGATATTAAGAAGTGATTATCGAATTTCGCGCGATGTACATTTATATAGATATAATATCATATATACTTTCTCTGCGCGGCATTCATGTGCATTATCTATACACCAAAAACAAAGGTAGGTACTGAATAGTACACGTGCTTGGTTTGATGGTTTCTGTTATATACATAATGAAGAATGAATTTATATATATATATACATATTGAGAATCTAAATTGAGAATTTAAACTATACGCGTGTGTGTGTTTGTGTGTATAAAAGAGGGCTACTTTTAATATCGCTCATTTTAATATCAAAAATTTAGGTTATCTTTATAGCAGTATTATATTTTCAATTCAAAATTAATACTGCATTTGTGATAATAATAAAATGTATGTATATAAATTACTCACTCATTTTCTTTCACTATTTTTTCGTGACTTTCTTCATTAATAATAGGTGCAACAGATTATAATAGATGGCGCTGTTTTAAAAAACGTACATCGCGCTATCAAAATTTTTCTCCGTGCGACGTGCCCGTCGGAGTGGAAAGCGTGAGGTTTTTTTCGTTACGGAATTTCTGGATTCGCTCCTCGCGCTCAAGGCCCGCGATAGAAGCTATGCAATAGCTTAAAAACCATTTAACACCAACGATTTTTTAACACAAAATTTATGCACCTGTAATTGTTTTGCTCGCTTTATGTATAAAAGGCGCGGAGTAGGGGGCCCCTATTTTTGTAATTAAAGAGAATTTAAAAAAAAATAGAATTTAGCCACGTAACATCATTATGCATGATTTTCAGTCTGTTCGAGTAGACTTTTAAATTTATATTTTGACTAGTCGTAATTCACAATCATAACTAATAACTATGTGTAATGTTGAATTTATCCTTCAGTATGAAATGATGATTAAAACCACCGACTTCTAAAACCAATACCTATTGTAAATTTGTCTATGTAAGCTTAGCACCGCCCGTCACAAAGCAAATTTATTTGAAAATATACGTAAAATATATTTACGACAATAATACCTTGCTTGTGTATAAATATAATATCACATTAAATAACCGAAATTATAAGCCAGAGCCGACCATAGCATGAAATTTTAGATCACAAGTTTTACACAAAAATATACGTCTTAGTGCAGGGTAGCGTCAAAATATTCTATACAAATTCTAGTGGTACTTTACAATCGTGTGGAATACGTATCTATTAAAGAGTTATAGAGTGTGAGATGATCCAATCATCCAAGTTATCTAATTTCAGTCTAATTTCTATGAGATTCTATCGATGGAATATAAAATTCATCAAGAAAATACCATTGTTAGAATATTTTTCGTAATGAATTAATCAGCGCGATGACTGCAATGCCCTTTCGCAGCGCTTATCCACTTTTATACGGATGCGAGATTAAAGGGGAGAGCGAGCAAAACGACGAACGGAACGATTCAGGAGGCATTGTTGCGCCGCCGGCCGCCGTCGGGCTTATGACAAAGAACACCCGGATGATTCAATCAGAACGGATCTTTTGCTTGTTACACTCATATTACTCTATACTCTGCGTCCATTATTCCGTATAATACTGTGATGAATGTATTTTTTATGAGTTCTTTTTGGAAGGAATGTCGGAATGGTCGTTCGCTCTTTTGTATGTCTAAACCATCACGAATATCATAAAAGTTTCTTTGTGGGTTTGTTTATTTGCTGCTCCTAAATCACTCAATTATGCTTCAAACAGGTCTGAGTGCCTCTTAAACTTTCCTAATTACAACCAGGTTTTCGAAATCTGTAAATCTCAATAGTTTCTTGACAATTTCTAAGCATTTTATATAATAATATGCAAATATATACATAGATGCTAATGTTAATACAATCTTCGTGTTGCAGAAGCGAGCTGTTCGAGCAATTTATAAACTGGGACCTAAAGTATCACTTAGAGAAAAGTTTAAGGAAATTAATATAATGACATTGCCATCTCAATATATATTCGAAAACATTATGTACGTAAAAAAAATATTACATTATTTAAAAAAAATAGTGATCGGCATAATGTTAATACAAGAAACAAAGATAAACTTGCTAATCATTTCAGCCGCCTCAATAAAATCACGAAATCTTTTAAAGGGCAATGTATACGCTTTTACAATAAGATCCCAGCTGACATTCAAGATCTACCCCTTAATAAGTTTAAAACTACACTAAAACGAAAGCTTTATGCAAAAGCTTATTATAAAGTATCAGACTACTTAGATGATAAAAATCCATGGGTGTAAGCCGCTCGCCTATCAGTTTGTTTCAATAATATTATTCTTTAAGCACTTATTGTAAAAATTTATTTTTAATAATTTTGTTAAAAAGAGCGTCCCTCAGTTTCTTGCGCATTCTTCTGAGAGGAACCAGCATTTTCGAATGCGCCTTTGTGGTCACGTTCTTCCACAAAGTAATAAAATTCACTCTTATGACGTATTTCAAGATTATGTTACATAACTACGAAATAAAGATATTTTGATTTGATTTGATTTGATTTGATTTGATGATGTAGCAATGGTACACATTGGGAGCAGAACCCATGCTAATAATTACAGCAAAAAAAAAAGTTTGTACCGACCTCGTCCAGTTTGATTCGATCTGAACATAATTACGCATATTTAACATACAATGTATAATTAATAAAAGTAACTATAAAATACCAAAACAAAGCCCACACCCTTATGCTTCGTTAATCCTATAGAAAAATATTTCTTACTGATATGGTTTTGTCGGCCGACACTTTTAAAGAATAATTATTTTACATAAACAAGGAACACGCATAAATGTTTTTTTTTTATCACGTATACATGACAACAACGTCTAGGCCCCAAACTAAGCATTAGCTTGTGTTTTGGGTACCAAGCGAAGATACCACATACATATAACAACCAAGACCCAGTACTGGTATCAATATTCATCATATAAATACTGACCCCATTGACCCGACCTGGGATCCGGGACCCGAGCCCGGGACCTCCAGTTTCGTAGGCACCTTACCGCCCGTTGTATCCAATCCAAGGTCTCTGGATGTATAATCATTTAAAGTATTCACGAAGTGGCATTATGTTAGCGCTGTCAATTGTTTATTAAAATTATTTTAAATGGACCTATGTCTATAAAGTTCAGTCGTACAGAGTTCGTACTTTTATAGGTCTCTGTCTACTTTATCGCGTACTCTATGTCATAAGGAAAAAAAGAAATTAAATGAAGTTAATTTTAAATAAATCACATTAGAATTTCTTTGATTTATTACTGGCTTAATTTTTGAATTATCAGTACATAATTTAATTTCTGTACCTCCGAAGCCCAGCAAAATAAAATACGTGGCATTTTCAAATTTAAACCAAAAATACGAATATATGGCTGTTTTCATCAGTAAAACTTCCCCCAACTTCGGGTAACATTAAGGTATTTGTAAATATAACGTTGACAAAGTAAGGGATGAACTTTCGTGCAAATAGGTATTCAGTGCAGGAGAGCAATTTACAATTTAAATATTCTTAATGTCTCCAAGTTGGCGCGTCGTCTCCGAGGCCACGAGGGCTTGGGGGTGGGGGGACGAAGGTGGGAACGCCGGCGACAGTTCCACTACATCAATCACTCGCGGCCGCTGCGCCTGAACATTTCTAATTATTCGCCCGCGTTGGGCCGAGCGCGGCGAAAGGCTTGCAATTAACATTTTATCACTAGGATTTATCCTAACGTGGTCGCCGTTCCGGACAGGACCCATTACAGAAACGGCCATTTTGTGATTGAATTCATTTTTTTTTTGCAAATAACTCGATATCGTTAATCTAAAAGTAATTAATTTATTAGCTACTCGCCATTGACTAAAATATTTTGCTGGAACATAAAGAAGTGATCAGGATACATACAACAAAATGGGCAAATATCGTATATGCTTATTAAATTGAATTTGACAACTTTGATTTTATAATGTAGCCAAATTATACACTTATAATTTGGCTAAATTATATAATTGACCCCATGTACCGAAGTCCAAATCAGCGACCTCGATTTAGCAAAAGTTTCCGCTCATTTTTCGTTATTATCTAACAATTTGAAAAACAATATTTCTTGCTGACACAACACACCGGTCATTGTACGGCCTGAATATTTTGGACTTCGAAAGACACGAACTGGTTTCTGAATGGCCAAAATACTAAAATGTCAAATATGTTTAAGCTACTCAGATACCGAAACACCACTTCATAAAACATATAAAATACCCAATAACGACACGAACCGTTACCAGTAGAGACACCACCGCACTCAGGTTCTTGTCTAGACTTGTGTACATGTACATATTTTCAATCCTGACAACGCGCTCTTTATGTTTTCAAAATTTCAATAACATAGTATCAGCCGTTTCGACGATAAGCTCTAACAAACAGATAGACAAACACACTGACACACAGACAAAAACCAACTTATGTCACTCCTGATAAACTCCTTTTTATGTCTGCGAAGATTCATAGAAATGGTTTAGTCGGAATAAAAAGACAGACAACCACACGGACAAAAAGTTACCTATATCACTCCTGACAGCCTATTTTTAATGTCTGTTTAGTTTCATTAACATCTTTAAAAGGTTAGCTCGAACATACATATAGACAGACAGACAAACAAAAAGTAGCGTATGTCTTCCCTTACACCCGTCTTTTTACGTTTGCAAAGTTTCATGAAAATTGGTTTAAATGTTTTGGAGTTTAGCTCGAACAGACAGAGAGACGGCCAGACAGATGGACAAAAAATATTGCATATCACTCCTGACAATATACTACTCACATCTGTGAAGTTTCAGTGAAATCAGTTCATCCCTTTCGGAGTTCAGTTTGAACAAACAGACGAACGAACAGACAGACAAACAAAAAGTATTGTATGTCATTTTATCTAAGATTTAGTCTTTGTTTAACTACAACATTCTGCTGGTCAATAACGCGCGGCTGAGAACACGACAACTTTCCCTTCTTTATACAAGTAATACCTACAGTCAAAAAGATGTCAACTTTCATAGGAAGTATAATTCTCAAATAAATTTAGCCATTATAACTAATGCAGGACAATACATGAGGCACAAAATGTGTTTATTATTATAAGTTATTAATTAGGCACTTTCGTTATATAATGCATATGTTACGACATAAAACTATCCTGATTTTGTACTTTGATAATTCTTAATACTTTATTAATTCATACCTGATTTATAATTTTATTATTATTAAAATCTGGTATTGATATTGTTTTATACAAACAAAATCAATACTAAATTTAAATAATAATATGTTTTCAAATTAAAATCATTTACTCAAACACATAGGTCCTGTAAAGGCATTTACAAGTCACAAACTGGTTTCACTCAAAAGACACTAATGAAAAGAAAAAGAAACGCCAAGAACTTGGCCGTTTGTCTTTTTACAAAAAGATGTTAAATATATCGATAGAGTTCCTTTTAAAGACATTGAAAATGTTCTCTTAAAGAATAAGCTTTCGTACTAGGTCTATATTGGTATAAATCTTTTCTTAGCTGGTTAAGTAGACGTTGAACGGCTATAGGTAGTTCAGCTAAGCGGGTGAAGTATCCACATTGCGCTCTTGTGCTCGTATTTTGTTAGGGCCGTGTTTGCTCTCCACGAAACAAGCGACGGCTGAGAGTTCTGAGAGCCCCTTACGATTTCCTGGCAAGGCCTAATCCCGGACACAGACCCCCTTAAATACACAAGAAAAAAATATTACAGATTCCGAGATTTTTTGATATTATTCCATGTAGTTAGTTACCGAATGTTAAATAAATAAATTGATATGAATAGTTTATTTTTAAGAATTAAATTTGAAAAACCCCAACCCTAAAAACCCTAAAAAGCAATTAAATAGTCTGTAGATTTATATTTTTAAATGTTTTTTTTTAAACCTTATATAAATAAACCTTTTGAACATCAACTAAATTTAAAATTAAAAAAATATAAATACTTTTCCCTATATCAGTAATGGGATTGATTTCAAAAATAACAATTTTTGACATATCGGTTTGCAACAATGCAGCTACCCACATTGTCATTTATGTGGTAATTAGCGCAGTAGCGCAGCAACAATACTTTTTGGATTTCAAATAATAACATTGCTATGTAAACGATGTCATACGCAGCTAACATGTGACCTCTAATCTCTTAAATATACATAACATAAGAAAACACAGTAAAGAGGGTAATATTTACATTTTTTCCTTGATGACAAAATTCATCCGCTCGAACGTGAACCGTAAAATATTACAAACAATTATTCGAAACGTTTCCCATGTCAAACGAAGCGCGACTTTCCAACGCGTTTGGGACACAATGAAACGTATTTACAGGAAGACGGGAAGCGACGCGATGCGACGCCCTGTACGCAAACATTTTATCTTCACGCACCATAAATCGCACATCGCCTATGCAACAAGACGAATCAGTTAAGAAAATACATTAAAAATAAAAGAAAACTCGGCTGCAATAAATTTTTCTGAAAATAAATCGCTCATAAATAGCTATTTTAAAACGTGAATGTGAGGAGATTTTAATAAAATTAACTTGGTAAAGAGTGATTGCTTCTGTCGAAAATTTTTTTTCGAAAACAGCTAAGAGAAATAAATTTTTTCCTCGTAACTAATACAAACATACTTTCCTATATTCATAAAATGTTCGATATGTACGTAAAACTGATAATTGTCGACATTGGAAACAGTTAATTAATAAGTTATTAAAATGTAAAGTATCCCAATTGCAAACAGAAAACATTACAAACATAGGAATAAATAAACTATGCAGGAAGAAACAGTGCTAATTATGATAACGAGGAACTTCTAATAAACATAAAACCCAGCTTCAGTTCAAGTTTCAAGTTCAAGATTCATTCAGAGTCGGTAAAATTGAAGTGGTTTGGTACGTACTATGAAGAAGATCCACGCTCTGCAAAAATATTGGTAATGATCTCGCAATCGAAGCACAAAATATCCATGCAACGATTATCGACTGTAATATGGTAAATACAACACAAACTTTGGCAATATCTAAAGTGATTTTATACAAATAGTACTTCAACATAAATAATACATTACACAGTTTATTTAAAGGTTGGTGGCTGGCACTTGTTAAAGTTTTACAAAAAAAAATTATATTAATTATCAATTAAATAAATAATTGAGAGTTTTATTGATTTTTATTCGCCAAAAAGAGCTAAAATAGATCTAAAAATATATCAGACATGTGAAATTGAATTTTTGAAAGTGGTAGAGATTGTCTATTTCAAAGTGGCATGCCCATCCACCTCGTCTATTAAAAAATGTATGTATGGAGGTACACGTGGCGTTTTCACCAATAACTCAGTTGTTCAATTTATTTGTCACATTTACAAATGCATTTCTTACTATTTAGTGTAACAAAACGAAAAAAGAGCCATCCTAATTTTTGGCAATTACTCAAAAGCTATAAGCGACAGCGGAAATTAAAAAAAAACCCTATACGAGGAAAACATTTCCAATATAAAAGTACTACATACGCGCGACTGTTATAGCCCAGGCGCACCGATTAAATACAAAACATAAATTATTATTTTTTATACTATTAAATAACATTTTTTTTAAATTATTTATAAACTGTGATGTCATTTTAATTATTGAAACAATAAAGTTCCATTGGAATAAAGTTTAATTAATTAAAAAAAAATAAAGTATAATTAAAAAAAAAATTTTTATGAATGAATTAATATAATGTAAAACTTTAAAACAGTAATCACTGTACGTATATAAGATATATTTATCAAATGCACATAATTCGAATTTCTATTTATATCCTACGATATACTTAAATACGATTAATTTTCATAACTGACATCATTTTAAAATTAACTGAATGGGAACTGACTATACGACGAACAAGTTTGGCGGGGAGCACGCGGCGGCGGCGGTCACTGATAGAATGTCAATAGTAATATAGGCGGGGGCGCGCGGACGTGACTTTTTAGCTAAACACTCCGTGCGGAGGCCGGCTAACACAACGGCAGTAGACGCCTCCGATAGACAAATACATATAGACTTATAAGTGAAATAGAAAGGTAAGGGTTGGCTAAGGATTAGCTTCGACGTGTTTAGGGCGAAGAAGATTGTTATCAAATTGTGAAAAACTGAACTCTATCGGTGAAGTTAGAAATAAATATATAATATAGTACAGTGCGTTATAATTCTTATCTTTGTTTGTAATCTTTTACGTATACTTATTTTAACTCTTCGGTTTAACTTCGAGATCACTTAGTTCACTTTATAGTCGAACTTCAAACAGAATCGTTCGGGTGAAATCACAAGCCTGGCTTATATACCCTACGATATAATAGTAAGTTATCTACTTTTAAATCTAACATGAATAAATATCCCATATTCGAATTTTGAATTTACTCAGACTTTCTACCCACGTAGCTCACGATTCAGTTTTTCAGTTCTATCTGCAGTGTCAGAGTTTGGATCGTGTCAATATTTAAATTTTTTAGTGTATTTCAAATGTTTACAAATATACTTGTTGAAATAATAAAGTCTTGTTTTCGTAATTTAAATTAAAGTATTGTGCACGTCTTCTGAATCGATTAAGTATTGCCACTTTCTCGTGAGTAATATAAGTTAGAGACTCTAACTGCGGAGCCAAAGGTCGCGAGTTCGATTCCCGCCCGGGACAAATATATGTGCGCATGAAGATGTTTATTTGTTCTGTGTCTGGATGTAAAAGTATCTATATATGTATATATCATAAAAAAAAGTATATTTAAGTATGTATATCAGTTGTCTAGTACCCCATAATACAAGTATAATATTTGCTTACTTTGGGACTAGATGGCGCTGTGTGGGATGTCCCAAATATTATTATTATATGAGAAAAAAATAAACGGCAAGAAATCCTATTTGAGGAGATTTTATTGAAAGCGTTAAAACGACTGAACCTTCGAATATAAAACAATTATCACGCTTCACAATGTCAAGGATTCTATAAAGTGACAGTCGAGTGAACAATGCAAAAATTAAAGTTGCGCTAAGAAAAGAATAAATTGTCACAGTTATGAATTTGTTACTTTTTTTACTAATCGTATCATTACACGAAACCTAGAAGTCCAAGCATTATTTTAATATTTATTTTCATTGTTATTTAACAACACAAAGTATCCTACCTGACACTGGTAAAAGTTAGGAAAATAATTTCGGAAACGGTGACTTAATTTAATTTCCAGTTTAAAGGTTAAACACGGTCTGAAGTTCACAAGCAGTGCAAATCGAACTGTGTATTTATTCGCAGCATTGTCCAATATTAAAATTTAAGTTCGCAATGCGGCAACGACGAGGCCACTCCACAGACTCGGGTAATGTATTCAAATATGTATCAAACTCCATCCGCGAGATGTCGCTCCCTTTTTTATTTCGCACGCGTGCCGCTGGGGTGAGATGTTCAAAATGTACATTATTTCATGCTCACTGAACTTGGTATGCTAGTGAGGATACAGTAAAACTTTAATTCCGTATTTTACGGTACGAATCGATATAATACTTGAAAATTGAAAAGTAAGATCTCGGGGAAACCGTAAAGCGTTCTCGTTTCTCGTAAATTATTTCACGTTGTTATATTACCGGCGCGTGGTGTTATGAAAAGTCCGGTTGCGCCTCGGGCCGCTAACTAGCAGGTGCGCGGAAACGGAGAAAAATGTAATAACGCAAAAACGAAAGCTAGCTAGACCGACGGCGTACGAAAGGGGGGAGAGGGTCCTTCTTTGGGAGAGGAGCCAGTTCCTTTGGTGAAAACAGATAACGATCTGCCGTCGACTACAGAATACCTAAACTGCACTCCGCGCGTAATGCCCTGCATAAACATTTTTCGATCTAAAGCAGAAACTGCAAATCGATGGCATATACATATATATATATAACTTAATATTGTTTTTTCAGTCAATAAATTTAATCGTATGCCGAAATAAACAAAAATTTAATTTATATAATTTATCGACTAATATTGGCATCAGATTTTGAAACTTCTATAAGGTTTAATGTTAATTTGTAAACACTTATTTATAATTATTTGCCAAAGCATTTTCTGGACAGACTCCGATAGTGAACCGCATTCTGACAGTGAGACGCTTATAACGTAATATGGAAATACTGCTTCTTTGACACTAAAGATGCCAAAAAACCTACCCAGTATAATTTGTGATCAAAATTCAAACGAAAAACATCTAAAAATATTTTCTTCAGCAAATTCTATTGCGTTTTTTTCCAAATATCAAAACTAGGAATATGACATTGAAAAATTCCGCCCAGAAATCCCACCTTTCAATATCGGATTCGCGTTCCGTTCCTGACTGATTCAATACATATGTAAGTCACTCTTGTCGCCCTAACTCACAGAAGCTAACGATCGGGCGACTGATATGGTTTATATTCGCTGACAGGAAAATCAGGTAACCGTATCTGGGGAGTGGGGGGCCGTAGTAGTGGGGGTAGTGCGTTTGTGAGGCCACGTCGACGTCTTCCCTCAGAGATAGCGTGCAATCGTGCCGTGCATTGCAATGCGCGTTGCTTAGCTACAGACTGAAGAATTCCAGTCTTTAACTGTTTTATTGTCTCTGTGTTTGGGGTAAGAACCGTAAGAGATTTTATAAATAAGGGCTTATAGGTAGATATTGTTTAAATAACATATCAGTCAATTTTAATTTAATAAAAAAATGCTTGGTTTCGGGTAATTAAATGTGCCTACCCTTCAGGCGTGGGCATGACTATTCTGTTTGTATATCAGATAAAATGGTTTTAGTACTACTGTCTGTAATAGTTGACGCTACATTTGCAATCATTATTTCTGTAATTATCCAAAGTTGTTCCGGGCTTTTTAATAATGTTATTCCAACTTTTAACATATTTTCAATAATTAGTAGTAAGTAGTTATTAAAATTATACTTTTATCAAGTAGCAAAGTTGCCTACATTCGTGTACTTAAAAGCGGTAGTTCTGGCTCGGATAGATAGGCGCTTCCTCCCACCCCTGACTCAAGACCGAAGCATTTCATTTTGATCAGTATAAAAAAAAAATACTAAATTTGATAATTTTTTTGTTAGAAAAGATTTTCTGAAAGATTAGTATAATCACACAACCTCCCCCCCCCCCCCCCCCCCTTCTCCTGAACGAAATCCTGTGTCCACGCCTGGCTCTACCAGCTAATTTGTATGTTGTCGGATTCATAAAAGTTTTTATCGATTGGACTGACGAATTATCGCGTTTATTAGCTGGACCAATCAGAAAGGAGTAGGTGGTGTTTCAAAGATCACTTAATTTTGGGTTTGTGGTTCGATTGTCCTAAAAAATCAAGAAAAAAATTATTGATAAATACATAAAATGTCATGTGAAAGGTACATGGAAATTTTTAACGTTAAAATGAGGTCGTCGATATGTATTAGTGAAGGGTTATCGATATATATTAGCATCTTCACACGTTTGTAATCAAGCATGAAGTGAAATCGATAATTTTTCCAATACAAAGTTATTCAAAAGGTTAACTTTGTGTTGGAAAAATTATCGATTTCGCTTACAGTAAGCTAATTCGTTTACAGTAACTGAAGTAGAAGGATATTTATATGCCGTTGTCTTTAGTTTTTTTTTTTTGCTACCTTATGTTTAGGTGACTTTGCATTCACAGTTTACTTAAGCTTATAAAATATATAAGTAAATTGGCAAATAAAAAAAATATAATTTTTATTTTACTAAATATATTAAAATTACTGTAAAAGGATCTAGCAAATTGTTTATACAATTGTCTTTACGAGACACTACTAGTTAACCCTACACGGCAGCAGGTAAATCATCCGGTTCGCGGGATCGGGTCGGGCGCACGGCAGACGCCGAGCTAATGAGCGGAATTACCATTCAGAGTAGGTAAAGGTGCCCGCAGCCGCAGCGCCTCGTGAATATGCAAACGGCGCGGCCACCCTCAAATATCGAGCACGGATACACTAATTTGTTTAAAAACGCGTTCTATAATGCATACTAGGCACCGCTCGCGGTTTTGTTCGCAGTTATTCTATATTACTTCAAACTGAAATGAGAACATGTTTCGATCGCCACCGGGAAGACTATGCAGTATTTTACTCTAATATTACTTTAAAGATTTTTTGTATAGATTAGTGTGACAGGTGTATTAACTATATATTTTTTTTACCGGGACACACAGCTTCATCTAGTCCTAAATAAAACAAAGCTTGTATCATGGGTACCAGACGACTGATATAAATACTTAAATATTCTGTATAACATATGCATATATCGATAATTATCACCCGGACACGGATCAAATAGACATGTTCATGCATACAAATATTTGTACCGGGCGGGAATCGAACTGACGACCCTTGGCTCCGCAGTTAGGGTCTCGAACCAGTCGGTATATATCGCCTATATATAGAATAGTTACTACATAGCAACATTTCAAGTATCAGTAAGCTTTTTCCTACCTTCTTTGTTGGAACAAAATAGAACTGAATTTAACGGTATTACAGTAGTAAGACCTTACTTTTCATAAAAAATAGAAAAGATTTACAATAATATTACAAATTTAAAGCAATAAAAATACACCAACAGACTAAATCTCTTTCAATAAGAATATATCATACTTCAAGGAGGTTTGTTTCATTTAATGACTATAGTTAAGATATCTTTTTAACTTCCGTTTTCGTCAGTTAAGCGTTGTTTTAACCGACAAGCGATTAATATTTTTTCTCTTGAATCTTCGAAAAGCTCGAATGAAACAAACTCAATTTAGGGTTAAGTTGACAATTGTGAACGTTAAAATATTATAAATTAAAAATATGGACCGATCGGTCAGTGGCTAAGAAACTTTAACTACAGAAACAAAAGCTCACGAATTCGAATTCAACCCGTGACAAATTATTTGTGTGCATTAACGTGTTGTCTATTTGTTCCGTGTCTAGGTATATTATATCTATATACTTATGAATGTTTTACAAAAATATATGTATGTATATTAGTTGTCTAGTACCCATAATACGAGCTCTGTTTACTTTGGGACTAGATGGCCGCGTGTAACAACTCTCTAAACTTAAATATTTTAATGCCAAAAACATACACAGTTTCTAACGAAATTGTGTAATACTGAAACAGTATTAGTTCTGTTATTAAATTACGTTTCGTTACTCAAAAGCAAAACATGGATGTGAATAATTTAAATATATGAGTTAGGTTTTGTACGTGAAAGCCGACCGCGGACTGGCAGCTAATGAGAAGAACAATTCCTCTACGTTCCAGTTTTAATTAAGCATTAAATGTTTTGACATATTTATATTGTAAACGAATTTGAATATAATTTCAAATATCTTGGAATAATTTTCATGTTTAGGAGCAACCTATTGGATATAAAGTGGGTACAATAGAATTTTCAGTCCATGCGTTTTCATAGTGATTTTAAATTCAAATAACGATATCCGAGTTCTAATCTATTACACCGAAATAAGATGCGCTGTAGGTAAAAGTTTATTTAATTTTATATTATACCAATTCACTAAGCATTTTAATGATAATTGTATAAACAGCAAAGCTACAAATAAACAAATAATAATTTACCTATTGTATGTTTAAAATAATATTTTCAAATATTTTTCCGGTGGTCAGATCAATTATCGACCCTGAGAAAATTATTAAAAAAAAATTCTTTACATGTGGATCCATATCAGCCCATTATGCCCCACTGCAGGGGATTAGGCCTTCCTTTGGGAAGAGAGTGCTTGGAGTTTAATTCGCTACGCCGTTCCAGTGCGGGTTGGTGGATTTTAACGACTGCCATCTGATTATGGTAATCCGAGACCGACGACTTAACGTGCTCTCCGAGGCACGGAGCCAGTGATAGTTATGTACTTAAGTCAGAATAAACTCATTGACACATGCGGATTTCTAGGATTCGAACCACGACCTTCTAAACAAGAAGCGGGCTCGCCACAACTCAGCTATTACGACATTTGCATGTAGATATTCAGCTTAAATTAAATATTCTAATTTTGACAAAGAATACGAAAACTGTATCATGTGAAACATTAAGAGCGAAAAAAAGTAGGTAGCCGAGTGAGTGTCCATCTGTATCGATTGAAACTACAGACAGCGCTTAGTCTGCACTGGTGTTTTATTTCTCGAGGTGTAAGGCAGTTAAACAAACATCAAAATATTATAAATGCGTCATTGGTTTCATTTAAACAACACACTCAAGATCTGCATGTAAGACACCCTACGCATTATACTAAGTCGGCTGTATCAAGCGAACGTTTAATTACATTTTCTCCGACAGAACAAAGGCAAACAACAGACAACTTAATTTGTTTTAACTGTCTTTTCAAATAACATCAAGTAATGGTTGCGTAAGCTTTGTGGAAACGATCTTAAATTCGTTAGTCAACTTTCTACAAACACGAAATTTTTTATTTAAAAAATCAATCATTGATGAAAGAATCATTGATGACTTTGATGGTTTTGATGTTCGGAGAGTGAAAACTTCCCACTGTATAAATTAGTAGGTATGTTACAGTAAAAGCTCGCGCTAAGATACTAAAATTTTCTAGAAAAACCTAAGGCATACCAAGTTTTAATGGTGAAGGCCCGAAAGTTCAATCACTAAAGTTAATTTCGAACTTTTCTAGTGTACTCGTTCAACAAAGCTTAGGTTTTACCCCAGAGAAATGGTGAAGGTTAGAAGTAATAATGTCTGGACATGCTCGTAGCATGCTATCCGACATTGAAAAGCTAAAACTGACCCGTAATACATGATTGCAGTTGTAATGCATGTAAAGTACAACTAGTTTTATCGACTGGGTACAAAAATTGGTGTATTAAAGCAGTTTTATACACAAAGCCAATTTACTTCATGTTCTAAAGACTTTATAAAGGTAGAAGAAGTTATGAGTGATGAAGCGAGTCTTTTAGAAGTTGTCGGAAAATTGTCTGTGACCGAAGAGAAGGATTCTGTATTCGAAATGCCACAATAGCTCTTCGTTTTGTAACAAGTAAGAAAGTAATTTCATTTTTATATTTTTTACTATAGAAAAAGCATTTTTAAGACATTTTAATATTGTGTCTTTATTTGACTATTGATAAATTAATAATACGAAATGATAATGTATTAGACAGATGATTCACAGAAAAAAGTTTTTAGTTATAATTAATAAAAAAATTTGTTACTAATTACCTAAAATCAGTGACAACATAACTACTGCTAGATATAAGTAGTCAAACTCAGTTTTGTTAAAGACTAAACCTGTAGCTTTTTGCATTTTAACTAATTTTGTTTAAAAATTATCAATGTTTTGCTATTTTCATGGTAACACAACTAGTTTTCTTATCTACTTTTTTCAATGTTTCAACAAATTATTAAGACTTATTTTATTCCCCTTTATTAACTATCATTGGTAAATACTAGTATTTTACGATTTTTTATAGTAAAAATTCGAAAAATCGTCTCGTTTTATATAAAAACTTAAAATTAACTCATCTTGGGAAATATGAAGATTAACAAGTAAAACCTTGGGTTTACTAACATACAGGCTTTAACAGTAACAGGTACACAACATGGGTTCCTTCGTATGCGAATCGGATTGTACGTTTAGCCTTCTTTTTAACTAACGGTTTGAATCATTAAAAGAATGATGTAAGAATAATATGTAACTAAGGAACTAATTGAGATTTAAGATGAATCAGACTTGTATTTATAATAAAAGAAATCTGATCTATAATAAAAGATTTGAGTTACCTATACGCGGAAACTGAAATTTACATAACGGAAAATTTCACTGAAAGACGAGACCGCCGCACGCCGGCGTCAAAATTGCCAGCCGGAGTGAAGCGCAGGCGGTATTGTGGAACGATGACAGGTGAAAAGCCAGCCTCTGCGGCGCGCTCTCTCCACAAAAGGCTTACAGAGGCGAGCACCAGAAGATTTTAATGAGGCCACGACTCTGTACGATTTTATCGCGTGTGCGGTGATGACAAATAACGTGTCTGAAACGCGGGGGACACAGAGCAGCCACTTTTGCCAGTAGTAATGATGCTGCAATTTTATATGTTTTTTTTTTAAATTAGAGCAAACGCATGTGTTACAGTTTTCAAAATACACCTACATAAGTATTACCTTATAAACTAAAATTTTGTATCTTAATGAAAATTTAAATGTCTGATAGTAAAGTGCGCAAAAAGACTATTTGGAAAAAGGTAATGACCGAAATTTCATAATAAAATTTGTACCTAAACATGTGCGGTGCCATTTTGAAACGGCTTTTTCTCAAAAAACCCAAATCTGAAGTATGAAATGGTGAATCAAATATGTAAAAGTCAAAATTTTGAAATATTTGTACTTAGGCATAAATTAATGAGCAGTTATGTTTAGACTATTTCATCTTTAGGACTCAAATCTAAAATCCAAATTTGAAATGGCCGAAAAATGAAAACATCAATTAATTAATTTATTTTTACAAAGTAAACTTACAGCTATAAATAGTTTACAAAACTTTAAATTTAACAAAATTACATTCTACAACGCCAATGACAAGTTTACCTGAATTAAATTTTCTATAACATGATATAATTAATAGAAAATATAACAAACACAAAAAATAAATGTATGTGTAGGGGTCAATTTGTGGATGCGTATGGGTATGTGTGTTGAATATGCGTGTGAAATTGCTCTGTTTTTGTTTATTTCTAATTATAGTATCGTCTGCGAAGGCAACTGATCCGAACTTGACAATAAAACATATATATGTCGAGGAAAACAAAAAAATGTCAAAAGAAAACAAGCAATTTATGATACTATCCGTGTTTATCAATAAAATTGAATTTTAACGACAAATTACTGGATCGTCAAATCGGAATTCGTAAATCTAAAACAAACAGCACTTTGAAATGGCCGCGGAAGCGACGACAAGAGGCGGGGAACGGTATCTCATCAATGCAAATCACGTTGTCGACTCGTCAACCCAATTACCAGGAAGTGAATTTAAATAAAGATAAGTATCGCCCTCGAGGAGACAATGCTAATAGCGACCGGGCGATAATAGGGCAACGACAAGCGTTACGCGCCGTAATTAGATCTCAACGCTCATCGTATCGGCCGGTCTTATCTAGTCGCGGTCGGGATATGGTTGAGACAGGAAATGTAAATTTTTAGGCAAATTCGTAATTAAGTACCGAAAAAATAGTTTTTTTTTTAGTTACACAAGGCTTAACTGTAGCCTGTAACGAGTTTGCCTGAAAATTTACATTTAAATAATTTAAATTAACAAATTTAGAATTACAATTTATTTTACAACGAAATATCTGTTTATAGTTTCTAAATTTTACTACCATCATGATACAAAAATGCAATTAATATAATTCGTGACGGTTGTTTCAAAGTTTTTTGCCATTGCATGAAATTAATAGGAAAAATAGTATAAAACCTCATATTTAATATAATAGAAATTATTCCAAATGTTTTGTATCATTTATGAAATAGGTATTCTTTTTGTATATTATAGTGGAGTAAAAAGCTTTTGCGCAACGTTTACACATTAATATACGGTCATTCTCGTCAGACGTAATGTGTTTATGTCAAAGAAAAGTTTGTGAAAAATATGAAATAAATTCGATGACATACTATGTTGTTGAATCTGCAAGATCATGTTACAGATATACCATCCTATCCTATACAAATTTAACCTATATTATCGATACCATGTAGTTTAGGATACAAATTTCCGTAATATACGTATCCATGTTTACATACGTCCTCAAACATTTCTTAAAAACAGTTATTTTCAACCAAAACTGCACTTTCTTCGTTGTACACAAACAAAAATATGATTATCTAGACTTTTATAAGTGGGAACATGACATTTTGACAGGCCAAAAATTGTAGAGGAGTTCCGTTTAGTTACGCAAGCGGTGACAGGCTTTCCCAGTTCCCGATAAGAGGGGCGGGGTGTCCGGAAAGTTGTGGCGTTCCGCACATCTGCTTCCGCTGACCACTCGCTCCGTCCGCCTAAACATGTTTGCTGAACTGTGACCCGACCGACGTCTAGCTTTATGTTCTCTACATGTACGCGTTCGAGCCTGTGATTCGAGTTAAATGTGTCAACAAACAGATATTTTTTCATGACAATCCGATAACATATCCATACTATTAATTCTTAATATTGCTTAATATATTATCACGAAATTATAGGTAGGTAAGGAAACTATAGGTCTAATTCCATAAATATAAACTGTAATTACAAGTATGTTCTATTTGTTGCTGAAATAAAATCTAGAAAAGAAGTAACCTCTACAAACCACATAAAATGTAGCGATAGATCACAACATCGGGAACATAATCAAAAAAACGATAAGCCGCTTCCCAAACAACCAGGAAAGTTGAAGCAACTTGTATCTAAAATAACCATATGCCTGAAAAATCGAAAATGAGGTTACATTATGTCGACTAATATATATAAAGAGCCCGCGCCGCTCACCGAGCAGATCGTGATTGTGCTAAGAATGGACTACTGGGCTATCGCAAATTCAACCAAGCAAAAATAAAAATCAGCAGTACAATTAATGTGAACGTATATCGGTTCGCTTTAGAGCGGCTTTTGCAGCCCCTCCTGTTTAAAGTTGTTATGCACTCCTTAATTTCTAAGGCCTACGCAATGGAATCACTTATATGTCAATAATGAGGTCCTATTTTGTGATAACAAGCAAAAAACAGAAGAAAACCTAGAAAAGTGGATAATGCCACTGTTTATGTAGTTAAATGTAGATTAACAAATGTAGAGATTGGATTAAACTAAATTGAACTAAGAACGTGATAACCCAGAGCGCAACGAACCTGTCTCAAATTTATAAGGCCCCATTGGGCTATGGTTCGAATCCGGGCGTAAATCAATGAGTTTTTCTGACTTAAGTACACAGTATCACTGACGCCGTGCTTCGGAGTGCATGTTAAGCAGTCAGTCCCGGACGCTGTCAATAGATGGCGGTCGTTACAGTCCCCAACCCGCAGTGGAGCAGCGTGGTGGATTTAAGCTCCAAGCCCTGGGGGAGGCCTAAGCCCCTGCAGTGGGGTAAAAATGGGCTGATGAAGTGAAGTGAAGAAGTGAAGATATAGTAATAATATAATATAATTACACCTGGAAAATCTTACACACGGTTTGTCGCAAACTAGATAGATCCTGTATTATATAAGTACTGGACAACTGATATCCAGACTTAGAATTTTTTTATGGTGTATATGTTATAGGCAATGTGTATAATGCAGGCATTCTATACAATGTCTAGGAAATGTATAGAATGCCGGGGTCGTTCAGGCAATGTATGAAATGATGTTCAATGTTTAAACTATTTTACACTTCACCTAGGAAATGTATAGAATACCTAGGTATTATATAGAATGCCGGTTGAAGCATAGGTAAAGTATGTAATCGACATACTTTACCTATGCTTCTTTTTAGCTCTTTACGCTTTTCTTCTCTATGATTTAGTTAGATAGGTACTGATCTTTTGAGAGCTAATCCTAATTTCAACTTCCACCAGCAGACAGCGCTGATAAGACATGTGTTCTATTGGTTGGTATGTATAAGTACCTATGAGTTTTTGCGTCGAGAGCGTTTCTCACGTAGCAGTTCCCTTCGGATAAACGTTTCTATTTAAAACGTACCTAAAAATTGCTGCAGAAAGTCACCCTGTTCTTTTCTTACCATTTGATTATGGAAATTTGATCATGATACGGAAAAAACCAACAGTTAACCTAACACAACGAATGAGTTGCAACTTGTTTACGGGGTAGTCCCGCACGCCGCACACGCGTCTCCTTCCCGTGGTCGTTCATTATACACATTGCCTGATGCGCTTCGGGCATTTTATACAATACCTAGGCAATGTATGAAATGAATTGTATTATATATGTTATAGGCAATGTGTATAATCCGGCATTGTATAGAATGCCTAGGCATTATATACATTGCCTAAAACGTTCAGGCATAATGAACGACCACGGGAAGGAGACGCGTGTGGGGCGTGCGGGACTACCCCGTAAACAAGTTGCAACCATTTTTATTATTATTTACATATTACATTACAAAATTATTATCATTTATTAGATTACAAAAGATTTTTAATTTATATTATTCAGAGTAATGTTTGTGTTAAACTAAAGTTTAATAATGTCGATTTTGAATGGTATAATCAAACTTTAAATAGGTATTTTTTGAATAATATGTTATTGCTTTGACAGCGTATCGCATAGGTTTTGTGTCGATTACTGCACATGTGAAGATACTTAAGAAAATAATTGTTTTTGTTATTAAATACCTACAAGTAGGTAGTAACTAGATTGCAATTTTAATATTACCCTATTTTAGTTTGTTCAAAGATGTTACCTAAGATTTTATTTCCTTTCAAATTATAATTATGTTACCTACAGTTTATTAAAAATATAATAAAAGCTTATTTTAAATGAGAACTGTTGGTTTTTTTCGTATCATGATCAAATTTTCATAATCAAGTGGTAAGAAATGAACAGGGCAACTTTCTGCAGCAATTTTTTGGTACTTTGTAAATGTAAACGTTTATCCGAAGGGAACTGCTATGTTAGAAATGTTCTCGACGTAAAAACTCGTAGGTACTTAGGCATACCAACCAATAGAACACATGTCACACACAATAGAATTTGAAATTAGGATTAGCTCTCAAAAAATCAGTACCTATCTAACTAAATCATAGAGAAGAAACATCTATTACATACATTACCTATGCTTCAACCGGTATTCTACACAATGCCTAGGTATTCTATACATTTCCTAGGTAAGGTGTAAAATAGTTTAAACATTGAACATCATTTCATATATTGCCTGAACGACCTCGGCATTTCCTAGGTATTGTATAGAATGCCTGCATTATGCACATTTCCTATAACATATACATTGCCTGAACGTTTTAGGCAATGTATATAATGCCTAGGCGTTCTATACAATGCCGGATTATACACATTGCCTATAACATATACATGCACTATAAAGACTTTCATGTTCAAACTTGGAATAAATAAACGTGTTTATGTACACAAATATAATATGGGTCACGGGAGTTAATACAGTTTCGTCTGTCGCTCTTCATTTGTCACGGGCGGGAATCGAACTCGCGACGTTCGATTGTGCAGTTAGAGTCTCTAACCACTCGACCAATCAGTTGTCCTAAATCAAAAGATTATACTGTGCTACATGGAACAAATGAGGTACACAATATTTATTATGTGATGCTTATAACGCCAAAAATCACCAAATTCAAGATTCGCAAAGTAGCACTTAAACTTAGCATTCTCTTTTGGCAGCAAAACTCGCGCTATTGAGAAAAACAATGTACAGAAATTCCACTACGGAAATGTAAGTGCTACGTTGAACAGATGGAATCCGCAACGAATGCATAAATAACTTTCGATGGAAGCTTCCAGTTATTACTCTTCACAGACATGATAACAAAAGCCGAATTGTGTTGTGTGGTCATTTAATGAGATAACCTAATGATCTTCACAGTGCTCCGTCACTGCACCCGTTTTCATTGTTTAGGTGCAAGATAGTAAACAAGTAATTTAGGGCATAGACAAAATAATCGAAATATAATATTTAGTTCGTAAACAAATTCATCATGACATAATCGGTAAAAAAGTCTGTGTACAAGCGTACGCAGACTCTGTTCGTAAATAAACTATAATAATAATAATAACAACGTATATATGACAACACCGGCTAGGCCCCAAACTAAGCATTAGCTTGTGTTTTGGGTACCAAGCGAAGACACCAACCACATAACAACCAAGACCCGGTACTAGTATCAATATTTATCATATAAATACTAACCCGACCTGGGATTCGAACCCGGGACCTCCAGCTTCGTAAGCAGGGTCGCTACCTACTAGGCTAAGCGGTCGTCATAAACTAAACTATAAGTACATAAACTAGAACCAACTCCTTTATACTGGAAAAATGAAAAAATTTCGAGTGCGATCTTATTGTTCATATAGCACATTCCATGTAAACGCGCTCACGATTTTAACTAAAATTTTGTAAACCACAACGGTACGGCGGCATAAAAACAACAACAAATCTGGTGAAACCATAAAAAGATAACTTAATTCAATAGCGACCCTTAAAAGAAATGTTACTTTATTTCTATTTTATCTATTCACTCAGGGTTTATGTATCTCGAATGGTCACGTCTGAGTCCCGTCGGCGAAGGGTAAAGCATACAAATAAGCGAATGTCCGAAACCGCCCAACACCCGTTACTCTATTTTTTATCTTCGTATCTCCTGAAAGAATGTGGTCCTTTAAGGAGAAAAATACGAACAACATCTGCGCCGAGGGACGCGACAACTACAACTAGGTAAAACATGATATTGTGACCGCTTCATAACTTATTGTTATTGTATTTTTTACTGTAGGGTCGTGTCTTTCTTTAAAAGTTTGAATAATAAGTTTTGTAACTTCAATTCTGAGCTGTGGTAGCCGAGTGGCTGAATACCGTTTTTGTTTTAGTCTTTAAAGCAAAGGTGTATTGACTTATAAATTATACTTCTATAAAAACTTAAGTCACAAGCTCCGCCAATATTATCACTTCTGTGAGGATGAAAGTTAAAGCCCCAATCGGCACCATAATAGCGTGGTGAGTTTATAATCAAACCACGTTAATGTCGGGATGATATGTTCTCCGGTTGTGGAGGCTTCAAAGGTTGTTAATAAAAAATAATAAAAAACTATATCCATATGATGTAACTTATGTAAATGTAATTTCTCAAACATTTGATGATGAACAGTAGATATACATATAACTAGTTAAACCGGGAAACCTAAGCAAACTTACTACCCCAGATACGTTTCTTTGATAATAAGATTTTTATGGTATAAAGCCTCCTGAATCCCTGCCGAATACTTTGGACAAATTAAAAATAAAAAAAAACGAGATAAACTTATAACCACAAGCATCTCATGACCACATATTACAGTTATAGTAATTACTTGACACGCGCAAAAATAGAAAACAGAAAGCTAGTATTTGATACGAAAATTTCATTTCATTTGGTAAGTGGACTTCCGTACCTATTGGTCAATTACATTAGCTTGGTAACAGCCGATGTTTTTGCTTTGCGGTACGAAAGAACTCAAAAAAAGAGTAATGCACGTTAGAGAAGATTCTTTACATTTCAATGCAGTGTTGTGTCGTACAAAACAGACTTTCTATAAGCGAAACATTACTAGATGCATGGATGTGTATAGAGATACCGCATCGTGTCCAATATTAGCAAAAAATATATGCCACAAACTGAATATACACTACCAACTTCATGTTTCGATATAGTCGATATGAAGTAGAATTTAATGTTACGCACATTTAAAGTTCGTATTCAGGAAAACGTATAAAGATTCTAAATGTACATTTGAAGTTTAATTTACAAAATATTTAAAACAAACAACGATAATGCCGTCTAATCATTTTCTAAAAGAATGTCTAATCTCTGCGTCTGTCGTTTTCCTCGAGTTTTTGATCGTTTCGAAAGATGATACGCTTCATCTTGAAAAATTTTCTGGTATCCATAGTACAAGCTTCGCTTAGTTAGGAACTAGATGTATTATTAATATTAATTTTGCTATGTAGTACTAGATAATAATTATTTTATAACAATGGCAATATATCTATCTCTAGCACATATTGCTTAAGACATATGAAAAAGATAAATCTCTATATATCTCACTTTATTATATCTTTTATTAATTTTTTTTAAATACATATACATTTTATTCTGCTTGCTGCTGCCTACGGTTTCGTCTACGTGGGCCACAAAATTCACACTGTTTTTTAGTGCACCGTTTCTATACGTGTTTCAAGTTACTTCTGTACCAAATGTCTTCAAAACCAATTTAGTACTTTAACCACTCCGACGCGATGTAACAAAAAGACAAATCATTCTCACATGATATCACATACTATAAATTCTGTTTCAAGCATCAAGTTACCCACCATCTGCCAATTGTAATCAAAATCCATTTTGATTGAATAAATATTTTTTTCTCGAGAATTTCAAGTTTCATGCATTTTTTTCTACGTCAAACGGCAATATATACTACTTCAACTTCTAAAGTTTTTGAGTTAAATCTAAATAAATTTTTTTTGTGATTTCTTCTGGTCATTAAATAGAATTTTTAGTGATTACTAGACGATCACAAAATAAATTAAAAAAAAGCTTAATCAAAATACCCTCAGGATATTTTGCATGATGAGCGCACAAGAACAAAACGAGTTCTGTTTTTATTTATATAGATTACTTTATTTTGAAGTGATGAATAAACAGTTTATATTTTCATAAATTATTATATAACTAAACAATCTTACAGTTAAAGTTTAGGCCAAATCGATTCACTAGTTCATAAAGCTTTAAGCTAACGTAGACAGATTCTAATACAAAACAATTTATTGGGTCGGGGAAAAAGTTTCTTTGCATTTTATATGATAATACAAAATATTTTTTTAAAGTTTATTTACATTTAATTACAATATACATGTGCCAATTTGTTTGATGACAGTTTGCTATTTTGTAGGTAGTGACATGACCCCGTTGCTGTAGAAATTTTGGGACTTTTGATTAAAAAACGCGACAAGTATTATAGTTTTGGCAATCCTCTCTTAATGTTAACCTGATACTGTCTAAAGAAACCTGAAGAGATCGAAACAAGTAAAAATCTGATGGTGCACAGCGAGGTACATTTGACATTAAAATTCTCGGATTGAAAACGTTTAAACCAACTTTGTTCTACTCTTACTGACACTGCATTAGGGCCATAAACGTCACAAAAAATTTTCGCAGCTTGCGTTCCTTTTTTATAATAACATTTTAAAATGTATCGAATTTCTTTATTAGATTCACTCATTTTGACAGAAAGAAAAACAAACGAAAACCGGCGGGAAACAATATTTTACTAAATTGTTTGTTTTTTTGAAATGTAACCTTTTTAATGGTATCAAAACCAGCCAGATACAATTAGTAGAGCCAAAGAGATTTTTTTTTAAATATATACAAACTAAATGCGAACAGACTTTATCCCTGACCTAATAAAATCAAACTTTCCCTCAATAGAATTCCATTCGCTCACCCCGGTCGTCGATTACCGAATCCAATTAATTCACTGGGAGTCGCATCAAATTAGTACTAATGCAAATCACGTACTCAGTAAGCTGGTTGGGGTTTGAACGTTGTTAAGAAAAGAGGCCAGGCTATTGTTTGAACAAAAGCCGGCACTCGGCGGTGACATTGCAAACAGAAGAAAGGCGACGATAATAGGTACTCTAGCGGCTCACCGCAGCCCCTCAATTAGCTATTTAGCATCAGCGGTAAAGAGACACCGTGTTAGGATCGATATTATATTCTGTCTCTACTCAAACATCACAACATCTGTCTGTACGCAATAATAGAGGTGATTTTTAAATGGTAGTTCTACCATTCTGCATTGTAAATTCAAATTTGAAGCTCGCTGCCGAATACGTGTCAAATGGAGCCAATAAATACCGGATTTTTGTTCGTTTTATTCACGTCTCTAGCAGGTCAAATATATTCGGAGAGATGGGTTAGTAT
The DNA here is from genome assembly GCA_949709985.1 of Luffia ferchaultella. Lineage (NCBI taxonomy): Eukaryota > Metazoa > Arthropoda > Insecta > Lepidoptera > Psychidae > Luffia > Luffia ferchaultella. The sequence goes on along the minus strand of OX453240.1, from coordinate 19,375,552 downwards.
TACCAATAACTTAATCTTTATTTTTAACTAGCGACCGCCCGCAGCTTCGCTTGCGTAGACAACACATTCCTGTTTTAGGTAGTATTAACACTCGAAATGGTTTATACGTATAACTTTTTGCTAAAACTAATATTGGGTACACCCATTCAATCTTCATTCTTCCCACTCCTTTAGGAAAACCGATACTCCCATACTTTTCACCTCCCGTTTCCCACCCTTAAAATGTGGAAATCCAAAAACCCTGAAAGACATCATTATTTATTTATGTCAAAATTTTTATGTTTCTAACTTTAAAGAACAAAGACTCTCATACAAAGCCCCTCCATCCCTCCTTCCTTAAATTTGAAATTTTCAAATACTACTTTCTTAAAAAATTAATACTCACGATATAAAAAACCACTGTTCCTAATTTCGGCTTCCTAAACTTAGTAGTTTCGGCTTTATCTACATTGATAGATCAGTGAGGACAAACGACAGACAGACACAAAAAGTAGTTCATGTCACTCTTGACAACCTTCTTTCACGTCTGCAAAGTTTCATTTAAATCTGTTCAGCCGTTTTGGAGTTTAGCTCGAATAGACACATAGACGTACAGACAGACAGACGGACAAAAAGAAGCGTGTCACTTTTAACCACCTCCTTTTCCCGTACCCGTGAAATTTCATTAAAATCGGTTTAGCCGTGTTGGAGATTAGCTCGAATATACAGATGAACGTACATACAGACATACAACAAGTAGTGTATGTGAGTTTTGACTACTTCCTTTCCATATCTGTGAAGTTTCATCAAAATCAGTTTAGCCGTTTTTGAGATTTGCTCGAATAGACAGACAGACAGATAGTATAATTTTATACATATAGCCTATAGCCTTCTTCAATAAATAGACTATCCAACACAAAAATAATTCTTCAATTCGAACCAGTAGTTCCTGAGATTTGCGCGTTCAAACAAACAAACAAATAAACAAACTCTTCAGCTTTATAATATTATAGTATAGATTGTAGAATATCCATGGATAATCAGGTGCGGCGAGATATAAACCCTACTGAAACCTACCTACCAACTATGTTTTTTTTTAAATCGAAACCATATTTAGGTCAGAAATTTCATCAAAAATACTATTGAATTTTACTTCTGTGCAGTCATCATTTTTTTAAACGGGTTTTAAATGCCTTGCACGCTAAAGAAGCTTTTCGTCAACATTGAGTTAAGTACTTTAGATCATAACCGAACCACGCTGGTCTGGTGCGGGTCTGTTGACCTCCATCGAAGTTGACGGTGCTATGATATTCATATGATTTGAGATTGTGTACATTAAAAGCTTATTACCAATACGTCTATGGTGGGGATCGAACCCACGACCTCTGTATCGGCTGCCACAGCTCACATTGCAGTAATTTGCTCAAATTGTTGACAGCCGGATATTTTTAGATGTGTAGTGCCGTTGTACAGTGTTTTCTTCTTACTGACTTCAAGGTTTTCATGGCATCACTTGTTTGTAGACTGTTAAAAATATTAATATTGAAACATTGACATTTAACGATTTGTTACACTTCAAGTTATATCCTTCGTTGTTATAACAAGGTGTCAGTGTGGTCGCAATCAATTTGCCGCTTTCCCCGGTCTGTCAATTTGTTGAGGTTCCCGCAGGTCCCCTCGGCCTTGCGGTCTCGTCCGCGTCTGATTACTTCCGACTGACCTCACGATTTGCATAACACCCCGTTTTAATATGGAATTATTGTACTGTTATTCCGACTCGAGGCTTTTCGTTATTAGTTTTAGAATATTCTCTTCCTTGCGAACGATGTCGATTCAGATCTATAAATAAATATGATACTAAATCTACTGTAATATATTTTTTTCTATAGGGTACAGAAAGCGTGTTAAGTGTAATTGAAATGTACTTCGCAAATCACACCGTCCATAAAAAAAAATTAAGAAATTCACTCTTTAATGAGGTAGTTTTTAATAACTTCAGCCAACCTATATTGAATTTTTTTAATACACTAAATTATTCACTTTTGTATCTATTCCGGTTCTTTTGGTTTCAAATGTGCACAATATTCAATATGTTTTATTGTGCCTTAACTAAATTGACGAACAAACAAAGAGGCCGCGTTTCATTTTAAAATAATATGTGAATACATACGAAAAGATTGTGTACACGAACTGATATATTTGACCCTTAAATACAAAGTTGATCCTATTTCAGTGTTAAGAGACCGAAACATTCAGTGGTTAGCTAATTAACCTCAAACGACTTAGTGTGGTCGCAGCGGCAAACCGCAGTCTCCCGGTATCTTTGACAGTGGTACGAACTGTTAATTAAAGTGCTCTTGGATGTTCACTTAAACTGAAATCTTATTAGGAGAATGTCGCATAGATTTGATTCGTTTTTTTATTCATTTAGGTTCTGAAATAATTTGAGGCATATTGTCTTTGAATAGATTATAATATTACAATTATAATTTATAATTGAATTAAAAGTAATGCTGTAAATCTTCCAAATAAAATCAAATTAAAATAAATTAAAATTATATAATGAATTTTAAATAATATAGTTAAATTTATTATTAATTTAGAAGCTGGAGGTCCCGGGTTCGAATCCCAGGTCGGGTCAGTATTTATATGATGAATATCGATACTGGTACCGGGTCATGGTTGTTATATGTTTGTGGTGTCTTCGCTTGGTACCCAAAACACAAGCTAATGCTTAGTTTGGGGTCTAGACGTTGTTGTATGTATTGTCATGTATACGTTTATGCAAGTAGAAAATTGTTTCATTTTTTTGCGATTGCATGGTTAATTTTAGTTTTCGTTTAAATAAACAACACGTATCAGAATTAATCAGAAAGCAGAAACTATAATTGTACGGAAATACAACCCATTTTTTTATAATTTGTTTAAGGCGATTACTGATTTTGAGATATGAAAACTGAAGTATACAATTTTTTCAGGTCAAATTTCTCAATAGCCAGTAAGATATTCGATATTTTTTTAATGCACAATCATACATCACCTATTTATCTAGTAAGTCTATGAAATTTCATTTAGAAAACAACATATCATAAATAAGTAAAAAATTAAGCACGAAACATCACATTTTTTAGCAAACTGATAGCGAATATCAATCACAGAAAAATCATGCGTACCTGTAGCATATATTAGTAAGTGCACGACATATTGTTTTCAAATTTATTTAATTAGTACTATGCTGGTACTGTAAAAAAATCTGTTCTATGCTGAAAAAATCCAAAAAAGTCGTGCGCAAATTCATCGTCTATGCATTACAATTTTATGAAAATAACAAAAAAACACATAAAATTAAAAGTTGAGGTGTTATCTCCCAATTTAAATTTTGATATTTCATTTTTGTTGTCATATTTGTTTGTAATAAAATTTCGAAAGTTACTTTACAAAGTTATGTACACGATGGCTGCTTTCAATCGTGTTTGCAGGCTTGTCGACGATAAACAACTTACAAGGCCTCTTAAATTAAAATTAAAGTATTTGGTACTCAAGTTTGTGATTTGAGATAAAAACCAACGAAATTCAAGTAAGCCGCGTTTTTTTCATGTTACAATATACTTACCATAAGCGCGAATTTTACTTTTACAAAATAAAATAACTAGGACTGAGCTTATACTTAAAAAGTTATGATTAATACTCATTGAAAAATATTTTGTAGTGATGCACCTCTTTTTCATCATCAGCCCATTTTTACCCCACTGCAGGGGCTTAGGCTTCCCCCTGGGGAGGAGGGGGGCTTGGAGCTTAAGTCCACCACGCTGCTCCACTGCGGGTTGGGAACTGTAACGACCGCCATCTATTGACAGCGTCCGGGACCGATTGCTTAACGTGCCCTCCGACGCACGGTGTCAGTGATATTGTGTACTTAAGTCAGAAAAACTCATTGGTACACGCCCAGATTCGAACCATGGCCCTATGGGGCCTTATAAATTTGAGACAGGTTCGTTGCGCTCTGTGCTATCACGACATTCTGGGCTATCACGACATACCTCTTTTTATATTTATAAATTATTAATTATAGTATTACGGTATTGTATTATAATTTAAATTGGGTAATTCAACTAATTTTATTACATCAAATTGCCTCTTTTTATTGACACAATATTTTCTCGACAGTCACTTGAATATTTTCACAATGCATTGCAAAAGCTTTATTTATATACACATAATTTATAATATATATCTGTACTACGTCGACGTTCAACTCCGAAAAGAAAACACATTTTCAACACCTCTGCACCGTAATCTATATTCGTATTCTAGACGTACTTCACGGCGGCGGGATCACGTGTCCAAACAACAGTTCTTTTCTCGGCGCTATTGTAAATATATCTTGATTTGCAAATACGGAGACAGACGAACTATCGGCCCAAGTTTATTCACCAAACAGAGCGGCGGAGTGCGGCGTGACGGGCGGTTCCGAGGCACACAGAATGACAAATGTTTACACAGTCAACTAAACTGAAACTTTTACTTTGCAGTCGCTATACTGTGATGTCACCGCAGGATTGTTAGGTGAAAAATTTATAACGGATACACCAACCCGCAGTAAATTGCATGCGAGCAAATGTAAAATGACAATTTTAGAAGAGGGTCAGTACCCTCTTTTGTGACTTTATTGATCGAAACTGATGGCGAAACGGCGCAAGGTGAATTCCTATGGTTGAATAACTGCATTAAATTCTAAAGTTTGCTTCAACCGTTTCACTTCCATCCCCCGTAAAACGGTTTCAAATCTTTCAGTTAGGTTTAAACATAGAGTAAAACATAACTGTCACAATCAGAAACTCCACTACAAAAGTTATATATATTTCAAGAAGTGAAAACTAGTGAGTGGAATAATCTAATTCTACGTTCATAATAAAAAACAATTTACATTATGATATAAAGTATATATAATCAAAAGAACAGAAGAAGTAGAATAGATGAACAATGATGAGAAGTGTAAGAAAATTTCAGGACGATACATATTTAAGATTGTATGAAATATATTTAAAGATGAACCAAAAAGAGCGAATTGAATAATGATCATTTCCAAATACTATATCAGGAGGTAAAATAAAATCATTGCATACAAACAATCAACCAAAAGGTTTTACGTTACAATAATTTTTAATTTTTAGGCAAATAGAATATTGATCGTAATCACGTAGTAAATAAAGTAAATAAAGCGTAGCGTTTACACGTCTCCAGAAATGGGGACTTTAAATAAAATCTAGAGATCGACAATTTGGTAAGTCGAAGACAAACGCATTTAAAATGGGCAGAGCAGAGCGGCGGCCATCTATCGCCGAGCTTGATAAATGGCGACATTATTCCTTATCGTCCAGTCAATTTGTTTAAAAGCGTTCTGCTTTAATAATTTGAGAATTACAAATCGTATTCTTCGTCACAAAAATGCCCTCATAACTGGGAGGACTTGCCAGATTTTGATAAAACGAAGTCGGGTATCTCACCGATTTATCTGAATTTATATGTCAGACAGGCTCTGCGAAGGAACGGCGTAACAGGAAAAGTTCTCACAAGCTGATATAACTGCTCACAATGCTAATACATAATAAAATATTTTATATCTGATGACGTCAGTGTACTTTGACGTTCATCTTTATGCAGGAAAAAATATTTCATCCGAAATTATTTTCTTATTAGTAAAATAATACTAGAAATGTTTTTGTAAAATTTGTGCTATGCCAAAATAAGTATGACAAATAAAAACAAAACTCATCGTCTAGCCACCGAGCTTGTCCTACATCATCATATAGAGGTCGCATGAACTTGAAAGCCAGTATTCAACTATAGATATTTTTTACGGTTCACATGCCAGCTCCAACGCAACTTGGGTAGTTGTAAATTTCGAAATTCTGGATTCACTTTCAAGTTTTTTAGTAAAGAATTACATTTAATATTTCGTTCTTATCACTAGGCATATGCCAACAATATTCTCACTTTACCACTCAAAAGTGATAACTCCGGCTAAGCGGTATGTTCGTTTTTTTTTTGCGGTCTATATTCCTTTATCATACCTATCACATTATTATAATTCACTCTAAAATATGTTTACTTACAATTTTAATTTTTAATAAATAAGGTATCAGTTTGTGATGTAATTTCAGTGTGTATAACATGTGTCGTGTTTTGTCACAGTTGTCGAGGAGCCGGAGTTCACGGACGTGATCGAAAACGTAACGGTGCCTGCTGGGCGCAGCGTGCGACTCGCCTGTTCGGTCAAGAATCTTGGCTCTTACAAGGTATTCACTGTACATTCATATTATTAGCATGGATACACTAGGATTTGCCCACACTTCACCCGCTCGGGTGGTCATGAAATTATTTTTGAATATTTTATCTATTTTGTTAAACCTCGCTCTATATTACATTTCATCTCTACTACTTTTCTACTAAATATAGCAAAGTGACGATACCAATAAACACATCATTTTGCGTAAGCTTATAAATAGTTGCTTGTTAACTTAATGTAAGCTTTTAAATAGCCTATTTTTTATATAAATCATGATGGTGTGCGCAATTTCTGTTCAGATATTTAATTGACTCTACATCTGGAAATTATTGATTCTAAAAAAAAAACAGTCAAGAACCCCTTTTGTCCAACATTTCACTTTTCAGGACACGCTAAAGGAATAAAAATAAATGATTCCATAAAAATCTAACTTGGTTAGAATTTGAAAACCCAATCCTACTTGAATAATATTCAGAATGTAATTTATAAAATAATAGACTGATGGTTGTTACCCAGACGAATTACGTTTTGTTAAATTTACGTCAAGGTAATATGTACGTAGATGTTATGATATTTAACTTGTTTCGTGTTACACCCTCGTGCGTATTATTTCAGCACAAAATACAACGAAGTAACTAACAATCGTCATTGTGTCTCGAGTTTTGAATTCAATTTACGCTTACTTATAAAAAAGTGTCTATTCAATTTGTGTAGATTTATTTCATCAAATGAATCTTTGTAAATAATAACAAATTAAGTATAAACTAAAGTATAAATTATGTAAAAAGAATGAAAGGTCTTTATTCTTGATTGAATTATTCGTACGTACAGAATCACCATGATTTCATTTTAGTTTTACGACTAACAAAGTTTAAATATTCACTTAAATAAAATATTGATACCCCTGAGGTTCGCTGTCTCGCTTAGTCAAATGTTGCTAAGTGTACCTTTCGCTGCCAAAATTACGATTCCGGTTCCTGTGTCCGCCGCGATCAGACGTGTTCGGTCTTCCGAACGCCTTTCCGCCCCGCGTGGCCCATGTGTAGCGGCCTGTTGCCGAGGTCCCAGTGACAATTACGTAGTAGCTGCGTGTGTGTGTGTGTAGTGTTTAGTGTTTGTCATAGAGGTTGTCGCGCAGCAGTTAGCCTTCGTGGCGTCGTTCCGGCATTCCAGCTCCAGCCTATGCACATTTCGCGCTCCGTAGTCCTTTCTGTGTTTTCTGCACACTGGTGTGCTTTATGGCAGCTCACGCCTTTACAAGCCGATCGCGCTCCCCATTTCGTGAGTTAAACTCACATAACAGCACTAAGATTCCTGTGCAGCGGGAGCAGTCCACAGTTAGCCACGTGTGGGGGCACGTGGAGTCGCTTTGAGTTCCGTGCTCCGGGTTTTTGGCGTGCATTCACTTAGTAACTTCATAACTACTATTTATTCATTTACAATCACTTAATTGTGAATTTCAACTTGTTAATATAATAATTACCTTTAGTCATTTCAGGGATTACTTCCCTTCTGAACCGGAATCGTCATTACTCCTTCATCACCTATCCAGGTGTTAGGTCTGTCCCAATTAGAGTCATTCTAGGTTATAATAATAACGAGAATCTCAACCGGGGGCCCGTGCCTCCGGCATTATTTTGCCTCGAGTAACCCTTAGAGGTCACTCGACAACTTCGCGCCGGCGACACCCTAGTGTACCGCCTGGCCGCTTCGATGAAGTCGTAGGAGCTTTCGGGCTAACGACACGCGTCTCTATTCTGCTTCAGGCGGTTGTTTAGTCGATGCAACTCCCACATAACCCGCGCGCTCGGGCGCGCGAAAGCTGTAGAGTTTAATCCACCTTCCCGTCGCAAGGGTAAAAAAAAAAAACCTTTCGCTGCGTGTCGATGAATACGTGCGGCAAGGTTTACGTAACACAGGCGCATGCATTAATAGTGGTGTACAAATTTTGCCGCTATTGTATAAACCATAGAAGTAGGAATGAGCTAGTAAGAATATAACGAGCGCTATTCTACTGAACTATTACGACGTTGTAAGCCGCAAACGCGGGGGAAGGTTTGCGACGAAGTGTGGAAGGGGTCAACACGAACAGCGACAATAAGTCACGGGAAGGGGAAATAGAGCGTGAATGTTATCGGCGTCGTTTTCATAATTTTTTCCTTATTAAAATTAGTATATACCTTAAACCTTAGCACCCATTACAGTATACACGAATATTTAAACTACAATGATTTAATTTTTTTAGTTTAAATCAATAAAAATACAGTAAATTCATATTATTATTTTTATAGAAACATTTTTGTATGTGTGTTAACATGATAATTGCAACAAGCGTGATAAATATTAAACAAAACCGTTTGTTACGGCGGAACATCAATAACGGGAGATACAATTTGGCGTTAGGTGAGCACGTAAACAGCGCACGTTGGGAAGACGAGACGAGGGGGGCGCCACTTTCTGTCGAGACGCGAAAGAAAACATAAAATAGAAGCGTTTTATCATTTGATTTAGAACGCGCCATCGTAATAAAGTGTCTACACAAATGGAGAGAAATGTGATTTACGACTGTAGACTTTACATTTCAAAGCATTTTTACGTATATAAATATATAAATCGTAAAGGAATCAAATATTAAAATATTGTTAGGAACCCGAATCCCGTATGATATTCAATAAAACTTTTGGGGTGTTTATTTATTTTTTGCTGTTCAACAGTATACCGCGAAATTTGCTCTTAATAATATTCATATCACCATATCAGTCCACTATACTCCACTGCAGGTGCTTAATCCAAGACGCTGCTAGTGGATTTTAACAACTCCCATCCGGTGACGGCAACCGGGACCGACGGTTTAATGTTCTCTCCAAGGGATGCAGTCAGTGATAATTGTGTACGTAGGTCAGGAAAAACTCATTGGTACATGTCGGTTTCTGGGACCACGACCTTCTAAACAAGAAGTGGGCTCGGCACCACTCACTCAGCTATCATCATCATCATCAGCCCATTTTTACCCCACTGCAACGGCTTAGGCCTCCCCCAGGGTGAGGAGGGGACTCAACTATCACTTACATAAAATACGTAGTACATCTCTCTGGTACAGACAACAACACGTTTATTTCTTTTCTACACTTGACCGTCTCTGCGTTGTCATACACGTATTTTGCTCACTCAAATTTTACTGATATGCTGACTATCAAGTGCTCAGCATTTTGTACTCGAAGGCTCAGACGTTCTAATGCTGTCGAAGGAACTGTTATCAAGTTATATTAGTCGTCGCCTTTTCTTCAGCGTACTGAAACGAATACTGATCGGATAGTGGCCATAATCGACGTCGTAACCTTTGATTATATAATATATGGATAGAGAGTCGGCGTCAAAATATGTGGATAAAAAGTCACCTAACAGTTCAGTAATAATTCACGCACACAGAGACGGTTTTTACATGGTTAGTATGGCGTAGTGAGAGTATGTGGTCTGTTGAGTCATACACAAAAGTACGTAAAGTAGACCTGTCATTTTTGTTGATGCGGTATTACGAGGGTCCATCCAAATATTATACAATCAAAAGTCGTAACCTAGGTCAACCTAAACATATTTATTAATTCTGTCGTAACTCGCTTTGTTTCTTTGCGTGCATCATGTGAAAGGTATCGAGATACGGCTTTTTTAAATAGCTTTGAAATAGTCCAGTGAAAATTATGAAATTTAAATGTAAAACTAATTGACGGTTTTTAGTAAATGGTATAAAGATAGATTGAACCCTAGAAACATAGGCTGCTTTTTAATGTGGAAACGTTTCTAAATGTGATTTACGACTGTAGACTTCACATTTCAAAGCATTTTACGTCTACAAATATATAAATCGTAAAGCAATCAAATATTAAAATAATGCTACGAACCCGAATCCCGTATGATATTCTATAAAATTTTCGGGGAGGTTATTTATTTTTTGCTGTTCAATATACAGCGAAATTAACTCTTAATAATATTCATATCAGCATATCAGCTCACTATTCTCCACTGCTGGAGCTTAATCCATGACGCTGCTATATTGACCGACCGTTTGGCCGAGTGGTTAGAGACCCTAACTGCAGAGCCAAGGGTCGCGGGTTCGATTCTCACCCGGGACAAATATTTGTGTGCATGAACATTTTTATGTTGTTCCGGGTCTGGGTGCAAAATATTTATATACGTATATATTATTTAAAAAAAGAGTATTATTATGTATATAAAATATTAGTATGCCTATCAGTTGTGTAGTAACCCATAACACAAGCATAATACTTGCTTACTTTGGGACTAGATGGCGTTGTGTGGGATGTCCCATGTATTGTAATTATTATATGTTTGTCACCTTTTCGCGTCTAAACAGTTGAACCTACCTTGGTGAAATCTAATAGCTTACATAATGAATATGCTATAAGATCTGTGAAGCATATGGGGAATCAGTTTGTCTTTTTGGTATCTTTTCATGGCTAAAGCACTGAACTGATTTAGAAGACATTTGACTGAGAAGCAAATTTGAAACAGAGACAAGGACGTCGTCATATTCTGGAATATAATCATGGAGAAAGGGTAGGAAAGCAGAATTTTAAGTAGTGTGTAAGCCCTGTAGTGCGACTGAACAAAGGATGGATTACAGTTGTCTGTACTATATTATAAAGAAGAAAGATTTGATTATTTGTTGTCACGAATAAACTCAGAAAAATACACTGATTTTAATAATTCTTTCACCTGTAGAAAATTACATTATCACTGAGTAACATGGGCTATATTTTATTTTCAAACTAGCTTTTCCCACGGCTCCGCTCTTGTGGACTACACAGTTGTACCGAGACCGCTATAATAGTTTGCATAGATATAGTTTATAAGCTAAAGAGTGACGTAGGTCACTTTTTATCCTGGAATAAAGGGTCTCGGTACGACTATGTAGTCCACGCGAGTGGGGCCGCGGGCGGAAAGCTAATGTTAAATAAGCCTGATAGTAACAAGGAATCGCTAGATTAGTAAGATAAATTATTGTTTTAGTTTAAAATGTTATTACTGAACAGTGTCTCAAATCATTGTTAAATAAATATTTATCGAGCATTACTTCTAATATCTTTCCGATATTATAGAAGTAATGTTTTAGCCAGTGTAGTTCTTGCATTATAATTGTGCGGTTCTGAAGTGCGATGTGCATGCCCGATTGCGTAGTAGCGCATACAACTCGCTACATCGCTTCTACGAAATGATGTTACTTTGACGGTTTTGTGCCTAACTTCAGTGTAGCACAGGTTGTGATATAATAACTGTATCATAACGGTTAAGGTTACGTCTACCCTTTCTCTCCCCTTGAGTCCAGTAGCTCAAAAATGATGCATTATAGATGCTAGTTTACCCTCTATAAACATGTTTACTTAATCTGGTCGCCGCAGTTTGTGATTTATTTAGTGATGCTATTTTCGATTTACATGTGTGACCTTTTTGGGCCGTATATCGTATTTTTTAAACGTAAATGGAATAAATGTATCTTCAAAATTTATTTTTACTCACGATTGGTCGGGCTTGGTACATGCGTTTGCGGTAAATATAAGTGGTAAGAGGTTGTGTGTATCTGCGTATGTGCATTTATGTTTAAATTTTATCAAAATCTACAAGACCGGTTGGGATGCAATTGTTCGTATTTCTTTGCTCGGTCCGCGACTACATCATTTTCTCCCATGGGATCCAAACACTAATGAAATTTAAAAAAAAAATGGTGGTTATAGGGACTGCCGATGGAAGTTAAAACTTAAAACTTTTAGTATTAAAATTTGAAATTTCATGTTTAAATTAAAATTATCAACATCAATCTGGTTTTCACATCTATCCACATTGTGTTCCACCACTTTCTGTATATAATGGGACCATATAAACATGAATATAATTGTTGCTCGGAATGTCAATAGTGAAAACCAGATTGATGTTGATAATTGTAATTTAAACATTATGAAATTTCAATTATTTTTTTCTTTTACCACCACCGGAAGACATCGTCAGGATCTAGAATCTAAACAAATATGGAAAACGGATATTTAAAACAACCTGAATTTCATGACAATATTTTTTCGTAAATTTCTAATAAAAAAATCGAATGATATAAAATTACATAATTTTTCCAAAAAATAGTAAAACACATTTTTTATTTATCACAATTTAAATTAATAAATAATGATTTCAAAATATTAAATTTTTAAATAAAATAAAATATTTAATGGAATGAAAATCGGAACCTTTTTCATCATTTTAAACCAAAGATTTTAGTAATTTTAGTAATATAATTATAGTTTATAAATAAACTATAATTTTGCATTAATAATCATATTTTAAACTTCATTACATTAATCTCAAATTATTATTAGATTTCATAAAAATTTTAATTTCACAATCCACGATAAGAATATTATTGAACAACTAGAAATCTGTTTTACCACGGTACGGACGGAAAACGTCCAAGCCATTGTGAAATACCTAAGAATTGCGTGATGCATTGCAGAGGTTAAAACGCTAGAAAATAAATAATATAAAATTTTCAAACACCAAAAAAAATACGAAGGTTTAAAATAATGTTCAGCCATTTATTTTTCATCTCAAAAATATTTGTATATTTATTTAGTACTCACTTTTCTACTGCACAGTGATTCTACAATTAAATGAGCAGGTCGTGTCGCGAACCCATAAGATTTTTCCCTACCAAAAAGTGTCCAACGCGGCTAAAGAAGTTTTCACTTCAAAAAATTAAATGTCACGCGTAATTATGATGCGTAAGTCTAATTTATCTAGTCAACAGGTCACGCAATGTGGTTGGTCAATATGTGACTGACCGATTCAGAATTTTTTATTTAGACGCAGTTTGTTAAAATATGTTTTGTTTTCATCTTTCATTCCAACATTTAGATTTGAAGAAATAGACTAACATATTTAATCAATCAATCAATCAATCGGGCAGTTGAACTTTATTATTAGTGGGATGATAAGGTAAAAATACAATTATTATTTTACATTTTTAGAGGACTACCATTTTAGTAATTTTTTTTTAGTCGCATGTTTTTCAATTTCTATTGTGAAGTTTTTTCTAGTAAGTTTTAGAATTTTCTAGCACGTGCACAATGTCCTATAATAGCCCTATAGCAGTTTCGGTAAAAATGTATAGCGAAGCGGGCGAACCCGCGAGTGGTAAGCTAATCTCAAAATAGTATAAAACAAAGTCTTTATCCGCGTCCATCTCTGTGCTTGGTTTGTCTAAACTACGCAATGAATTTTGATACGGTTTTCACTATCATTTAAAGAATATCTTTCGGATAGTCTATATATATATAATTAATGGATTGTAGAGAGTAGAGAAAAGTCGATGTTTTGAAATCAAGTCGTCAGATGAGTCAGATAAGTCAGATGCAGCCATCTTTTGGATAAGGTACCTTTAACTGTCCCTTACTCTTACCCCGGACATAAAATAAATAAAATATTTTCCACTCCTTTTTCCAGAACAAATTTAGGTTTGCAGTCTCCACTGTGTAGAATCTTACACGAGTATAATTCCTCCCAAACTCGTGACCCAGAGATTGACGTCTTTCGTGGCTCGTTTGACACTTTCAAGCGGAGACTGCAGGATCTATCACGCAGGAGGCCTTAGTTTGGGCCGCCTTTTTGTTTGAGTTCAGACTGACTACCTAATGCTACCTTATTGTAAATGTTATGTACGTAAGTGTCATGTATATTAGAATAATACTATAGAATATTTATTTGGTTATTGTATGAATATATGTGATGTGGTTGTGCTTTAATAAATAAATAAATAAATCAATAAATAAGTCGTATAAAAGTATTTCCGGGTGTTTACATTGCTAACAATGCCTAAACTTTATATGAGTAATGTATATGGATAATGTACTACGGAATTGTATATCTCACAAAGACCTACAGGAAAATCCAGACGGTATCTATCTACAAGCTAAAAGTAAGCTATACAGGCAGTCCACGCGAGCAATCTGCCTCCGATCTAAATAGTGGGTACATCATTAGTATTAAAAATTGATTATTAGTTGCGTTAAAGGAACATACAGCCAATAAAATCACAACTAAAGTCTAATAGAAATAATCTTAATAATAGTCTAATATTCCATAATACAAGCATAATACTTGCTTATTTTGGTAACTAGATAGCACTGTGTGGGACGTCCCAGATATTATTATTATCTTACACAATGAAGTAACCATTTGTCAAATCCTCAATATGTTCCACCAGTTCGTTATCCGTTTATTAGTATATCAATAGATGTTATAACGTATTACTCTATACATTATTCCGTATAGAAGGGATTTACCTTTAAAGGTAAAATAGTTTATTTGTGGGCGCGGCTTATAGCTGCGCGGTACATCACCGCGACCGGTATTGACAACAAGGAGAGGATTTTTCCGAAAGCCTCGCCTCTGCCATTAGTTCTCCGCTTCGCTTAAAAAGATTTGCTTCTTCGTCCTTCTTTTATCATCGATAGTATTATTGACTTACACGAATGTGGCTGCGTAAAAGCAATATTTCTTTATCTGTGTTGTGTGTATGTTTTTTTTTTTCGAATAATTTATCAGAATACGGTCTCACTCAATCATATTTTATGCGAATGTATGGAATGTCATGTGTAGAAAGGATACATTGCACGTCTTAATAATTTTCTTTTATCACACGATTATATAAACGTTTTACCAGTAATTTTTCCATTACTTTCCAAATATTACTAATATTGTTACGTGTTAGGGTTCGAAGAATTTGGAGAGAAAGACCTGCTGACTCTTTTGAAGACTTTATTCACTAGCACTAGGTCCAACACAAAGCACTAGGTCCAAACACTAAGCACTCGCGATGTATTAGGTCGTAACCAAGTCGTAGGTTTCACTGATATCACTCTTGATCACTAGTTTTCACTTCGAAGTCACCTCGAAAGTAGCCCAAAAACTGAACTGAGCTCGCTCGCCCTCCTGCGGCTATTTATATGGGTCGCAACGAGCCTCGAGAGCATTCTAGAAGACACTCCACTCGCGCGAACGCAATTGACCGGGTTGGACAATTCTAGAAAGTCTTACGCAGGTACTGGCTTTTCAAGACTACTCCCTTCCTCCAACGCCATCTAGTATTGAGTATGGGTTTCGTGTTTGTCTTTGTTCTACAAAGCGGTTTTACTGATTAACGCTAGATGGCGGTCGTTACTTTGTGTGTTCGTAACAATATAATAGGTGAAAATAAAAAAACCCTCTGTTTTCTTCTTCTTTTAGTAGCGTTTACTCGTAACTCAGTACTGAAATATTAGCATATAGCCCCACAAAGCTTTCGTGTTCGTATTGTAAAGTATCGTACGCTACACATGCGGATATCCCTTTCTCGTGCGTTTTTTTTTTTACATTTGACATAATAACCCTGATGTACCAAAAATATTTTATAGTGGAAATTTTAATTACCTGTTTATTTCCAAAAAAATAAGTCATTCATTTATTTAAAAACTCATTAGTCAAAATTTTTTTGACAATGATCAAAAACACTTTTCTATACTATATAATCTGTTGTAATAAAAAATGTATCGAATGAAGTCGATATCAATAATCGTATTTATTGAAGCTCCGGCTCCGAAGTACTACTTCCCTTTTTGTGGTATATGTTTTGACATCAAATTTGTTCCCAAGTCAAATTTCAATTCTCATTATTTTCCTCATTTTGGTCTTCGCACCGCTTCTACAAATTCTAGTTTTTCTTCTGTTTTTTTACTGTTTCAGATTCTTTCTTTTTATAATTTTAATATGCAGCACTAACCAATACGTATTTTTTTCCGTTAAACGTTTTAACCGGAATAATTTCGTTTATTATTAGTGAACATTTATTAATCTTGAAATTTACTTTTCTATATATAGGCGTTGTAGAGATGTGAATGTCCAATAACAGAACCATTAACTCCTCCTAAAAGTTGAGTTTCGAAAAATAATATCTCAGTGGATATCTAGATCTAGTCCGAACGCAGCGAACCTGTTTCAAATTTATAAGGCCATGTGGCCGCGGTTCGAACCCGGGCATGTACCAATGATTTTTCTGACCTAAGTACATTAACTGTCACTGACTTCATACCTCGGAGAGCACGTTAAGCAGTCGGTCCCGGTTGCTGTCAATAGATGGCGGTCGTTACGATTCACCAACCCGCATTGGAGCAGCGTGGTGGATTTAAGCTCCAAGCCTTTTCTATACTACCCTAATTCGACGGAAATTCAAATTAAGATCATCTACCGTCCACAAAATTATTACTAATATACATACTTACCTAGAACAGACAGCAACCCTTACCATACCTATACTACTCGACGAACTATATTCGATGACCGGTTGGCCAAGTGGTTAGAGACCCTAACTGCGGAGCCAAGGGTTGCGGATTCGATTACCGCCCTGGACAAATATTTGTATGCGTGAAAATGTTCATTTGTTTCGTGTCTGGGTGTAAATAAAATATCTATGTACGTAAATATTATAAAGATTATTTACGTATGTATATCAGTTGTCTGGCATCCATAGTACAAGCTTTGCTTGGAAATAGATGGCGCTGTGTAATGTCCGAAGTATTATTATTATACTATTTAAATATTTCTGTCTCACAGGTGTACTGAATTTTACAAATCCGCAAATATTAATACAGCATAGTTCATATCTTGCGTTCAGAAACTGCGATGTCCAACGTTATCTTAGAATGTTTAAAAAATGTTTCGCCTGTACGTACACCCCTCGATGTCTCTCACTCATTGTTCATATGGTTTTCCCCATAACACCGATTTCCATTGTTATCGTCACAGCTTTGTCGCGGTGGGTTTGATAAATGTGACGTTTATGGGTTAGATGCGATCTCGTTGGAACTTAGAGAATAATAATTCGATATCTGCTGACGCTGCATTGTGTAGATCAAGTGATATCATTTGGTTGAACGATGACCGAGTAAAGTTACTCTTCGATTATTCCCACTGTTTCTGAGTAAGATTTAAATTTCAATAATAACATTTAATCGTTTATTTTTTTTAATTTCCGTATATATAATAATAATAATAATACATGGGACTTCCCACACAGCGCCATCTAGTCCCAAAGTAAGCAAGTATTATGCTTGTGTTATGGGTTACTAGACAACTGATATACCTACATACTTAAATATTCTTTATAATATATACATATATATATATTTTTTTTTAATATATATAACAACCAAGAGCCGGTACCAGTATCAATATTCATCATATTAATACTGACCCGACCTGGGATTCGAACCCGGGACCTCTAGCTTCGTTGGCAGAGTCGCTACCCACTAGGCTAAGCGGTCGTCAAATATATGTAATGCGAAATCATACCTCTTATTCTTACATATAGCATGCAGTTCGCCACCCGTGTGGTCACAGCTTGCAATTTTGGTTGTCATGTGTAGATAGATAGCTCATATACAGATATCTTCTTTCACATTTCTCACTCAGTTTTAAAACGACAAACTTTTAAATATAGGGCGAATTTATGTTTTTAAGATTCATTAAATAGCCTACAATTTCACAAAGGAAACCTGCTTTTTATATATCTTGGCATCTGGTTCAAACGTTACTAATATAATATTATTCATATAACTTAGCGTCGAAAAAACCAAAAAAGGTGCAATACAAAATACTGCCAATACTCGCAGGTACTGAAATTTCGACAACAGAAATAGATGCCATCAATACAGCTATTGGAAAGGGTTGTGACAGCGGAACGGGAGTGTAGTAAATAAAGTTGTTATGGCACGCATCGATATTTTGAATAGCGCGAAATGTAATAGTGATGTAATAGTGTAGTAGTATGTAATAATGTCGTGATAGCCCAGAGCGCAACGAACCTGTCTCAAATTTATAAGGCTATAGGGCCATGGTTCGAATCCGGGCGTGTACCAAAGAGTTTTTCTGACTTAAGTACATTAACTATCACTGACTCCGTGCCTCGGAGTGCACGTTACGCAGTCGGTCCCGGACGCTGTCAATAGATGGCGGTCGTTACAATCCCCAACCCGCAGTGGAGTAGCGTGGTGGGTTTAAACTCCAAACCCCCTCCTCACCCTGGGGGAGGCCTAAGCCCCTGCAGTGGGGTAAAATGGGCTGGTGATGATGATGATGGTGATGAAATGTAATAAATAAATAAATAATTGTAGGGTAATAATTTGAAGCTGGGCTGGATAGAGTATAGTCGGATGGTATCTTAAGGGGTAAATGTACTGGCAAATTTCCATACAAACGGCGTTAACCGTTGCACCCAGTTAAACCTTGTGTTATATGTTGTGAAAAAGCAATTAGTTTCATGTTGAATATATCGTGAAAAGTTTTTATTTTTCTTAGGATGCATAAACATATTTAAAAATGAAATACGTATAAACATAGTTTCTGTCGATCTGAATATTCTTACGGGCTATTCGTATATATACGTAGGATACACTAAAACTCTGATTAAGTTGTACTTTACTTTATTATGAAACAAAATCACCACCACCACCATCAGCTCATTAATGCCCAACTGCCCCCCCCCCCCCATAATGGACCTAGGCCTCCCCTTAGGATAAGGAAGTTTGGAGCTTTGTCCACCTATGCTCCAATGTGGGTCGGTGGATTGTAACGACTGCTATCTATTGACGGCAATCGGGACATCGGCAATTACCTGTATTTTACCTGTATTTAGAGCGACAAAAATGTTTTTCGGTTCTCCAGCATGAAATAATTGCCTTTGCTGCTTGAAAACAGGAAAGTAACTCTATCTCCGTCTCAATAGAAGAAAAACTATATTATTAATGTTTTATTACACATACTCACAGTTATCATAATTCAATCACTACCATTATCAGATTAATTAATTTAGAACGTAAATAAAACATATATCAGTTGAATCGTCCGCTCTAGCCACAAAATCGTCTGTAGTTTCATCATCTGTTTGGTCTATAGGAGTTTCCTGTAAAAAATCAAGCATGCGTATTTCTTACTTCTAGAAGAAATAGTTTACGTCTTTTTCTTGTCTGTTTTCGGCAAGATTGATCTGATGATACAAGCGTATTATTAAAATATCTTTTTCAAATAAGTTGTTCGATGGATCTTTGCTTGTATCTTTTAGAAATATCAATAAACATCTTTCTTGGCCGACCTCTTTTTGATACAGAACTAATTGGTGCAAATGATTAAAACATCAGCTTCTTGTATCTTTGGTAGATTTATCATTTAAAAATTGATCAACGTAATGTTTTGCTTGCAATTACTGTTGCCAGACTTTTTAACTTATGTTTTGAGTTTTTAGGTAGTTTATTTACTTCAAATTAATTCCTAAGATAGTTAATAAACTATTATTACAATCAAAAGAAGAGAACTTAAAAAAAATTCTGTTTCTGAGACCCAAATAGATTTATACCTATTTGATAGTCGCAGCCGCAGTTACAGCAATGTTGTTAAGACTACCTGCGAACAAAGTTCTGTATATATTACAAAAGGGGCGATTGGTGAGTATATTTCTTTTACTAACTAGTTCTTTACATTCCAATATAACGTAAAAACAAAACAGAGTGCCGGAACCATTTGGAACTTTTTTCATTAATCTATAAATATATTCTATAAATATATATTCCAAAATAGTTTATGAGACACATTTCATTTCGACATTGATTTTCTAAAAAGAAAAAGACTTTCGCGCTAAATATATTTACTAATGCTTTTAAAAGGTACTTACCTAAAGCTTATTATCCCATAATAAAATTCTGTTGATCTCCGCTAGTATTACAAAAAAATACGTGCTTCTTTACATGGTGTTCAATCGCTACGGAACGTGAGCGCGCGGGGTATATCCACTTGTAACTTAAGAGAGATGTCTTCATCTTCTTCATCTTGAAGATGAATAACTTACTTAGACTTAAGGGAGATGTACTCATTGGGATGTGTTTTAGGAGGCCAGTATATTACGGAACGTTTTTATATAGTTAAATATGTTTTTAAGCTCAACACGAAAATAATTTTTGTCGTTCTAAGTATACGTAAATGGCGTACGTGGCGACGGCTTAACGTGCTCTCCGAGGCGCAGAATCAGTGACAGTTATGTACATAAGTTAGAAAAAAACTTACTTGTTACATGACCTGGGATTCGAACCACAGCCCTCTAAACAAGAACCAGGCTCGCTACCATTCGGCTATCACGATTTTTAACATTTTATTTTAAAATTCTATAATCTCAATTTACTGTGGGAAATTTCTATGCGCTACTGACGCTAAGTCTGTCTGCGGCGAAGCCAACCGCACAAATTCTTTTGACAAAAAGCGTCTCTAAAATAGAATTTAAAATGGTTTATTTTAATCCCGGAATATCTCGATATTTCCGTATTTGGTCAATGTGTTTGAATAGCCGTGTGATTTTTTCGAATACTTTCTATAAGACATCGATCTGCTTCTATACATAGACGTCACAATATCATATAATTTTTTTTGCGCCAATCGATTAAGGTTTAATGAATTAACCGTTAACGCCGTTTGTTTGGAAATTTGCCAGTACACATTCCGCTTAAATAATGCATAGTTTTCCATAGAGACAACATAAAAAGGTAGATTGGTATACGTATATGCCACAAGACGACGCGAGGGACGACGAGGGGCCGGTGTCGCGCCTAATTAGTCTTCACGTACCGTGTCGTTGAACGCAGCTCGTGATTGTTTTGATCACTTTCCGTTACATTGGACGCCGTCTTCCACGCATGACGTCTTAAAGGTTTAACGTAATTGGTGATCAACTAATGAAAAACACCGTGACAAGTAATGGAACAGGTAAAAACCATAATATTCTTAGGTTACATATAAAATAACGTACACCACGACGGCTTGGTTAATCTTAGAAAAATAACATTCATTTTGAAATGGGTAGATTAGGTTAAATTTGTTTACGAATATGAGGAACGAAGCAAGGCGAACCACCTAGCAGCCAGAGTGGCCACCTAAAAGCCTTCTGATAATTTAAAATCTATCAATTTTAATTAGAAAATTAATTAAATAGTAGTCATATTACAACGCTTTCCGAACATACACAGGAGAAAGTTTATATTCATATGACAATTGAATTGGTTTTTTTAGATCATAATAATAATAATACCTGGGACATCGCACACAAAGTCATCTAGTCCTAAATTAAGCAGAGCGTGTGTTATGGGTACTAGACAACTGATATACGTATTTATATATATATTTTTAAATCATGCATAAACATACATTTTCATGCACACAATTAATTGACCCGTACGGAAAGCGAACCCGCAGACTTTGGTTCCGCAGTTAGGCTCTCTAATCATTCGGTCGGTCAGTCAAACAGGCAGATACAAAGAAGCATCTTGGTATGTGTTAACATGCACCTATGTATATTCAAATATAATAAAAATGCTAAGCTTTTAGTGTCTTATACCAACGGAATTAGGTACATTAAAAAAAAAAAAGATTAGGCCGATTCCAAAACCGTTTCAAAATAAATTGTTTCTTTCTTACTTGAAGAAAAATAAAATTTTAGTACCCTTGAAGTTACCCGATCAGAGGGATGAAAGTAGTACTTTTCGTCCCTGGGAAACGATTTTCCCTGTTGTCAAATTATTATTTTTTTTAAACTATACAAGCCATGTCCCAACTTTTTATACAACAACTCTGTTGAATCGCGGCGTAAAATTGCAATAAAAGAATATTATCAATATTTTTGTAATATGACATTATGCTTTTAATTTACTTTTAAATAAATCATTATTTAATTTACATGCATTTGAGTTAAATATTTCTAAACAATACTGGCTGGTCGAATGCCACAGTAAAAGAAATATAATAAAAAACGAGAGAAAGTGGCACTACGATCTTCAGTTGTTTTGTCGAGTGCTGATTATTTTTTACATACGCAGATATTTGTATAAAATGAGTTCATCAGATTCAGATATGAATTTAACGCGTGTTTTTTTGCTTTCCTCATATTTGCAATGAAAAGCAGTATGTTTACCTCGGGTGAAAGACCTATTTAGGTACCCTAACTATTAGCGCCCTCGCTACGTTCGTGCGCCAAACCATCTCGTGCCTGAATAGATCACTTTCACCCCTGGTGTAACAATCTACTATTACTGTTTGACTTTGGTTTGATCTCTGTTTCACATTTATATTAAAAATTTCATTGTCTTTTACACAGAGGAATATGAATAGGTATTATTGAAAATAATTTATAGTAATAGACAGGATAACCGCAAACGTAAAATAATAATATGCTGAGTCTGTCATTCTCACACATGAAACCATGCGTCAAACGTCAGATCATACGTCAGATTGTGTTTTATCCTTGACTACCCTTAGGCGTGTACCAATGAGTTTTTCTGACTTAAGTACACAATATCACTGACACCGTGCTTCGGAGGGCACGTTAAGCAGTCGGTCCCGGACGCTGTCAATAGATGGCGGTCGTTACAGTTCCCAACCCGCAGTGGAGCAGCGTGGTGGACTTAAGCTCCAAGCCCCCCTCCTCGACCCTGGGGGAGCCCTAAGCCCCTGCAGTGGGGTAAAAATGGGCTGATGATGACCCTTAGGCAAAAAAAAGCTACACAGCCTACCCACTTTGAAAATTTTGAAAAATTATTAAAAAAACAATTACTTAAAAATATTGAAATTAGTTTCTCAAAATAGTTTGGTGTATCAGAAAAAAATAAATAGCTTTACATACCGCCGGTGTATTTTAAGATTCATCAACATAATTCACAGTAAAATGTAGCGCACCGAAATATCCCATACTGTGGTATAGCTAGATAATAATATAAAATCTTTTAATTTAATTTAACAATTTTTTGTTTGGGTTACAGTTTGTATTTGATCGTACGAATTTAAAACAGGAGGGGGTTTCCAATATGAATTCCAATATTCCTGATATGCTTGTAAATTAAGTATGCAGATGTAGCTCATGTTCTCATTTTTTTGCATTCCTTTTTGATTCATAGTTTGTCACGAAACTAATTTTATTCATGGGTGATTTTCCTTTGAATTGCAACAAGTCAATATTGTTGATATTATAATATTGTGTCTTTTTCATATTTTATGATAATACATGCTACCTATTACTTTAACGCTTCTCTACTAGTTACAGTTAACGTATTAGTGTACAAATGACAATGAATTTCTTTATGCCGTTGGTGTATTTTGATGTAAAAAGCTTTGCTATTTTCTTTTACCTTGGCGTTCATATAGTCCTAGACATGTAAAAAAATTTCACAAAGTTGAAAATAATGACCGATTCGAATACAGTAACATATAAATTATTCAGCTCAGGGGTGCTATGTGTATTGGCGAGTTCTCTCGAGACTGTACGCGGAAAAATGTTTACGAAACGCACAAAGCTCAGACAGTTCAGGTACACCCGTTTATCTGTACACCATATATTCTAAGATCGGCTGGTGCAGATACGATAATTTTTAGTGTGGGACATTACTCTTGTTAATTTATGAGGGACTTAATCTAAGCGAAGTCAAGAGAATGAAAATACTACATAGGTTTGTAGCGTGAGTTTAGATACAAGCATGTCAAAATCTATACCTATAATAACGACCGCTTAGCCTAGTGGGCAGCGACCCTGCCTACGAAGCTGGAGATCTCGGATTCGAATCCCAGGTCGGGTCAGTATTTATATGATGAATATCGATACTGGTACCGGGTCTTGGTTGTTATATGTATGTGGTGTCTCGCTTGGTACCCAAAACACAAGCTAATGCTTAATTTGGGGCCTAGACGTTGTTGTCATGTATACGTTATTATATTATTAAAAAAAATAATTATATTATTATATCGCAATAACCCCAGCGATGAATGCCGTGATAGCCGAGTGGTAGCGAGCAAGCGTCCGCTTTTTGTTAAGAAGGCCGTGGTTTGAATCCCAAGCTATGTACCAATTAGTTTTTTTTTTATTTATGTACATAACTATCACTGACTCTGTGCCTCGGAAAACACGTTAAGCCGTTGGTCCTGATTGCTATAAATAGATGATAGTCTGTAAAATCCAAAATTTCGTACTCGAGCAGCGTGGTGGATTAAGCTCCAAACTCCCACATCGTGAGAGCAGGCCTCAGCCCCTACAGTGAGACATTAATGAGCTGATAGTATGGTATTGTAATGACGCCAATCATAGGGTTTATTATTAAGAATGTTCGAAAAAATGTATATTACATTTTGAATTCTTAGATTAAATAATGTTTTAGCAAAACTTAAAAATCGCCTTTTTTATTCGTGACCCTAGAAAATTTCATGAAAATCTCATCGTGTTTTTTTCATGACATTTATGAAATAAATGCTTTTTTACTTAAAATTCACTAGTAAATGCTTTTTTATGAAATAAATGCTTTTTTATAAAATAAATGGTAAAATAAAAAAGCATTTATTTCACTAATCTCTGGAAACAATACGATGAGATTTTCATGAAATTTTTTAAGGTCACGATTAAAAAAGGCGATTTTTAAGTTTTTACTAGTTAACCATACTAGTATTGGAGCACCATATTTATTTCATTTAAATAATCTCAGTTGTTTAATTCACTGTCATGTAAATACAAATTTATTATCTCGCCAGTACTCGTTGTCAAATTAAAAAAAAAAAAACAATTATATTGATATGTTTCCCTTAATTTACGTTACGTTTACTTGCTTACATTTAGAGTATTCAAACGGAACAGGACATATAATTATGAGTTTCCAGCGTGAACTTTGTCGAGGAAGCTCAGGCAAACGTCCCCGCAAATCTCTAGGTGAAGAGATTTCTAAGTGGGCTTTCGGTGAGCCGGCTAAGCCGTCTTTTGCACACTGTTTTGCTCCATTGCATTAGTGCGACGGGATCGGATATTTTTATTTCGAGCATGTTAGACAGTTATGTTAGGAACTGTGGCGATAGCAGTACACTATCTTACCTAAGTTATGTAATATTAATTTAGCTAATAGTCGGTATTCCTTTGTCGGTATTTCGCAAATTGTACAAACATTTTTATCTTTGTAAGATCCCCTGTTTAATGGTGTAAATTGCATGCTAGCTTAAAATATTTTTCTTCCTTTGCAAAATCAAAGATTTTACGATTATTGACGTCGACGGACATTTACAAACAAACCGTTAGACTTGCACAATGTTAGCGATATTCTATTTGTAGTAAACGCGGCATCCCTCAAAGAAGCGATGCCGACCCACGGTACCGTTAACAGTTACCGTTACGAAAAACCCCTAGGATCTCGTCTCGACTGACGAAGACACGGGAGAGACAGTTGTTACGCAATCCTCAGCACGATAAGTCGCGAATCGATATTGTCTGCCGACGTAATTACTCAACTCGCTATTTCTATTCTTTATAATCTATATATAAGTGAAAAACGCTAAACTAAGTCTGTACACTATAATTTATCAAATAATAAATTAGTGAAAACTCAGACTCCATTACTTATTCATTTTACGCGCGAACCCAGACTCCGATTATTTAGATTCGTTTATGTGGGAGATCTAAATAATCAGGCATCGAGGCAACACACGCAAGACTCCTTCCCGCATGTCAGATATACGGTGACCCCAAACAAATCAACTCAGGCAACCTGCACCATCCCACAAATTGGTGATGTGGCGATAGCAGTACACTATCTTACCTAAGTTATGTAATATTAATTTAGCTAATAGTCGGTATTCCTTTGTCGGTATTTCGCAAATTGTACAAACATTTTTATCTTTGTAAGATAGTGTACTGCTATCGCCACAGAACGATGGTTTATATTAATTCTTTTCCTAATATAAACTATAATTTAAGCTTCAAATATCAGTTTATATTCACCTTTTAATTTTTAATATGATAGTAGATTAGATAGTGAAATTTTCAAACAAATCTCCAATTTTACTTAACTTAATCGGAATGGTTTTTTTCAATGCCTAACAAATTTTATAATTATAATTTTTATTAAATTTATAAGATAATACGTGTTCATCTCTTACTTATCATTCAGTACTTAAATATTGCGTTAAAACGGCACAAAATTCGTAATAACGTGTGGATGCTCGAACGACTAACAAACTGAGTCGGTCTGCGGCCGCCAGCGGGATAGCCCTGCCTGTTACACCCGCGGTCGCCCCTTTCTTGTGCGTTGTATTTATGTTTGACTTAGTAATTATAATAATAATTTGCCTTAATTACTAGATAAAATGATACATCATCCAAACTTTGGGGGCTCTTGTAAGTAAAATTCACTTGTGTTAGAAACCCCACTATTCCATAGTATAAATGTAAATAATAGTGTAAACATAATTTTACTAAGTACTACACAATAAAAAGAGAACTAAGTAAGCTTATAAGTTAGAGTGTGTTATCTGAGTGTAAGTGCGTTGTGTGTGGAGTCGTGTTTGTTTATGTGAATATTTAGTGTACTTAGTAAATACGCTGTATGGATAATTCTTTCGAAAAAATATTTTAGTCTGAAAAACCTTTTTTTTTTCAAATTCGAAATACAATAGTTCAACAAGTTGTCGTGGTTCGAACCCGGGCACGTACCAACGATTTTCTGACTTAAGTACATTAGCTGTCACTGACTTCGTATCTCGAAAAGCACGTTAAGCAGTCGGTCCCGGTTGCTGTCAATAGATGCCGGTCGTCACAATCCGCCAACCCGCATTGGAACAGCGTGGTGGATTTAAGCTCCAAACCCTCTCATCTTGAGAGGAGGCCTAAGCCCCTGCAGTAGGGTATAAAAATGGCTGATAGAATGGAATGGAACATAATAGTTACACACCTGATTCCCAGAAAAAAATTGAAAAATGATGAAGAAATCTCTATGTGTTACAACTCACAGTAAATTCGTTATGTAGTCTACGTTGGTACCTAAAGTGATGGTCATATAATTTAAGAACTGATCATTGAAGTCGACGTCGAGATAATAAAATTAGACGAAACTAAAACGTTTTTAAAGTCTTAAAATATTAGGTGCATAAATCACTTTGCGTAGGATTGGCCTGTCCAGCGAATGCAAGCGACCGCGCTGATAATGCCATCCTACCATTCAACCGTTTTGGAACACACCCCATTTCGAATATTGCAAGGCACTTTGCGAACATTAAATTCAGTTTGAAGTAAATTATTTCAAAAATATTAAGACAGTTTAAAAAACCAATTATCTAGACACACTGCAGTATGTTAGCCAATTTCCCGAAGGTCGACACATCAGCCGTGGCCAATACATCATTTATTGTAGTTCAAAATATGAAAAATTTTGTTTTTGAGCAACTGGTATATCTATTATTATATAACTGAAGAAAATAGTGCATTCCTGTAGTTATGATTTAAGAGTTAAGGAAAGGAACCCCTCTAGAACTTGGTACTTCGAACTCATTTTTTTTATTGGTGAAGCCGTTAATAGAAAATCTTGCACGTATTTTGTATTGAACTCGGCTCTCGTTTCACATTTATGTTTTTAAAGGGTTATTTAACTAACGAAACACAACGATATTGGAAAACAGAGATAGTTTTTTTAATCCAAACGAAGTCAATTCAAATGAAAGCCCGCATAACCATACGTCGTTATCTTTAAGAAGTCGGAACACGCAAATTGGGGTGCTCGCCTAAACGGCCTATAATTAAATCTGTCCTAATATTATTAAACACGTTCACGAATCATCTCCCGCGGCGACGGGGTCCGTCGTAACGGAGGGCCGCCGCCGCCAGCGCGCACACTAGAATGGGCAAAGTTTCCAACGAGTCCATTATAAATCAAACGACGCCTCCGAGGCATGTCCTGAGGGACGGAGCGCGTCCCGCCGCGGCTCTACCGTTAAACTTCGCCTCCTTAATGCCTCAACAATTAAGATAAAAAGAAAGAAGGGCCTAAATTAAAGGTGGTTAAAAGATAACGAATTAATAGGGAGCCCTCTCAAACTTTAGTACCGCTGAAGCGCTAGAAATTTCTGTCGAACGACTGAAGTTTCTATGAACCTGCTGATTACGGTACGCCAAAAGCCACTATCTTATATACGGTGCCCTTAAGCACCGTATTGAACTCGTGATATTTTACAACGAGCATCACAACATAGCGTATAAGTTTCATTTAAGTGTTCTTTAATTTAATGGATTTTATTCATATACTTAAATTTCAAAAAGGGTCAATACCGCTGCGTTCAGTCCTATGAAATTATTGGCCAAAAGATAAAAATGATTAGTGAAATCAGTACAAATAATAAATTCTGTAAGTTTTATATTCATGTTAAAACTAATAACTAACTGACCAACTGACTGATCGATTGTCCGAGTGGTTAGAGACCTTAACTGCGAAGCCAAGGGTCACGGGTTCGATTCTCGCCCGGGACAAATATTTGTGTGCATAAACATGTCTATTTGTTCCGTGTCTGGATGTAAAAATATCTATAGAAGTCTATATTACGTGCAGAATATTTCAGTATGTATATCAGTTGTTTGGCACTCATAATACAAGCTTTGCTTAGTTTGAGACTAGATGGCGCTGTGTGGGATGCCCCAGGTATTATTCCATACTATTCCATCAGCCCATTATTTCCCACTGCAGCGGTTTAGGCCTCCCCCCAGAGTGAGGGGGCGTGGAGTTTAAATCCACCACGCTGCAGGTATTATTCATTGAGGTATGATTATTATCAATCAAATATTTTTTGCATAATGGCAACTTAGTTGGACTCAAACAGGACAAACTTTCGAACGAAGACCTGTACCTTGTTTTTGTATTTGTTTATATTTATAATAATACCTACAGTGATTGATACTTAGAACAATCGCGATTCGGTACCCATTCATAGAAGAGAAAAAAATGAGACATGCTGGTGATAAATCAACGAGGTTCACCACGAATCCTTGGATATGATTTCTCAAGACTGCTTGTTGTCATCACATCATCTTAATACTTCAAAATCAATGAATGAGCCATTATTTTGATAATTACCTTCATCATAAATGGCGATAAATGAATAGGATCGCTGAAGAGACATGGAACTAACGGATCCAATTTTATATAAAATTTTAAAGTGACGTTAGTTCTTTAAGAAGCCACGGATAGCACTGGTTTTCTTTTATATATATTTTTTCTAAAAGGGGATTTTTCATTTTTACCTTCACCGCTAATGATGAAAAATGAACAAAAAGTTATAAGTCACCAGAGGACCCCCAGTAGATGTGTTGCTTTTGAACAGCTGGGCTAATCAAAATACCGTTTTTGTATCACACAGGTGTATATCACCTTAGAGCAGGATCTTGGATACGATTTACGATTATAAACCACCTGAGGACCTTGCAATAGATGGGTACTTAATCTTAAGCGCCTGGGCTAGTCACAGATTTTTTTTTTGCATTGGGTATCAGCAGCACCAAATGTTTTTCTCTGAAACGGCTGAGTGAACAGATATTGACGGGGTTTTTGCATAACATAGGGGTCACCTCAGATCATGTTCATAGACATGTTTTATGATTATGGGCCACTAGAGTACGTTGAAGTAAATGTATTTCCCGAAAACAACTGGACCATACTTTGTGTTAATGCGGTTATGCTCATTACATAAATGTCAGCTCAGAGCAGGTTTTTACATTACATAGTTTACCGCCACGGACCGCTGCGTAGATCATCATTATCATCAGCTCGTGTCTCTCCACTGCAGGATATAGGCCTCGGGAAGCTTCGTCATCTGTTCTCGTCGCTACTTCCACAATATCTGAAGACCAAGGTCTTTAACCAATGTGTCTTACCTACAATGACGTACGGTGCCGAAACATAGACTCTCACGGCAGGACTGGTCCACAAATTTAAAGTCGCTGCGTTTGCGTTTCTTTAAAACCGCTTTATCGTCATCAACTGTTGGGCACAGTCTTCTATTATTTAAAAAATGATAAAAAACAACAAAACCAAATTTGTTTTAAATCCATCACAAAATAAAACTTAAATAAAAAAAGTTTGAAAAATTATTAATTAATAATAATATAATCCTATACATAGATAAGTTTCAGTAAACATTATAGGCACGTACGGTTGATCAAAACACAAATTTTATTGTTTCAAGATTGTGAGATAATAAAAAATGATACTAGTAATTTTCAAATTAAAATACCTTTCAATAGCATTATACTTGCATTACTTATTTTTACGATAAATTACCATTCGGTGATTGATCAATATATTATACGAATCGTTCGCAAAGACCAACTGGTGATGTGTAATTATATTGAAATATTAATAAAATTTCAATCGACTTTGATGTCAAAAGCTTTTCAATATCAGTCAATTAATTAATTAATGACCTACAGGCCCCTGTGATGAGTAGTAGCAGATGTTGCGGCGGTCGCTTAACTTTATTAGGGGCCCAGACAGATGAAATGCCATCACGCGTCGGCTAGGGTATCTCCTTGCATCTGTAGAACACATTCGACAAGATTTGTGGAGCCAAGTTTTACTCATTCAGTCATTATTTTACTAGTATTTTATACATTTTGCTTTTGTAATGAACCAGAAATAATTCTGCAAATACACGTCCAGCGCCCACAATTCAGTTTTGGTTCGTGTAACCTTACCACTAGATGCAGCCGATCAACTGATCGATCTGCGTGAAAGACAATTTATCAAAAATCGTATTTGTTGAACGATAAACCAATTTATAAAATATCGAGGTTTTAAATAATGTGATAAATGAGAGAGCCTAACTTTTAATCACAATTTAATTTATTTGTAGACCTTAGTTATTATTCAAGGTCACCTTTTATGAAAAATAGGTAAGTATGTCAAATTTTCTCAATAATATCCTTTTGTGGAAAGAATTATCAGCACAGTGTGGTTACTAAATCAAACTTAAATACTACGCACGAAGAAGGGGTGACCGTGAGTGTAGTTGGGAGGGATGTCCCGCCGGCGGTCGCCGACCGACACAATCCTCAGTCGTCCGCACACTCAGACGCTAACATAACTTTGTGGAACTGCATTTAAATATTTTCGCACTGATTAACCCTAAAAAGAAAAACATGTAATTTACTAATTTCACTAAAGATTATAACTTCAAAATTTAGAGATTAATTTAAAACTCAACATGTTTATCTACATTTAAATATATTTCATTAAATTTATAGTTAATTTTCTCTTAATTTACTTGAAACGTACATATAAACAAAGTTCAGAACCGTTTTCCATTGAGAATTCAAAATGATGTGGAATAAAAAAAAATCACAAAGAAGACCTAATTATGTATTCTGTGGTAAAACTAAAAGGTAAGCAAAAAGATAACTACTGTTCACGCTTTTTAGTACTTTCATTAATTATATAAATATGGTCGTAATTTAAAATAATATAATTTCATTACTGTAATAGGTCGGTATAAACAGGCGGCTCGT
Source organism: Luffia ferchaultella (assembly GCA_949709985.1). Classification (NCBI taxonomy): domain Eukaryota; kingdom Metazoa; phylum Arthropoda; class Insecta; order Lepidoptera; family Psychidae; genus Luffia; species Luffia ferchaultella. Next base: position 19,343,864 of record OX453240.1, on the reverse strand, counting down.
GAAAGTTCGATGCTTCACTCTTATCTTTTAACCGCTGCTAATAAAATTTAGATTCCTATTTCATTTCGTCTCAGTGCAGACACTTTAAGTCGTTGCTCCAGGCGAGATTTACGTTCAGAGATCAGCCGCGGCGTATCTAATGGACAGTGGGATGCCTTGCAGCCACTTCAAATTATCTTTTCCGTTGTTTCTTTTTCTGTTATAAAATTTTCAAGAAAAATAATTTAAATTATGCAGAAATATAAAAAATACTTTTGAAGATGAATTAGTATTATTTTTGTAATTATAATTTCGTTAATACTAGCTTCAATATGAGGAAATTCCACCAAAAATCGTATCGTGAATACTTTTAAATCTCTATTAGTAATTTATGAAAATGAAAATATTCAAGACCCTTGTTATTTCCGCGTCAACCTATTACGAGTTCAAATTAAAAATTCGATTAGCATAAAAATTAGTTACGCAGCGGCCGCGATGCGACGACGCCACAGACAACGCGAAGATGTCAAGACCGTTCCCAGAGCACAGGGCGACGATGAACACGATTAAATTAGTCGGGCAGATCAAATTTGCATCCGGAAAACTGCCACTTAAAACGTAACCAGTAGTCGTTAAAACGCGGCAGGGCGGAGGAAAAAACCCAGCTACGAGTCGACGCGACGTTGATTACCTCAGACTTAAACGGTTGATAATTGAGGTTATTTGATACGTTTTCTGTAAATAAATAAAAAATAATCATTAAATTTATAAGTTATTAATAATTCGTACATACTTCATTATCTCTGCTGATAGTTTAATTAATGCTTAAGAAGTCTGTACTTTTAACTTGTGGATTGTGTAGTGGCAAATTTCCGTACAAACAGCGGTTACGGTTGCACCCTATTAAATCTTAACCGATTGGCATATAAAATTATATGACATTCAGATCAACAAAAACTAGGTTCATACGCTTTTAACTTTTTTGAATATTTTGAAATATCATAAAAAAAAACTTGAATGCGGGGGACTTTTTTTTACATCGTTCTTTCTTCACAACATGTTCAACGTGAAACTAATTATATTATATGAATAAAATTTATTATATAAGTATGGAAATATGCCACTACACAACCCTCTTACCAGAGCTGATTTATTTTATAGTATTGGATTACATATTTATTTATGTTATTTATTTATTCAAAGCAAACTTACAGCTACACAATAGAGACTTAAAGTTTTTCCAATATACATCTATAAAGCCAAATACAAGTTTACGAAAATTACATTTCATACAAGGCGATGAATGAGTAGAAAATTGAAAAATAGTAATTTACAAACATATAAGAAAGTACATAAATAAGATGTGTAATTTGGGAACACAGACAAGTCAACCTTTAGACCACGCTTTAATAAACGTCAGTACGAAAACGAAACCGCCAAAAAGTGGCGGGGTGCGGGGAGAGGTCGGCTAGTTTTCATTGGCTCGTTCAATATTGACAATTTAATGGCTTTTGACGTGCTTCCAACTGACGGCTCACTAGTGACGTAGTTATGTAGTATCACTACATAGCCTTGGCGAATGCTACTCCCTGTTAAAGTGTGGTCTAAAGGTTGACTTGTCTATGTTTGGGAATTAATTATGAATGTATGTGTTGTGTATATATCGCTTGCGTGTGCGTGTGCGTGTGTGTGCATGTTTGTGAGTGCATTTGTGTGTATGTATAGGGAAGTGAATGTGCGTGCGTGAATATACAGAGGTATATAAAATATTTTCATCCTGACGTGACCGTCGCATAAACAGATTTGACGGTTGTTGGTATGATATGGTACCGATGTCGCATTACAGGTGATAAATTTTCATTGGCACATTTTGGAACATGGATGAAAATACTAATCACTACTTTCATTTGAAGCTTATAAACATCCTGAAATAATTTATTTTGAATATTTAATGAAAAATTAAGCTACTCGTACTAATGTTTCTCAAATTTCCTTTTCCTAATATTTGTTTTTCTTATTTACCCACCGATTAAATATTTTTAAAAAAAATCTAGAGTCCTAATCTTCCGAATAGTTCGAACACTATATCAATCGGAAGTTAGGAGTTTGATCGCAGTTACGAGCGGACACATTTCGCCGTCGTTAGGTGGATTACCGGCCCGTTGCATAATAAAATGAGCGAACTTCCCCAAAGTCCATTATAAATTAGACGGGGCCCGAAAGTCGCATCACTTAAGATAGGTGCGGTGTGACCCGGCACGACTTCCACGAACTGTATTAGTCGTACTGGGCGAGATAAAAGAAATATGGACGACTAAAACTTTAATTATAGAGAATTTTATACATTTTTTTTAAACTTTCCTACTATAAAGATCGAGATGAACGAGATAAACGAGAGGTAACATTTTTGCATTTACTAGCTGACGCTTCTGTAACGTGAAGCCTGTAAAACGTGGTAAAACGAAAAGCGTAGTACTGTAGTTCATTAAAAATTTTTTTGTTAAAATTTCATCACATTTATTTTACCAAAACCAATCACAAATTTATCATTGATCGACGCGATATCTCCTACAACAAAAACAAAATAAATGTAAATAGTTCGGTATGAAAATGGCATTTTGTCATCATTTTGTTGAGCTGTCAGTGTCAATGACAAAAATAAATTTTATATTCCAGCGAGACGCAAACAGTAATTGCTACGTTACATTGGACTGTACATCACTGATACAGTGCAAATTTTGATACTTATCATTTTTTTTTTGAAGTTCCTAAATATTTTATTGAGCATTTATAGATACTTAAAAAATATTAAAGTTAAAGTTAGTAAAATTTTCATATTAGTTAGTAAACTTTCATAACTTAAATCTGATTGAGTAGCTTTTTAATGGTACGTCACAAAATATATGATGATAAAAGAAAAATCGTCCTCACTAGAATGTTTTAAAAAACTGAAATTGATTTTCTGACGCCTAACAAAATGGCAGCTCTGGATGTTCAATATACAAGTAACAATTCATTCATCTATTTATAAATTCCGTTTTTTTTGCCTTTAGATCCGGAACCCTAATAATATAAAGAACCTCTGGAAAAAAATATAAGAACACTTTATTTCCATTAAATATACTGGCCACAAAATTAGTGGGAAAAGTGTAATATTATTTGATTGTTGATAACTTAGATTAGGTACAACAAAATGAATGTGGGCAAAATTATTCTCGCTTACCTACGAATACGCATTCTCAAAGAAAGTTATTTGCAGTATGGGTTTGGAAGGCGAATATAAAAATCGTATCGGAGACGACGTTTTCTTTAATTTCCGTTACGTCACTCATCAAATTGGAAAAGGCGATTGGGAATCACTAAGGTACCGCATCCCTCATCCCCCCTTTTGCTTTACACTCGTTTCTGTTCAAAGAAATTAATGATTTTTTTTTTGTGAAATGAGTGCTGTTGATGTAAGAAGCGCTTACTGTAATGTGTTCATCATTTTTGGTATTCACAAGTACTAATGTTATTATTTAATAAAAGGTTTGCTTTTCTGCGTAGAAATTAGATTTTGCTTCTTTATCATTTTACTCTAAAAACACTATCCTATTCTTTCTGTCATTTTAATTTTAAACTTCAGAAGACGTTATTCGTGCTCTATTCACTATGCTCATTTATAATTACCTATCGTATGCAGTATGTTACTTTAAATATTGATTTATATATTGTTGCAGTCTAGTTTGCGATCTGCTAAAACAATTCTTCACTTCACTTCACTTCATCAGCCCATTTTATCCCACTGCAGGGTCTTAGGCCTCCGCCGGGGTGAGGAGGGCTTGGAGCTTAAATCCACCACGCTGCTCCACAGCGGGTTGGGGATTGTAACGACCGCCATCTATTGACAGCGTCCGGGACCGACTGCTTAACGTGCTCTCCGAGGCACGGAGTCAGTGATAGTTATGTATTTAAGTCAGAAAAACTCATTGGTACACGCCCGGATTCGAATCATGGCCCTATGGTCTTATGAATTTGAGACAGGTTCGTTGCGCCTTGGGCTATCACGACACTTTTTGGGCTATCACGACACTCAATTCAATTATTCAATTATTCTGTCACTCGATTAAGGCCAATGTGATTTAATTTTTTTAAATTGTAATCACACGTCGACGTCGTTCATATCAGTAAACTTATTTTAGTGCACTTTAATACATATAGTTATTATAAACCAACATGAATAATGATAGAACTACAAGGAAACGGTCGAAATTTTTTTTTTAGCTACGGACCAAATCGCGTTTACAGTTTATAATCCCAGCCTATCCGGCTGAAAGCAATTTGAACGGCACGTCTATTATGTACTGCAAGAACATATCATGGATACACAGTTACATAATTTGTTACATCGTTTGTTACATAATGAACATATTTCTTTCGACCTCGGTTTACTCATGCGGCATGATTTGTGAATCGTCATAGCAATATTTCGTTTCATTTTCATTTGTATAGTGAACATGTATTTAAAAAAAGTTATTTTAGTGTTTCTTTCACGTAATTATTTCATAATTAGGAAGATTCATAATTTCATAATTGACTTATGATGACCGGTTGGCCGAGTGGTTAGATACCCTAACTGCGGAGCCAAGGATTAAGGGTTCGATTCCCGCTCGGAACAAATATTTGTATGCTTGAACATGTCTATTTGTTCCGTATGTCTTGGGTGTAAAAAATCTATCTGGAAATATTATAAAGATTATTTAAGTATTTATATCAGTTGCCTGGTATCCATAGTACAAGCTTTGCTCAGTTTGGAATTAGAGAGCGCTGTGTAGGGTGTTCGAGGTATTATTATTATTATTTATTAAATACTATTTACGTAACACCTTTACGTATCAATATATAAGTCTACAATAACATTGTGGTTTGTTCGAATAGCGAAGTCGTTAATTGCAAGTTTGATTTTTTTTAAAACCATATTAAAATTAGAAAAGTATTATGATGGTATAAAATTTCACAAAAACAAACAAGCAAAGAACACCTCAAATTTTGTGATATACGTAATTTTTACTGCAATAATCAAAAACTTATAGAACAAATATACACGTCAAGCTATCGATTCTATAACGTAAAGAAATAAAAAAAGTTTTTAATTTAGTTAAATAACCGCTTTTTTGGCGCAGGTAGCCTGGATGCACTTCGAGCAGTCGGCGATATTAACAGTGCACAACCACGTGATAACGAGAAACCCACGCGTTAGTGTCACGCACGACAAGCACCGAACATGGTTCCTCCACATCTCGGACGTACGCGAAGAAGATCGCGGCCGATACATGTGCCAGATCAACACGGTGACTGCGAAAACACAGTTCGGATATCTACATGTAGTTGGTTAGTATGGGTTTAATAACTTTCTTCTACTTGTCCTTCTTAGAGGCCAAAGAAGGACAGGTAGTCAGTCCTTCTTTATTTTTCAATACAGAAGAATTTAAGAAGTATTTCCGAATACACTATATCCTGTGTGCACCTAATTTTGTTACTCATATTAGAATTGGTACAAACAGAACTATATAATTGAGCTGTTACATTTTAAAAAGCCATGAAGTATATTTTGGACAAAATACTACGTTGAATTCATAAAAACTAGGGGATTCCTGAATGAATATATGATTTGCTTTAGGTGAAAAAAGTGAAAATGTTAGAACTTTTAGTATTAAAATTTGAAATGTCATAATGTTTAAATTAAAATTATCAACATCAATCTGGTGTTTACATCTATCCACATTGTGTTCCACCACTTTCTGTATATAATGGAACCATATAAACATGCATATAATTGTTGCTCGGAGCGTCAATAGATGTGAAAACCAGATTGATGTTGATAATTTTAATTTAAACATTATGAAATTTCAAATTTTAATACTAAAAGTTCTAAGTTTACACTTCTATTGGCAGTCCCTATAATGGAATGAAAGTCGGAGCATTTTTCATTATTTTAAACTAAAGATTTTAATAATATAACGTAATAAACTATAATTTTGCATTAATAATCATATTTGAAACTTCAACTTCATCTTAAATTATTATTAGATTTTATAAAAATATTCATTTCTAAATCCACGATAAAAATATGATTGAACAACTAAAAATCTCTTTTATCACGGTATGCGGTAGTAAGAAAACGTCTAATTGCGTGATGTATTGCAGAGGTTAAATTATTAGAAAATATATAATAAAAAAATTTCAAACGCCAAAATAAATACGAAGATTTTAAATAATTTTCTGTTATTTATTTTTCACCTTAAAATATTAGAATATTAATTTAGTACTACTAATTAACTTTTTTACTGCACAGTCATTCTACAATTAAATGAGCATGTCGTGTCGCGAACCCATAAGATTTTCCCCTACCAAAAAGTTTCCAACGCGGCTAAAGAAATTTTCACTTCAAAAAAACCACCATAACTAAGTGTCGAGCACGCATCAAAGCGAAGACCTTGTAATCACCGATCACACAAAATTTTCGTTAGTAACTAAAAATAGCGTATGTCTCAAAATACTTTTTATCAAGGTATGTTATACAAAGGAATGTTCGTTGAAAGTGTTTCTTGAGTGCTACTTCCTTGATTTTTGCTAGATTTTATATTGGTTGGTTGAAATGTTGAAGAGAACTACAATATCAACGACTTTTAGGAGCTCATGGCTCCCATAATTTCTCTACAGAATTGTATGGCGGTTCGTATAATACTTAAAGATATTTAAAACGTGTGACACACGGAGAGACGATGCAACGGACAAATGGACTGTACGAAATTATAAGGTTTCCGTTTTTGCCTATTGACTACGGAACTTCAACATTTATTTGAAATTCCAGTATATCTCTTCTTAACTCAACTCCTCACTCTTAATCATAGCTGCGGACAAGACTTATAAAGCTGTACACTAGTCGTAGTGAACTAGTGAATTCTATTTTCTACAGCTGCTTTACAGCTTTGAGGCTTGCCTGGAATATTTATATTGTCAAAGGCTGTCAAATATTCCTATGTAAAATTATACAGTCGTTTTAGAGGCATTACACGATTCTTAGCTGTTTCTAGGGCGTATGTGCAATTGTCGAATATGTCTCTTCTTTTTGGAACGTATGTACTACTTGGGTTCATAAATATGACACTATTAATCTTGTTACAGTAGTTTATTGTTATTATAGAGATAAGGTTTGTTTTTGCTCTCAGTTCCGCCCACGATTGACGACTCACTAAGCTCGAGTGACGTGATAGTGCGAGAGGGTGCGAATGTTACGCTAACGTGTCGCGCCAACGGCTCCCCAAAGCCTACCATCAAGTGGAAACGCGATGACAACTCAAAAATATCTATTAGTAAAGGACATTCAGGTAAATCTATTTTAATTATCTGTATAATGTATTTGTCTATTTCTGTTTGTTTTCCAAAATAAAACATGAAAATAAAATAAAATCCATTTTTCCAACATTATACCTACGACGTAACAATAAATATTAAACGATAAGGGCGAGTTGTTTCATCTATCATTAGCTATAGATTAAGTTTGTTACACTAGAACGCTTCAAAAATTCACGAAATAATATTAACTGCTGTCAGTAGTTGTAGTAGTTGTAGTTGTCACAATGACTAGTATAATAACAAAAAAAAGGCTATGAACCATATTATTGAAACAATGAAGTGATGTGACAGTTTAACACATATTTCCAAAAATTTGCAGACTATGAGGAACTATGGTTTTGCCGCATCCATGTAATAATATCAATGAGCAACTCGTCCTAAAAATGAAAGAAGCTGACATGCCATTGCAAATCAACTTGTAATAATCATATATTTTATTGTTTGTCGTAGTATCGGAATGGGAAGGAGAAATACTAGAAATGGCACGTATATCGCGACTCGACATGGGCGCCTACCTATGCATAGCAAGCAACGGCGTGCCACCCACGGTGTCCAAACGAGTCAAAGTCAGTGTTGATTGTAAGTCTTCGGTTTTTCAGTCTATCCTTATTTTTCAGTATTCATTTGAGAAATGGCAGCAATGCGATAGCTATGGTATTTACCATTGTATATTGGTATAAATAGAACTAGTTATTAAATAAATCAATAAAAAAGCATATTTTTGAAGTCATACAGTTTAAAGCTCCCTATGAAGAAAATCCTAATAATTTATGTTAGATATATTTTATAACATATACTTTATAGTCGTGATAGCCCGAAATTTACAAGACCGTGTGCCCATGGTTCGAATCCGGGCGTGTACTAATGAGTTTTGCTGACTTAAGTACATAACTATCACTGACTCCATGCCTCGGAGAGCACGTCAAGCTGTCGGTCCCGGTTGCTGTCAATAGATGGTGGTTGTTACAATCCGCCAACCTGCATTGGAGCAGCGTGGTGGATTTAAGCTCCAAGCCCCCTCACCCTGGGTAGAGGCCCAAGCCCCTGCAGTGGGTTATAATGGGCTGATGAGATAAAAATTTTTTTTATATCATAACAGTTAATAGTTTAAACTCTAAGTAAACAAAGGTCTGATAAAAATCTCATATTTTTGTCAGTTCCACCAATGCTCTGGATCCCTCACCAGCTGGTGGGAGCCCCACTCAACTACAATGTGACGCTGGAATGCTTCACCGAGGCCCACCCCACATCCCTGAACTATTGGACACGTGACGACGGTCATATGATACACGAGAGCTCCAAATACCACATGGAAAATATGGTCGGAGTACCAGCTTACAAAACTCACATGCGTTTGTTGATAAGGCATATCGACGCCGAAGATTATGGCACATATAAATGTGTCGCCAAAAATCCTAGAGGGGAATCAGATGGCACGATACGTCTATACAGTGAGTACTCTTTTTGGTATTTTATCACTTAAACCGAGCAATACTTTTAGGAGAAATTAAGTACTAAAAGCTTTTTATAATGTCTATGCCATTTGTCAGTGTATTATACATATTTCGATAGATCCAAAAACAACAATTTCTGAGCAGTAATACTAACCGATTATTAAAATAAAAAATAAGTAGAGATGAATTTTAAATGACCACCAGCAGGAATTCAATTGTGAAATCGAATTCACGTTTCCTATATTTTTCAATACGTCAGGGTTACTTTTCCATTTGCCGTTCCTTTGTGCGGACGACACTCTATTTGTTTTGCGTTTGATGTGCAAGCTCACAGAAACCATTTTGTGTTGCGTTCTCAGGTTTATTCTAGTTATACACTAGATGTACTCACATTATGTTCTTTTGAACAGCGTCTTCACCGCCCACAACAACACCGGATCCCCGTGCCGCAACGGTTCCGCCGCCATCACGTCCGTCAAGACGTGACCCGCCTCCCGTAGACAAAGGTTTGTTCATCAATGGTTCAATAGTGGTATTGTTCTCGATAGCCAAAGCAACGCAACGCCATGCACTCCACGGCGCCTTACGACATAACTTTGTTGGGACGTTTCATATTAAAATGTATTCAATGTCGATTTAATAAAGAAAATTATTCTATCTAATGGTGTTGTATCGATTGTCAATACTTTTATAGTTAAATACTAGTTTCAAGTTATTCAAGTTATAACAAATATTTTATTATAATTCAAGAGAAATCGGCTGACTACGTGTCGGACACGCATCAACGTAGAGTCTTGTAGGATGCAATACAAGCGATCACCTTTTAATCATGAATCACACAAATTTCGGTATCTCAAAAACTAGTCAGTGTATCTTATCCGAAATGATTTCCATGAAATAATTTCCATCAAAGCGTTTGTGAAGTGCTACTTTTTTGATTATGTCACATTCATTAATTCCACGGTTGAAAAGTTTAAATGAGTGACTAATATTAACGAACTAAGCTGCTCATATCTCACGGAATATTCGTCTAAATAAAATCTCACTGAAAACTGTCATTGCATTTTCAAAGTTCTGTCTAATAATACCTCAAATGTTTTCCGCGCACGGCGCAAAAACAAACCAAGCCAGAACTAATATTTTAGTTTTCATAATTACTTTACATATTATATGGCGACAGATGGACAGGACGGAATTACTGACTAGACTGACCGTTTGGCCAAGTGCTTAGAGAGCCTAATTGCGGAGTCGAGGGTCGCACGTTCGATTTCCGCCCGGGACAAATATTTGTGTGCATGAACATGTTTATTTCGTTCTGGGTCTGGGTGTAAAAATAATATTTAAAAAAAAAGAATATTTAAGTATATCAGTTATCTAGTAATCCGTAACACAAGCATAATACTTGCTTACTTTTGGACTAGATGTCTAGACTGTGTGGGATGTCTCAGACATTATTATTATTATAAAGGTTTCGTTTTTGGGCTTTGGCTATGGAATCATAAAAATAAATCATTTTGTAATATAAATTGTAAAAGCACACCACTTCAACGTTATGTCGGTACTCCATGTTTTGGCAATCACAAGTAACGGATAAACATTACTTGATTAAGTTAAATGTGTGTAAAATATTATATTGAATTAATGTATAAAATATTTTATTAATCGAATAACGAATATAATAAACATTCATATAATTGTACTATATTCGTGTCGTTTAAAAAGGATCGGTATAAAATTTCCATTAAAAGATGTGTCAGTGTTTCATGTTCCTGTTGCATTCATCCGGCTGAACGTTCATCTCGTATGCGAACTACAAACGAATTCCCGCTTGAACGACTCCATTAAATTTCAAGCGCGATGTCGGTACGTCGCTAGCTGCAATAATTCATTTCGTGCAGTTGTCATTATTAAGAGATGATAGGTTTACGAGTTCAGACGTCCGCGGTACATTTTATTTCGTTTTCATTGTTTGTCCGCATCCCGGTTATTATTAGTGGCTGTTACATTTGTTTATAGATCGTAAAACGTTACGATGTTGTACTAGTCGGCAGTTTGTTAACTCGCTACTAAACGGGATGGTCGTAAACTGTAAACAAATCATAACTTGACTGAATATGTTTTGAAATTATATTGTAGGTAGGTTCTGCGTATTTTTTTTTATGTTTCCTTCGTGTGTTCGATATTAATCCGATAAAACAAGGTACACGTGATGTGGCCATACTAACCATGTATGAACCGTCTCTGTGTGCTTGTATATTAGAACCGAACAGTTCGGTGATATTTTTATCTACGTTTTGTGACGTAGACTTTCTATCCAGACATTATATTATAATCAAAGTACATATGTATGAATTTGGAATATAGTCGACCTAAACATGACCACATAATACTTACAGCCATGTAATTTTTTCTACAAATTTATATACAAACCGAGACTATAATAGCCAGCTTACTGAGTACAAGCGTCATAATGCACTAATATTGAAATATTTTCTAAGCTTTAGCTTGATAGAAAAGAAAAATCAGGATTTGTATTTACGATCATTAACGTTGAATTCAACATAAAAGCGGTCACCGTAAATTTATTTACCTACAAGTTCGGAGTATAAATCATTCTTACGCCATCGCTCTAAGAAGAGCACAGAAAGAACTTAAAGTAGCTTATTTTTTTTAGTGATGGCGGCGCTACAGTGCGTCCCTTCAAATGGTTTGCAGTACACCCGCAGGATAATTTGGAAACTATGTAAAAATAAATACATCTTTTAGTATCTCTTTTTCTCTTATTTTTACATCAAGTGCTTTAATGAAACAATGAAAAATCAAATTACATATTTAAATATTAGTCGTCGGAATCCTCCGGATCGTTTTGTACGTTTATTATAAAAGCGCGACGCACCAACATACACTACTGGTGTACAGGCGGGCCGATTCGTTCAAGTCGCCGCCAGCCGCCCTTCACTCTTGTGGCCTTTCGGTGGCGACGACGCCGCACCGGCGCGGCTGCCTTTTACAGCGCGCCAACCATTTGAGCGGACGCAGTGTACAAACCATTGCGCGTTGTCTTAAAAATTAATTGGATTAAAGCATTTTAATCCCAAGCATTTAATTTTCAATCAAATTTGACACAGACTGACAAATTGGCCGAGTGGTTATAGACCTTAACTGCGGAACCAAGGGTAGCGGGTTCGATTCCCGCCCGAGACAAATATTTGTGTACATGAATATGTCTATTTGTTCTGTGTCTAAGTGTAAAATATTTATATATGTATATATTATAAAGAATATTTAAGTATGTATATCAGTGGTCTAGTAACCCATAACACAAGCATAATATTTACTTTGACGCTGGTGCTGTGGGGATGTCCCAGATATTATTATTATTATTATCATTCGTATATTCTTTTGAATTACAATATATTTTAGTGTCGTTTTACATAATTCTTGTATTTATTTATTGACAAGTCTATTATATTTCTTGGAAATTTATCATAAAATCTTACCCAATTACCTTTGAATGAATTACTTATTTTATGAAGCCTATATAGTAGTGGGTAGGTACTGCGAGTTTATATTTATTCTTAGTATAAACATTGTGTACATTACTAAACTTTTTAAATTTGATATTATTTTTATGAACATACCATATATTTTTATAAATATACTGACAATATTATTAATTATTATCATTATATTAATTTCTTTGAAATTATCTCTAAGTGAATCTCTAGGGTCCATTTTATATGTAGCGCGAACAGCCCTCTTCTGTAAGACAAAAATATTATTAATATCAGCTGCACTACTCCACAATAAAATACCCTAAGACATAATACTGTGGAATACAAATATCTGTTGTATATTTAAATAGTTTTTTTTTTACTTCATAGGACACAGCTTTAGAATCCGACGCTCAGTAACCTATAAAAATTTGGCAGAAGCTTTAAGCCACGCCATGTACTTTATATATCGGTATATTTTGATCATTTTGACATGATTCTGACCTTGTATTGTTTTTATAATTTTATAAGAAAATCCAATTTCTCATTAGAAACACCTACATTGAACGGCTAAATCTCGTATTTGTTACCGAATGGAATTAACTTTATATACTATAGCTTCGATTGTATATTGGGCATAGGGTGAGCTTCGTACTCCCGTCATAATTCGACGTCGCGTCATTACGCCGACGTTATTGGCGAAGTTGTTCGGACATGTCGCATCCCAAACAATCTGGCGATAACATCCTGAGTCCGACTACGACCGATGTTGCTCCCTTTGTTCTCCTTTCCGATTTAGATTAATCTTCGAAATCAAGTTTTGCGTGTTCGTCGTTAACTTAAAAATAATAATATTTGAGACATCCTACACAGCGCCATCTAGTCCCAAAATAAGCAATTATTATGCTTGTGTTATGGGTTACTAGACAATTGATATACGTATTTAAATATTCTTTATAATATATACATATAAAAATATTTTAAACCCAGAAAAATTAATTAAAATAGGAACCATCCCATGTCCACACAATCTAGAGTAATTGTTTATATGAGAGGTAATCGCTTGTAATCTTCCTAAAGTCCCACATCATTAAACAATCTAACTATTTATATGAAAAGGAGCTTGTCCCGAAGGAATATTATAGCACCTGGCAGGTACAACGTACAGGTTGCACAGAGTGGTACTCGAAATTCAAATTCGAATCTCGTATTTAGATGTTATAGGAAGATTGCTCGAGGCAACACAATGGCTCTTTTGAATAGACCATTCCATGGAATTTTTTTGTATAACACTCCGTCATCTATACAAAATCCTTTCATTCTAGATGGCTGGGTTTTTAATCTTTCCATCAACGATGTAGAAATTTCTTAACGAATCTTTTCCTCATTAAAATTTATTAACGTAATTATATACAAGGTACACTGATTCTCATATGCAATTGAATTAACCGTGGCTTCTTCTAAGAAAGAATCTGTAGGCAAGAAATTCGCGATGACGTTTCGCCTGCCGGAAAAAATTTCAACGAAAAATTGAAAAGGCCCAGCGTGCTAATTTTATTATATAAAAATAAAAATAAATTATATGCATTGTTATTATATGCATACGCTTGAACTTGGAAAATATTTATATGAAGCAACTTTGTTCAATGGTAGATCGTTTTGTACGAAACCACCGTCTACGGGTGAAGCAGTCGGGTTGCTCCCTCGCTGTTTCATTTTTTGTAGCCATTACGAATTTACGGTCGACGCGGCCACTCGACAATATTGCACAACTTTTCAATAACTGCCCGCCGTTCGCCGGCTCCTGCCTTTCGCCATATTACATCCCACACTCGACGATGTCCTTCATACTCAGAAACCTAATGACGTTATAATACTCTTATATGTTATATGAGAATCGCAAACAAAACGTTTGTAAAACAAATCCTATTATTTCTCAGTATTGATTATCGATATTTCTGCATCTTGTTTTCTCGTTGAAAATTCAATGAAAAAAAAACAATATTTAATTTAATTTAAAGTCTTTGTTCTGGAAATTCAGACTGAACCCTCTTAAATTAAAAACCGATAAAAAAAATAAAAAGCAAAAAATAATAAACCATTTTTATTATTTAACCTTAATAATTAAGTTCTTAAACGAATGTACTTATACCTTCCTCCGTCTTTTTTCGTCGGTTAAAAAGTGACGTCCATGATAAGTGACAGATCGATATGAGACGTCGCAACAGTCGAACAATAACAACAACGTTGTTAGTGTAGTAGTTAGTGTGTGTATAGGTAGTGTAGTTAGTGTGTGTATAGTGTAGAGAAAGAATAAATAAGTTATCAGTTTGTGTCGAAGCTGCTTGAGAACTTCAAGGGGATATTTGTCGTTTTATTTTGCTGTGAACTCTGCATTTTTTGTAAGATGATAATATAATTAAAAAGATATTAAATTACTATACCGGGTGTTCGCCTGAACGTGGTCCAAACTTATAGAGCATGTAGAGCTTACCGAACTAAACAAAAAGTTTGAAGTACGCAGATGGAACAAACTAACGATTACCAAGAAAAACATGTTTAAAATTTCATTTTTTTTCATTCCATTTTAATATTTTTAAAATTTGTTTTTAAAAAAAATATTTACCTCTGCAAGCTCTACACGTCCTATAAGTTTGAACTACGTTCAGCCAAATACCCGGTAAATACACGGAGCTAGAGTCACATTTTGCAGAAAATAATCATTTTCTGTTACGAAAGCTTTTACACAATACCTATCCCATATGTAAGCCGAACACTGTACATACTATATAAAAACAAGATAACCGCGGCGGCTATCTTTGTAAGTATAACTTCGAACTAGCCGCTGCGTACGCGCAAAGTGTAGGCGGTTGGACGAACATATAATATTTTAATCGTTGTTTGTACTTGCGTAGTAGTATTATTTTAATAAAAATGTTAATCAACCTATTCGCTACTCATTAACTATATTTGGTTAGATTGAAGGTCACAACTCATTTAATTAACAGAGTTAATTTATTGATAATGATTGATGACTAGTTAATAGGTTAATAATTCAAAGTGTACATAGTTTTTTTAATGGGTACATAGTATACTTTCTACAGTTTTCGACATGTACTATATGGAACACCGTATATTACAATTGTTTGTTTAAATATGAATAAATATGAATAAATATTTCATTCAGGTTTCAAGTACCAATCTAACTTAAACGAGATCGAGAAAGGCCGGCAGAAGACCGACGAGGGTGGAGGGAAGACGCATCTCAATTGGATCGGAGATCCTTCGCAAGGGAATGGTAAGTTATTCAAAAATATTATACCACTAAAAAAAAAGAATGAAGGAAATACATTTAATCACGGACACGGCCATCTGTATAGTACACGACAAACACAAAAAAACACACACCTAAAACGTTTAAAACTGTGTATAGTTAAGTTATCGGTTGTTAACGACCACTTAGCTTAGTAGGTAGCGACCCTGCCTACGAAGCTGGAGGTCCCGGGTTCGAATCCCAGGTAGGATCAGTATTTATATGATGAATATTGGTTGTTATATGTATGTGGTGTCTTCGCTTGATTCCCAAAACACAAGTTATTGCTTAGTTTAGGCCCTAGACGTTGTTGTCATGTATACGTTATTAATATTATTATAAAATTTCAATTTCTTAATGAAAACATCAAACGTGACACAATGGAACAAAATTCCGTACATTGTTATGTATACGTAAAAACAAAAGCAAAAATATTTCCAGAGTAGCATTTCATTTTGTTATCTACAGCTTATTATTTAAAATGCTCTTTGTATTGCTTCAATATTTAAAACGGGACATGGTGTAAATTATCTTACAGCCTATAATTATGTAAATGCAGTTTTAAAAAATTATAGCTATCAAATAAGACAGCTTATTTGAAGTCTGGATTCGAATAATTATTTAAGACGAATCATACTAGAATCCTGTAAGTGATGAAGAAAAATCAGTAAAAGAATTATATATGCATAACAAACCTGATTAACGTTGTTTATTTAGGTTTGTTATATACAATTCTTTTGCTGCTTTATCTTCTTTACTTAAAGAAATCTCGTATAATTCGTCTTAATAACGAAATATCTGATTAGCCTATGTACCAAATTAATATTAAAACATTTTGTTGCAGATGGAGCGATTCGGACAAGAAGCCGTTCGTTAACGATGGTTTTACCATTAATTCTATATATTTTCCTAAATTATTAGTCTAAACCGAAAATACATCTCCCTGAATACATCTGTCCATTTCATGTTAGATTTTATAACAGACACTGAAATGTATACAAAATTGTTATAGCGTTTGCACGGCTGTAGGTATATTAATGTAATTTAGTTTAAAATTAATTAGATCTGTATATTTAATGTATAAAATATAGAAGGCCTATATAGCACCTTAATAATATATCAAAATCGATACAACAGCAATAAAATGTAAATTAAATTATCGTTTTTACACAAAAATAGTAAATTCTGAAATACATTAATATTTTTAATCTTTTTTTGTACAGATAAATAAATATGTTTCGCATTAAGCTTATTTTAATAATGCCATAGCTACGACTTACTGTAAATATACTAGAATAAATTTGCCTCCAATTAAAACTATTATATTTTTTCCATTCCATTCCATCAGCCCATTATACCCCACTGTAGAGGCTTAGGCCTGCCCTCAGGGTAAGTGGCCTTGGTGCTTAAATCCATCACGTTGCTCCAGTGCGGGTTGGCGAACGGATTGTAACGACTGTCATCTATTGACAGCAACCAGAACCGACTACTTAACGTGATCTCCGAGGCACGGAGTCAGTGATAGTTATGTACCTACTTAAGTCAGAAAAACTCGTTGGTACACGCTCGGATTCGAACCATGGCCTTATTCGGCACGTCCTTATAAATTTGAAGCAGGTTTGCTGCGCTCGGGCTGTCACGACTTCACGATTATATTTATACTGCATATTTAATATTGTCCATAAAGCCTTAACAACTCGTTGAAAGGCATTAAATCGTAAATGTTAATTTATAAACTTATTTCAAATTACCACCTTGGTTTTATTGCCTACACACTAAAAGATAATAGGGTAATAAAAAAAAAGTATTGATTATTAACGTAGATCTATATTTGTATGTATTAAATATAAACTGAAGCACGTAAAGAAGTTGAATATATTTGTATCATTAATGTAAAGCAGTGCCGCCGTGGAATAATGGATGTTAAAGAATTGATCGTTTGTCAACTTTTTTTTCTAGTATTCATTCCATCGCTCCACGGTGCCACACTGGTTAACTGGTAATCTATATTGCACATATATTGTAAACTATATTTAAAAATTGCACTAATAGATATGAGTGGAAAAAATGAGTGGAACGTTAATTATATTATTTCAATTACAGTTTACGTAAATAAAACTAAATTTTTATATTATAATTTTAATGGAATGAAATCCACTAGGATTCCACATAAGTAGCTACCCACTCATAGTTGTGCATGTTTAGAGGTGAGCTATTAATAAATGTGTGTTAAATCATTTATAAGTATGTTTATGAAGAATTCTGATTAATTACTGTGATAGAAAATCCAGTATAATTCGATAGTGTATAAAAGATCTCTACCGAAATACGGACATCATGTCATATCTATTGAAAATGTACTGATATGTTTTATAACGAGGTATACTTGAATAAGTCAAAAGTATACATAACTGCAAAAGATTTATTAATATTAAAATTAAACACTCATTATGGTTAATATAATAGATCGTACAAGAGAATGCGAAAATAGAACGAAATGGAAACGAAAACGAAAAAATGATTTCACATTTGTTTCGCTTTTGCATTCTGTTTGATATATCTAGATATATATCTAGGCATTAAAATATATACGCAAAAAGAAAAGAAAAACAAAATGGCGTAAAACATTTATCTGTCAATTATGTAAACATGTAATGTTGTTTTTACGATGTTGCCAAAATGATTAAATGTAAAGTGATCGCTGATTTAGTTAGATATATTCGTTGTAAATATATTTCATAAGCCGGACTGGGTGTAAATAATTGATGCTATTTGAACGATATATGTGCAGACGCGTGGAATCGTACTCATAGCTAGTTACGATTCTCGAAATTCCAAAACATGCTTTCAAAAACCAATGAGCGGGCCCATCGGACTCGATGGACCCTACACTGGGCTTTCTTATGAAGTTTTTGAAGACGTTTTGGAATACGAAAAATTTAAATCGAGCTCTATACTATAACAACATGTATCTAATAAGAGTAGTTTGTAAAGTGAAATACAGCTTGTTTTTAAAAACCCGATATTTTGTTTCAATCACAAATCTCCTCTGTCACGAAATGAGTAACTTTTATTCATTATTTTTTGCAAAATTACTGTACATAATAGAATAGTGTATTTACTGAAATCATTGGTTATTTACATAGGAGCCAACTTCGTCTTTTTCTATGAGATGAAGGGAGTGAGATAGGGTTAAAAAAATTTATATACTTTAAGGTAACATTAATACAAAGCTATTGAATTGATCAACATCACTGGCGCTAAAAAAAGATAGTATCCGTGTCACTAAATTCAATAGATCAATTAATCAATTAAATATCTTTATTTCGTAGTAAAGTCACTTCTCTTCTTGAAATCTTGAAATATGTCACAAAAGTTTTGTGGGAAAACGTCCCCACAAAGGCGCATTCAAAGAATTGCTGGTTCCTCTCAGAACAATACGCAGCAAACTAAGGGACGCTCTTTTTTTTAAAAAAAAAAACAACAATCGTTTTAACAAACTTTTAAGTATGCTTAAATATTAAAATTATTGAATCAGACCGAACGGTCTACACCCATGGATTTTTATCATTAAATAGTCGGATACTTCATAATAAACTTTTGGTTAAAGTTTTCGATTTATTGTAGTTTTAAATTTGTTAAGGGTGAATCTTGAATATCACTAGGATCCTATTATAAAAGCGTATATATTGCCCTTTAAACAATTTTGTAACTTTACTGAGGCGGCTTACATGGTCAGCAAGTTTATCTTTGCTTTTTGTATTAACATTATGATTACAATTTTTTTTTTAATGATACAATATACTTTTTTCGCATACATTATATTTTGAAATATATATGGAGACGGCAATGGAAATATGTTAATATCTTTAAACTTGTCTTTAGGTCTTAGTTAATAAATTCTTCGAACAGCCCGCTTAGCAGCACGAAGATTGTATTTACACTAGCAGCGTGTTCCCACAGCAAAATTCCATAAGTCATCAAACTGTGGAACCTACCAAAATATACCAATATCGCGGTTTCTATGTCCAAAAGACAGCGATTCTTTTTTACAGCGTAAGCTACAGAACTGAGCTTGCTCGCCAAGTTAGTAATATAAGGATCCCATTGCAATTTTGCATTTAGTGTGATTCCCAACTATAGTGGAATTCACAAGGTCCAATTTCTCACTTTTAATAATAATTATATTTGTAGATAATTGTTTGATGTTTGGTAGCGAGAATCTTATGTATTTGGTTTTTTTTTATTTAATAATAAATCATTGTCGTAAAATATTGTCGTAGGCACATCTGTCAACTTTGAATATTAAGGAATTATTATCAGCAAAATACCAGGGATATCAACTAATATCCCTGGTATATTAACTAATATCCCTGGTATTTGTACTATCCCTGGTAGGTAATAATAAAGCTGCGTAACTATCCAGCTTTATTTAATAAATATATGTATAAATCGGTATTCTACATATATTTTGATATATTTTGGCATCACAAAATAAAGTTAGATACAGCAAACTGATTTACGGAGAAATAACATTGATTACCTATAAATTTACAAGGAGTGGAGAAACTTTTAAAGCACGCACTTATAATTTTTATGATAAATACTTAACTTTAATTTTTAGGTCTGTAAAACCTTTTTTCGAATACTCGAGCGAACATAACATTACAAAATTCACAACGAACATACTCGACCAAGAATGGAGGTTTCTAGTAAGAATGACTAAAAGTATCTAGTTATTGTTAAAAAAATCTGTCGAAATTCAGCAATTATGCTAAGATAACTTGTACAAAGGAACTAATCAAAATTACTCGGTCACGTCTGCCTGAAATGAGATTAAAAACAATTATAGAACATTCGTAAGAATTGAAGACTGCACATTAGCGGAGTGTTCTCCGGCTGTTACCGCTATAATTTATGTTCAAAAAGTTTCCATAATATTTGACGGACCGAACTCGTTGCAAACAATCTGCGGTGAATCTTTGAAGATTAGGTCTGGCTTTGAGGCGCCGTGAAGACTCCAACTATGTATGGCGCGCGGCCAACTCCGGTAAGCCAATCTAACTTCTTTTAAACGTGTTTTTGATGTAAACAACGCATTACGGTGTACGCATCGCTCTGTCGAATTCTAAACTTCTTACTAAATTGGCTTTTGATTTATCGAGATACAAGTTTAAAAGTTGTTTCTCTGGATTACCTTATTTGTATTGGCTTTTACATATTCGTTTTTGACAAATTTCTTATTATTATTATTATAGACGGTTATTTACAGATTCTTCGCAACTGTTTAACATTGCGAAATCGTGTTGATTTATGCAAATGTAAAATTTTATTAATTTTTTTCTTACTTACTATATGATTTCAATAAACTATTTAACCAATATGAGTTCTTTAACACATAAACACATAATTATGACAAAACTAATGTGTCAAAGTTCGGCATATATACTCGTATGTGTTCAGTCTCTATAATTTAGCATTTGAATGAATGAAAACAAAGTCGAATGTCATTCGCGAAAGTGTCATTAACTTAAGTCATTCTTTTACCGAGAACGAGTTCGTAATAGTAGCCTCATTACTTAGCGGTTGCGTGGTAGGCGTTCACTTCCGCCGGAAGCGGATATCATGGGGCGTGCAAATAAAATTAACGCTTTATTGCCCTCCGTTGAAAGGTGCTCCCATTGTGCTTCGGTTTTCAAATTGTTGGTGTTAATTTTGATTGATCGTTGTGTAACAATTAAGACGTTTTAACTGTTCGAACCCGTTTAGAGGCATTGTAGCTGTTCAGAATTGTCAGCAATATTACAAAGATCATTATCGGTGATAGCTGACTTAGCATTTAATTTAATAAAACTTTGCTCTCTTTCAACAGTATGTTTATTAAACTATTTTACTCTATTTTTATTATATCAACCAGAAGAAAAATTTAGTTATGAAAGTAATTTACCCTTAACAATGAGAACATAAACTTTCAAAATTTCCCACAAAAAAATTAAATATTTCGCAGATTGTGTAATCAATAGGTATCTATCTATATTTAAGTTTCTAAAAATGCAATGAAGTACTGAGTATAAATTATTCTCTCTGAGAAGTAAGTTATTAGCTACAGAAAACTATTTGTTGAATTGAATTATCTTTTGAAAATACCTATTTAGATGTCACTTAACGTTTGTTAACTGTACTGCGGCTCAAGGCAATACGAGTGGATCGAGGCGATGTTTTATCCGTGAATATCCCATGTGTTTCGCAAAAACCCAATTGAAAACAATCACAGGACAAAAATTGCCAGATCGAAATCGAACTTCGAAGAAAAATCCATAGCTATTAAATACATTTTCTATTATTAAATTAAGAGCGATATATCATCGTGGGCACGTTCTATGCTGTATATATACACGGGATCCATAATTTTCGGAAGGCAAATTAATCCGAACACGGGCGCGCGATCGCCGACGGTCAGCCGCGTTCTCGCATACTAATGCTATTGTTTATCGAAGGGGAGTAATCTCGGCGTAGCAGCCGTCACTGTCCACCCTCGAAATTATAACGGATCACTTTCGGTCGGTAATCCGAACGCCGGAGTAGGAGCCGCTACGTGTTCGCTGGTCTCCTAGTAGCTGAGCCTCCATTATAATAATCGATTATACGTGATGGTACGATCGGCTGGATGGAACGTAGACAAAAGTTATTGAACAAGTCCATTAATCTCTAAAGAGTCACATTTAATTTGTTTAACAATGATAAGATTACTTTGACACGTAATTGATTCATAGTTAATATACTTGTTAATTAAAATCAATTATAACGATGGTAACTTAATTTATAGGTTTTAAAATCACTTACCGGAATACAAAACTTTAATCCTTATCTTCTTCTCTACCACAGACAAGTCAACCTTATAGACCACGCTTTGACAGGGAGTAGCATTCGCCAAGGCTATGTAGTGACACTACATACCTACGTCACTAGTGAGCCGTCAGTTGGAAGCACGTCGGAAGCCATTAAATTGTCAATTTTGAACGAGCCAATGAAAACTAGCCGACCTCTCCCCGCACCCCGCCACTTTTTGGCGATTTCGTTTTCGTACTGACGTTTATTAAAGCGTGGTCTAAGGGTTGACTGGTCTGTGTTCTCTACTTATCTTCACCTGATGATTAGTGTGTACAGAATCACCACGAAGTACTACAAAGCATTACCCAGAACGTTCCAGAAATCAACGTCAAGTCGGAAACGGGGGATGAAGAAAGTAGTGTGACAGTCATCAACAAAATTTAAAAAAAAATCTTAGCCGTACACTTTTAAAATTTATGGCACCAAAAAAAAATCGAGTAAACTGACACTCTGTGATGATTAGAGGCAGTTATGTTTTAATTTTAGACTGTAATTTACGGAAAAGTTAACCAGGGTTACATCACAAAAAGAAATCGAAGAAAAGTAAACCTTTAGAGTCACATTACTTGAAAAATCATCAGTGTCGGTTTTCGCCATTTTGTTTTGGTGCTTATAATTTTAAAAATGCATGACTAATATATTTTTTTTAATATTTAAGTATCCGGTAACTGTCACGACTTGCCTCATCACCTGTTTCCAATTGACGTTGATCTCTAAATTCTAAATTCAAAAAGACTTTCACCTCACTAGCTCAAAATTCGGATATTTGTTTCTTATAATCAGTATGAAACAGTCAATTTTGCTCACTCTGTGAAGAAAAGAGTTTTAAATTTAGAATGCTACGAATTAAACATTCATAAACTCTATATACTCTACCTTTTTATTTCATAAGCAAAAGTGTTTACCCTATATTATTTAAAAAAAAAACATCAGCGAAGTACAAGCCAGACTTGCGCCCTGGCGTTCCGTAGGTACTGTTCTGTAGGTAACGTATTTAGAGCTACTTACCGCCAGATGACACTAAAACGCATGTCAATTTAAATATGCTAAAAAATATTCTTTATATAATATAATTACTTAAAAACATATTTAAAAAATTGTTTTTCTTTTATTTCTGTTGCGAGACCTTGCTTAAATTTGAAAGCTTGAAACCAATAAAAACGTATTGACTTTATTTAGTCTAAGATAATGCTAATTAAAATATATGTTCAAATGACGTCAGAGAGATAGACATTTTATAAATCAAATTTTGAAAAAGAAATAAATAAGGAAATTACACACAAACGTACAGTTTTATCTATATTTACGAAAAAAAACATAAAAATTATCTTAAGGATATTGGTCCATACCCATTTGGATGTATAGAAAGCTCTATAAACTTTGATTAAATAGGTCTCTAGATAGTGTTGCGGGGCCAAAAACCAAGGTCAAAAATATCACCTAACTGTTCGGTTAAAATTTATGTACACAGGGACATGGTTAATATCGCAGAACTGCGTGTTCTGTTAAATCACCAACACAAATATATAAAAGTTGGCCCTTTTTTTGTTGTCATTGAATAGCGTGGCTCTATCTAGACATGTAAATAATAAAAACATAGAAATTGTTTTATCAAAATACACATCCATATATATGTCTATCAGTCCGACATGGAGGAACGATAAAAATTCCTTATCGGGCACATCATTACCATTTCAGCCAGCGAACGTTTACTTCTGAACATAGGCCTCCCACTAGATCTTCACAACAAACGATCTTGGGCCACTTCTTCAACTCAAATAAAAAGTGTATAATAAATTACTTTACATCACTTAAATGAAGGCCTGTTTATTGTCAGATTTCAGCATAGTACTAAATCTAACATTTATAAAGGAACGTATTTGTCGAAGAGCACAATAAAACTAGCAATTTGTTAAAACGCTACGAAAGGAAGTGGAAACTGCAAAATTAAAACGATAATCCTGCAATCTACTTTTACATGTGTAAAGTTGTAAAAGAGTCGTCCCGTGTCGAGTGATAATAAAGGTAACCCTCTGCGGCGCCTTTATTGTTATCGAATAAAAATAATTCTGGGATTTTTCGGGATGATCGTAAATTATATTAGGAGGCGCGTCGTCGGGACACCACGAGGGGTGCCGCCAAGCGCCAGTTCGCCTTTTTTCGACTTTCTGCTCGGTTTTTCAACACAGCAAAAATAATAAATCTGCGTATTGGAGTAATAAATAATATAACAACACTCCTTTAACAATATTTAAATCGAAAAAAATATAGTCAAGGCAATTCTCTTATAATAATATGTCACCAGAATTAAGTACATAGACAATCAATTAAAAATGTCGTACGTGTTCAAGCGTTTGAATGGTTATTTATATTTTTAAAAACTTTAAAACGAGTTACGTACTGACAATACTCTATCTAGAAAATAATTTTGATCGAAATCTACTAAAGTCTATTATATTATTATTATTGCTAACGTTTTTGCTATTGATCAATGCATAAATATTCCATTTAAAAGCATTTTATTAAATATCCTTATTAAATTAGCCATAAATTACAAAATTTAAGGATTTATACGAATATTAAACTGCAAATTTTTACTTACTAGTACTAACACTGTCCGTGTGTGTCGTGATAGCCCAGAGCGCAACGAACCTGTCTCAAATTTATAAGGCCATGGTTCGAATCCGGGCGTGTACCAATGAGTTTTTCTGACTTAAGTACACAATATCACTGACACCGTGCTTCGGAGGGCACGTTAAGCAGTCGGTCCCGGACGCTGTCAATAGATGGCGGTCGTTACAGTTCCCAACCCGCAGTGGAGCAGCGTGGTGGACTTAAGCTCCAATCCCCCCCTCTCCTCACCCTGGGGGAGGCCTAAGCCCCTGCAGTGGGGTTAAAATGGGCTGATGATGATGATGATGAATACTAACACTCACTATTCTTCTAAAGGGCCCTTGAAAAATTTCCCGGTAATGGTATAAAAAACATCGAAATCCTAATAATTTATTTCTATTTTAATACATTCACTAAACCACTTTTAAAGTTTTTTAGTGCCACAGAAAAAACATCTTATCGATGGGTCACGAAAAACGCCTTTACTGCTGACATGACTTTGTCATTATTTTTATATCTATTTAAACTTAATCAAAGTTTTATCATGCTTTAACTATTTGAGTACCAACAATTCTTAGCATTGAGTTAAAAATTTGGATCAAAATCACCACGCTGGCTGGTTCGGTGAAGGTTGGGGACTGATAGCGTCCATCGACAATGTTAATTAAATTAAAATTCGGTAAATTAAAACAATGGCGGCCGTTTTTCGTGCAAATCAAACTTTGCATGAAAGGCGGCGTGCTTAACCAATCGTTCCCTCGGATGTGTTTTTTTAATATGGAAAACCGATAGAAGTCACTGAGAGCAAAGTCTAGAGAACAAGGTGCCTGTTAGAGGTGGACGACCGCATTTTGCTGGTGAATTACTCGTAGCACGCCAGCGTTTAACATTCCACGATGTTTTATTTTTATTTTTCCCATGATTTATTATATTTATTTATTACTGATTATAAACATGAATTATGTAAAAACAATAGCTTCTGCTAATTTTAAAACTAAAAATACTTACCTACAAATAAAATATAGCATCTAATTCAGTGCCGTGCGGGAGAGTGCCCAAAAAGCATTACCTCGCTGTATTGTTATACAGTACTTTAAATAAAAGTTGTTCAATTACATATTTACTTCCTAATATAGCACTAATTTTTCATAATTTTTTCATATTTACTTCGGTAACTGACGTTGAATACCTCCCAGAAGGACCTTGTTATTTGCAACTCGTTCTTAAATTTTTTAATTTTTCAGAACTCCAAAACTGTGGGATGAGATGGAGAATCATTTCCTAAAGTAGTTATAATCTCACGAAAAATGTCTTTATTAGAAATTTTTTTAGGTACAAAGTTTTTTTTATCACTGTACACGTATTTCAATTGTATCCATATTGGGTTTTCTTTGTTCATCGACTCGCATAGTAAAAAAATATTATCAAATAAGGAAAACAAGTGAAATGTTCCAATAATTGTAAACTACCAATGAAACAAATATCGAAATCACAATAAAATATCGAATACGAGGCAGTTTTTGGCTGGCCTTCATATTAACCCTTTTGTTAGAAATTCGATATGTAAAGTAAAAAATAGGTTAGTCTGATTACAAAACCGTTTCGAGGTAAATTGAGGTTTCTTAGCCATATTCTTCTATATCCTCCTCCTCCTCCTAAGCTCCTAAACTCCTCCTAGCTAGGAGGAGTTTAGGAGTTTTAGTTTAGTTTAAATAATTACCATCTTTCAAGTTATAGGAGCTCCTATAACTTGAAAGATGGTAATTATTTCAAGAAAAATAAATTTAACTGTTTGACCTTGGTTCGACCTCTGTTTCACGTCTATATTATGACAATTTGTGGGTAAGGTATTAGTATCGTGTAGGAAAAAAATGTGTTATAGGATGGCAATTCTCCTCTTAATTACAGTAATATGATTAGGAATAGGTAATATTAAATATTTATTTAGTAATAAACGTAATATTAATATGCGTAGTCTGCGAACCTCACATATGAAACTATACGTCAAACGTTAAATCATATGTCGGATTGTGTTTTATCAGGTTTTATTCTTGACTAGCTTTAGACAAAAAAAAAGCCATACAGCTTACACACTATGAAAATTTTGAAAAATTATTTAAAAAACAATTACCACAAGGCAAAAATATTGAAGTTAAATTCTCAAAATGGTTTATTCTATCAGGAAAAAATATATAACCTCACCCTGGTGTAGCATACTTACATGTACGATGAAGTTGTTGCGAGATCGAACCGCAATGGCACTAAATTGTAGCCACAATTATGCTTACATTTTTAGAAGTTTATGACTGGGTCTTTTTAACTAAATTAGTGATTCGTGATTATAAATTGAAATCATATTTTTTCTATTTACTTTCTCTATATATTCTCATGTAGAATGAGAACGTCAAAAACTATCAACCAAGAAAAATAAAATTTGTACGACACACAAAGAAAAGTAGGGGTTAAATTATTTGCTAGTTTAGGGCTCGTATAGAGGGACATCGTTTTTACAGTTGAAACGAAAGGTGCATGAAGTCGTTTGCCGTCGATCTCTATGACGAACGGCAGACGGCGATGCGACGGTAGCCGTCGTCCGACATAGGAGAGGTTCGACGTTCAGTCGGCAATGGCAACTACGCCAACAACCGACGTCGACGTGTCATTTTGAGCTCCAGCGTCGGTCGCTAGCTTATAGTTCGAGTGAGTGTACGCGTTAGCGAATATGAGCGAAGAAGACTACAATATTTATTTTTTTATAAGTTCTGTAAAAACACATGAATGCGTATGGAATAACACAGGAAAAAGAAACGTCCCTATGTCCACGTCCCTACGTACCTAAGTCCCTATATCCTATATCAATGGAGCCACGGGCGGAAGCTAGTTAAATGTAAAATTTTCCGTACCTAATTGTTAGAGCTATTGTATTTTTTTCAGCTGAAATTCTTTTGCGCATAACCGTATTTTTTTGACTAGATACCGAGTCCTAATATCAGTTAGGTAATCAAATGAAGCAACAGACATTCTAAAATAGTTAAAAAGAGATTTTCATTTTCTCGTAATAGAGGGTATAAAGTTCCAAAATGGCTGTTTTTTTTTGTTGATTGATTGAATCCACATTGTACGATTTTTTTCTTCTTTTTCGTCTGCGAAATAAAGGGAACGATAGTGCTTCTTCTTCGGAATCCATTTTCGCACTGCCTCTTGAACTAGAATGAAAAATGAAAAGTCGTCGGCAAATACCGACGTTCATTGAAGGCAAAACAACTTGCAGTCGACGGCTACCGTCGAACATGCCGACGGCAAAACGACTTCATATGCCATTCTATTCAATTGTCTGTACGAGCCCTACGCCATGTATAACTTCGTTACCATATAAGTCGTTACACAGTACCTGATGTAAAAACGTCATTTTCTTGACAAGGACGACGTGTTGTTCGAAAACAGCTGAAGAAACTTAGACTCATATAAGTTAACTCTTTATACGTATATTTATTGAAGGTCCTCGTGGAATACGAAACCAATCACGCTTCGAAAACAATGACAGTCGAGTTACGAGTAAAATAGTGGAATTTGAAGTCAAGAAGTGGCATAAGAAAAGGTAGGATCACGCTGGCAAAGTCACTGGCAAAAGCTAGTATAAAAATAAAAGCCAACAGAACTACAGATAAAATATCCAATAATAAACGATTCGCATTTTTGCCTGGCAATGCCGGCCGATGCGGCAACACGACGCGACGGTAACAAAAGTGGCAACCGAAACTAATGAATTATTCAACGACGCGGCGCGAGGCATGTTCTATCACTGTTTTATCTATTGCGGGCTTGGTACACTCTCCACCCCCCAAGCCAAGGTGTTGTCCCATAAGGGTTAAGTACTGTGTAGCCAACACTTTTAGCGTTTGAGAATACCAGATAAGCCGTGTTACGGGTATTACCATTACCGCGGTTATGGCACGGTACGGCTCGCCGCTATATTAAATGTTAACGAGCGCAAACAGCGCTTTATTTATTCAATTTAATGTTTAAGAATCTTTAAAAGTTACTTTTGTTTGTAACGTCTTACGATAAACAGATACAAACTTCTTTAAACAGTCCTATATTAAACTGTTATAAAAAAGTCGGATTAAGATTTTTTTTTCACCGAAGTATTGACAGAAACCCATTGTAAAATTCCGTCTTCTCTTGTCTTTTTGTCACTGATGTTTGTTTCCAGAGTGATAAAAAAAATCTGTTAAGTGCGGGTCGGATTACTTATATGGAAGGTTCCGCAGTTATGCCAACAACAAAAATCATTTGTTGACAGTAGTTGAGTGTTAAGATATTAGCTATTTACTTGGATATTTAAAGCACATGAATTAATTTATCCTAGATAGTCATGGCGTTGTGTCGTGATAGCCCGAGCGCAGCGAACTTGTTCGAAGTTTAGAAGGTAGCACCTAATTTAGAAAAACCGCCAGAGCAAGTTTTATATATTTAAACGAAACCAGATATGTTTTTTTCAATACTACTTTTGAGGCACCCTATTACAAACGCTTACAAATTCCTAAAAGGCCTAAATAATGTGATAAGTATTTCTTAATTTGACGAATAAACTGTCCTATCATCTATATCAGGCGTTCATGTTTCTACTACTGGAGTACAGACTTTCCTAAAAATTGAGTTAATAGTTCAGACCGTAAGCCCACCACGCTGTCCGTTACATTTTGGGGCTATTTTACTCCACAGTCACAAAAGTGACGAAGCCGGTGGATTGGTCAAACTTAAGACCTTTGTACCAATAAGGGCGAGGTGTTGTCTCGGCCATCACAGTTTAATAATAATATGATAATAATAATAACGTATACATAACAACAACGTCTAGGCCCCAAACTAAGCATTAGCTCGTGTTTTGGGTACCAAGCGAAGACACCACGTACATATAACAACCAAGATCCGGTACCGGTATCAATATTCATCAAATAAATACTGACCCGACCTGGGATTCGAACCCGGGACCTCCAGTTTCGTAAGCAGGGTCGCTACCCACTAGGCCGAGCGGTCGTCAAAGTTTACCAATTCTAGATCTATTTTATGGTTTTTGACGTTTGGTGTTTGATGCGTGCTAACAAAAACAAATTTAAAGTCTGTATTTGGATTGAACGTATACTAAGTAAATAGTCGATTACCATTTTAATGTGAAACAATTTGCGCACTTGTTCATATTTTTTTCTTTTTTTTAACAGACAATTGTCACAATAAAATAGTAAAACATTGAATTAAAATACCGAACCAATGAAAACACGAAAATTGCATTTGGAAGCTTTTTTATAGATATTTTTCAGTATTTTTCCATTTTAACAGGCGAAGTTACTGTGGAACTTCGTTTATTACGATTTTATGAGAATATGTTCGGGGGAGCCGCGAACTTGTTTACGCATAGAATCTGAATCGTGTTTTTAAATTTGAATTATTCAGGACCGTCGGTTGCCAGCTCCGTGGATTAGTGCGATAATACACCCTGTTTGTTTCACATTTTCTACCACCATCTTTATATAAAGTATAACGTTAGATCTTGATATAAATGAAATTGGTTATTTTTTTCTTTTTGTATGCCTCTGAAAGCTATATCTAGGTGAAATGAAATTTCGTTCTGTAATTTATTTCGCAGATATTAAAACAGTTGAACTAAAGACTTCATCTCAAAGACACTGGCAGACAAAATTAATCGCCCATTTTAATTCGATAATGATTCTTTGTTTAATTGGTTATTTGTTTACCTATTACGTTATTATTTTATGAACGAAAAATTATTAGTTATCATTATCATAGTTTGCATTATCATAGGTATCATTATATCATTGTATGAATACTGTGATAGGATTTTATGTTATAATTTTAGATTAATCATTATTTTTCATTATGTCGTCTTATTACTGTAAATTTTGTGTATACTTTTAAATGGCAAACATATATGTTTCGTGTACTTTTGTGTAATTATTAGGAAAATGTTATACGTATTGCTGTAATTGTGTACCTTAAATAAATAAATAAACAAAACCCTGTTCAGGTCGTTAATGTGTTATGACACATACTTGCTTCTTATTCTGTACGTAGATCTCCATTTAACCACAATTTAACTATCATTGTTATATGCATGTGGTGTTTTCGCTTGGTACCCAAAATACAAGCCAATGCTTAGTTTGGGGCCAAGACGTTGTTTTCATGTATACGTTATTATTATTATTATTATTATTATCATTAGCTGTCTACCATAGAGTAACAAAGTTGACACCAGCATTAGACCTTACTAATACGAGAAGCCTAGGGCATACCAAAATTCACACCACTTACAATTATTTTATACCTAGTGGAACAAAGTCCAATATTGTAAGATTCAAATTAACAGTTCACAGCAATAATGTTTTATCAAAGATGACGCACTTTCATACTGCACGGCATTGGAAAATTACATACATGCTAATAAAGTATCGTAAGCGTATGTACGTACATTATATTACGGAGTGTCAAATATTATACGAAACATATGATATCGAAAGGATCTGTAAAGATTTATGCTTGAGATACGGTTAGCCAACATAAATTAGAAGGAAAGCCCAATAGGCGATTAAAATAAAATAAACTTAATTAGGTGAATTGTAGCTCCTCACTTTATGCGCGCCAGTGCGTCATCTGCCTCTTTTAATTACTATCACTACATATTATAAAATAAAGTTCCCCGCTGCATCTGTCTGTCTCTCTGAACGCGATAAACTCAAAAATTGCGGCACGGATTTTCATATGGTTGACACCGATAGAAGGAGTAATTCAAGAAAAAGGTTTATGTGTATAATTCATTAATGTTTTGTGCAAGTTAGTTCAATGGCATATATCTATCTTTTATTGATAACTTACTATACATATTTATATGTTTAAAAAAATGGTGTCATATGGTTTGGCAATTCGAATGCAACTTATATGGATGCAATATTAATTTTTATCAAATGAAATACGTTATTTACCTTCAACATTTAATGTACATAATGATTGCCTTTTACATCATACAATATAAATTAATATCTTAAGAGTCATCGTGAAATAAAAACTATCGCGCGACAAGCAGCCGGATGGCTCCACACCAACACGCGACACGCGTGATGTAAATAAATTTAGGCAGAAGTTATCAATGTTGCATAAAAAGAAATATTTTAGTTTGTTTTTATGTATATATTCTATACTTTTTCAAATATATACAGAATTGTAAATAAAATACATTAAAAATACTCTAAGTAGGATGAACTTACATTTTCGACGCAACAAGCTGTTATACCACTACGACAGATAAAAACACTAAGGTATACAAGCTCTGCTACTTATGCGAAGCCGGGGCGGGTGGCTAGTATAATATCATTGGTTCACAGTTAATTTGTGGTGGTGAGATAAAGTAGCTAAGCACCGCAGCTTTGATACAAAGTTCGTAGATTCGGTTCCCGCCATAGGCGTATTGATCAATGAGCTTTTAATTAACTAAAGTCCATACACATCACAAGCTCCGTTGCCATCGTCACTTATGTGACGGTGGAGGATAACAGCACCTAAGCGGTGATAGGTTGACAGTTCAAACTATCTAATTAACTCAATATTGAGAAAGTGGAAGCATGTAAAGCCTGACAAAAAAGAAGGATGATTCTGAAAAAAGTTCAATAGTATAATTAAAATATATACAGCTTAATAGCGTACTATAAAGGGGATTAGAGGGAAATGAGAACGCGTCTAGGATATAAATCTTTGTGTGCAATATGAGCCGGCAGTCACACGGGAATGATGCTGCGCTCGGCCCCTCTTCAAATTGGATAAGTAGGGTTCATTGTTTAGATTAAACAAATAAGTAGTAATTATCGTCCTTTTTATAAATTTTTTATAAATACTAAATTTCTCATCGATTATAATTACTTTAAACTAAGAAACCCTGGTGTATTTAATAGGTGTTTTAACACTGGTTAGATTTTCTTGACAACATTTATTCAGGAATGTTTTTTTTTTAAGAATCAGCTGGTATCGGGTATTAATAACAATGTTCACTTACATCAGTACCTAAAAAATTATACATAAAATTATAGAATGAGAGTGCAAACGATAAACTATATAGTATATTGTCATTCCACTAAAATATTGAAAAATTCTTTGAGTAGAAATATATTTTAAGCTACAAAATATGTCTGCAGTAAACTGCGCGCAATTACGTATTTTTATTAGGGTGAACACTTGTTTTCCTTGATTATTTGATCTTTATGATCAAACAAGCAAAACAATTGTTCATACATACCAAATTCGTACTCGTGACATCAAATTGCGGACAATTAATTGCCAAAGTATTTGTAGCTTTATTACAGTGGAAATTGACTTACTTAATAAAAAAAAAACAATATAGTATGTATTCATTTCAAACAATTGAAGTTTCATCTTTAGTTCCTTGCGATAAAAAGGCAGCAGCAACTTGGACATGATACCGCTTGTATCATGCAAAAATTTAAAATTATGAATTTAATTTGTATCTCCCCAGTGTTCTCGCCCTAGAAAACAATTTCACTGTTAATTACTGTAAAAATATATTCTTAGAAATGACATTGTCATTTTTTATTACCCTGTAATATTACTCAGAATGGTAAGAGTGTAGTTGTAGGAGGTAAATTGTAATAAATCCGTCGTGCAATAAGTGGCCGACTGCGCATCGCATCTTCAACGTAACTGCAATCTCAGTGGGAAGCAATTCACTGCCAACTTTATAAAAAGGAATAAAACATGGATATGAAATACTTACTATCTCATTAAAACTAACCGCTGACAGAAATCAGTTTTGAATTATAAAACTATTCAATATAAAGTAAAGAGTTTTCGTTACTGTACGTCACAAATATATTTCAAAATATTTAATAACTTATTTATAATAATAATAAATAAGTTTGAATACCCATAGAGGTTGAATAATTTTTTTCATAATTCTAATACTATTCTATAGTATTAGTCCATACTATGATATTTTAATATCGTGCAGATCAATTTTAGAGATTGCTGGAATGTTATGCTGGAGACAGATGATACGTTTACCACTTGTAACTATCATGGAATCTATTATATGTATCCTTAAAAAAAATAAGTACGTTAAATAGGGATTTTTATGTCTATGGTACATAAATATTAAAATTAAATTAAAAAAATATATCAAACTTACCTACCGAATAGATAAATAATTTCACTAGAAATATATAGAGTAGCATTATAAATGTATATTATAGATTCAATTCCGCTCAAAAGTTGGCCCGCATGATAAGGCAATAATAGCATAGGTATATTATGATTATTGATAGTGACGACAGTGTGAGCACGCATTGGTATGTACCTAAGCATCGCTTTGGGTTGATTAATGTGACTGCATGGTAACTTTCAAATCACTTGTCTTCCATCAAGAATGTGCATTTTGAAACACCTTCCCGTAGATGGAAATGTTATATAAGGAACTTTTGTCTAACTGACTGGCCAAATGGTTACAGACCTAACTGTGGAGCCACGGGTCGTAGCTTCGATTTCCACCCGGGACAAAGAATAGTGTCAACGACGGACCCGAGTTACAAACACTAGAAACATAAAGTGCAGTGCTTTCATTGTACTAGAACCGGCCTTTCATTTTCATACAGTCCACAATAGAAGGGGTTCTGCTGGGTGTTCAGATCGACCCCGAGGTCCATAATTAGTGTGTATGAAATATCTATATATGTATATATTATAAAAATATTTATGTATACGTAGCAGTCTTCTAGTACCCATAATACAAGCTTTGCTTAGTTTGGGCCTCCATGACGCTGTGTGGGATGTCTCAGGTATTATTGTTATATAAAATATCTAGTTTCTAGACATAGCGGCTTGGGCCATGCGTTGATGTGTCAGTCAGTCAATTCATTTCTCCTAAGATTTACGAAAACTTTTCAATATCCGCTTGAATGAAATCGCGTACTTATCTACTTGTTTATACCTATTCTGTAAATATATCATCGCCATCCGTCACCCCGCTTCCTTGTAAATCTTTAGATAATTTCTTCTCGAGTATTTTGCTACGAATATAAAGTGCGTATAATAAAAAAAAAAGTTAACATACAAATAACTTATCTCAACATTTTCCAGTGGAGGAGCTCAGCATTACGTGTATTGTGCTCGAAGGAGAGGAATCTCGTATTTGCATCGGAGCGTGGTTTCGGGGGGCAGCCGCGAGGCGAGCGTACGCCGAGTTGAGACGAAAAAGTAATTTTTCATAAGCACGGAGGTTGGTTTTCAATAACACGCCAACTGAGTGCCAACGCAGGTAAGAATCCGAGAATGTGTATTACACGAAAACAAATTCACCCCCGCGGATGTACTTTATTATATTGCTTTGAATGGATGTTTTGATGTGAGACGTATATTTGTAACTTTATTTATCGCCTTGAGGATTGTGAATCACAAAAA
Organism: Luffia ferchaultella; assembly: GCA_949709985.1. Lineage (NCBI taxonomy): Eukaryota > Metazoa > Arthropoda > Insecta > Lepidoptera > Psychidae > Luffia > Luffia ferchaultella. The sequence goes on along the minus strand of OX453240.1, from coordinate 19,308,246 downwards.
CAAGAGTATTTAATTAGTATGGTCGATAGACTATTCAAACGCTGGGCTAAGTTTTATTAAAAACCGATCTCAAACGTGCGTGCAAGTCGCACACGTGCACAGATGGTTCCGTACAATTACACGATACAAAAGAGTTATGTAATTACATATTTCGTTTTCGACCCACACATAGTAACAAACCGTGAACAAGAAATTGTTGGTTTTGGTCATTGGATACCAACTACATTAAGAATCGGCGTCGTAACAAAAACGGTCTAAGACAGCCTTTTCTTTTTGGCTCCTTTTTCATTTATCCTTCCCCCCTCCTACCGCTTTAGAAAAAAATATTAATGGCATTCCTGTTACAGTAGTCGGTTTTGGGTTAACATTTTACATGAAACATCAAAATTTTAAGTCTATATAGACCTCTTACTTCGTACAAGCTGGTGACAGGTGACAGTAGGACAGACGGACAGACGCAGAATAACAGCAATTGGGTTTTATTTTGCCCTATCAGTACGAAACCCTAAAATCGAGGCAAATATGTGCTTTACTCTACTAGTGTTCTACTAACCTTTTCTGACCTACGACGTTCCATCGATATCGACAACGTAAAATCTATAAGGGCGTTCGATCGATCGGTGACGTAGATGTAACACCCTAAATAAAAGATGCGTCGTCTGTTTCACTTTGCGTAAACAATTTAATATAAAAAATTCAATACAGTCCACTAAGAAACAATGGCTAACAATTTAACTCATAGAATAAGGAATCGAAAGCAATTAATGCAACGTGACTGATCACTTAGTCCACACGACTATACGAGTTTTGTCCTATGATCGGCTGATGCCATTACTGCCGTTCCGAAATTAAACAATACGTATTGGATGTTACCGCTTTACTTTCCAAAACCTTCCTAAATTTTTATACGCACGCTTTTTTATAATAAACACGAATGCTATCTATGGCATACATCAACCAGCTTGTTTTTACAAGACAAATAAAACGGCAGCGCGTATAATATGTACCAATAAAAATCACGACTCAAAACACAGACATCTCGAGTTGACGTCCCTAACAACAAGAAGGTGTCTGTGTCCCGGGCCGCAGACGGTTCGTTACGTGCGCTCCGGCGAGCCCGCAAGTGACTGCAGCCACCCCACTAACGGCCCTTACCGGGGTTTTTCAACAAATACTTTTTCACATTTTCAACTCGAGAAGCGAACGAGAGGGTCAAACTGAAATGTTACGTTCAAATGTAGGTTTATTTATCTCCCTTTCAATTTCTACTTTAATTATTATATTAATTAGATAGTGACATGTGTAAAATACACATGTAGCTACACAGTCAAAGCGACAAACAAAATCGCACGTCAGTGTGACCCTACCATAAGTAAGACCACCGACATATATGTACCCAGGTACTAGACGCGAAGATCCCTTTATATTGTATAGCGCGCACGTAATGTAAACGAGAATGGCCGAACGCGTTCCAAGATAGTCGATTGCATTTTTGTGAGGTGATTCTCGTACCGCCCGACCTTTAGTCTCAAGAGACAATTTGAGAGAAACATAATTTTGTTTCTAGTTAAAACGTAATTTTGTATCATGAAAGTTGGTTGGCTTTTGAGAATACAGAATAACGTTTTTGCTTGAAAAATATTTAATGTCATCAACATTGTGTCATGAGACATGAAATCAAGTGGTTCGAGAATTACCCCCATGCTTCGTTTGATTTTTCAAAATTTGTGTCTGAACCGCTACGCTGAACGAAATAGCTAAAAGCGTATGTGTACGGCAATGTAATAGGTTGAAAAGAGATGAAATGAGTATTATCGTTATGCTTACCAACTAATTCAATTTATGTGCAACCGTCAAATTTGAAGTTGTCAAAAATTTCATTAAATAAAACTAAATTAATAAAATATCATGAATTTACGTGTAATAAATAATCTGATCCGCCTTTTTAGAGTTCTGGATGTTGTTAATGCACTTTTTGAAAGCACAGGACGGCATTTTTCTCAGATAGTTTTCCAAAATACAAAATAATCTCAGTCGGCTACACTGACAGACGGCCCACAAGAGACTATTTCAAAGTCGTTCAGCACCGCGATCTGGACGATTTTCGTGCGGAGTTTCATACTGTGATACGTAGTCTAGTACCCTAGGTACATATAAGTCGGTGAGTAAGACGTGCTGTAACGGTACCAGATTTCGTATTGTTCTAAAAAACACGGCGAAATTGTTTCTTAGTTTATTTCACGTTCCGATACTTTACTGCATAATATATCCCCCTGTCGCAACACTCACTCTTGTGAAATACGCATGTCACGTTGACACTGACAGTGCCTTAATTTTTCATTTCGTTTTACTCTCTCTTCGTTGTTGTCATGCCCTTTTTTATTTAAAAAACTATAACTATTAAGTCGTAGAATAAACGAACAAGTAATTTTGAAATAGCAAAGTTTTTTCAAACGCTCCTCTTTTGTGACCAAAAATAAGCAAAACACAATACTTTCAGCACAAGTAAATACATATACTTGTGTCATACTAAAAGCGCTCTAAAATAATGAATATTTTTTACAACAGCAGTTTAGCATTTTTGACGTCACTATATGAAATATTGCCTCGGTCTATGAGCTATCTATGAAACGCCATCGATAACGCTGTTTAGGCGGTCGTGTCGACTAATTCAAAGTTCCAACAAAAACGAGCCCGGAAATTGGATATAAGAATCTGCCCGAGCAGATCCGGCTACGTGACGTTTGTCGAACACGTCACTACTCTATGTGGTAATTTCCGCTCGCCGTTCCGCGGAAAATTACTTTAGCCGCATGAAATTTCCGATAGTGAAGGAATAAAAACGATAAAAATGACAGATATGTACGAAGGCGGCGGCGGTCCAAGCTCGTGTAGCACGAACCTAACACACGTCAAGTCACGTCTGTTCTAGCACAAGTGAAAGATAAGAATAATATTTGGTTGGTTTTCTTGGTTCTTGGGACAAAAAAATCATACTATATATATATTTTAGATATGTTACCTGTATTTTAATTTGTATATATCTATTTGTTAAGACTGGAGCCAGGGGTCACACTACGCTTATCGTCATCACCGGTGTATTCAGTTTACTTCTGCTTATACTGTTACATAAAGTTTGATTTTTTTATATGTTTATATAGAGCGTCGATATGACCTAATTGTTTTGGACAATTATCTTAAACTGGTAAAATTTAAAAAATGTGAGATAAATAAAAATATGTAGGATAATTCTTAAGATTTTTAACTTATCTATGGTGGTTCCTTGCGTATCTCCAGTTTCCTTCCGTAAATACATGTCCAGGACAAGCAAGTTTTTGTGTTCAAATAAATAAATTTTAATTTATGACCTGTGCCATTTTTGCAAAGAGTTTTTACGGCCCTGGGATCTAGCACTTTAAGGCTACCCCATTTTGTTGAATGTTCCTAGTATTTAAATTTGGAGTTCCCCTGGTAGTAGAGTATTAATGTGTGTAAAAAATATCGTGCTGCTGGATGATTATGATCTATAACCTTGGCATCACCCTATGGAACTTCACAATTAATTTAAGCATAATCGAATTTTAGAGACATTACATATAATATGGTTTTGAATGCAGATCTGGCACGAAGAAATTACATATAGAGTCAAAGCAAGCCTCAGCTACTTTAAAAGGCTATAGCGATCCAGATTATTATTATCTTCAAGTAGGTATTTAATACTAACTGTTCTCATCGTGGTACCAAATAGTAAATAGAAACGGTACGTGCTGTATCAAATTGCAGTTTTCTTTAAATATTTGCGAGATCTATTTGACTGTGAAATTCTTAGTTTTCAACACAACCACTAACCACTTTCCATTCGCTGTGATAACGGTAAATTGTTTTGGTTTTCCACGAATGCTAAAATGATTTGGTGGCGGTGGTTGTGCGCGGTCCCTGTAGCCACTTTTCATCTCACACTTTTGGGAAATTTACATGTAATCACGTGATGACCGAGTACATTTTCAAAGAACGTTCCTCAGATTATTTCCCATAAAATATACTACATTAGTAAGTACACAACGTCAAACGTCATCAGAATTATACGTTACGCAGATTAGTTCTCTTATTTACTTTAAGAAGAAAATTACTTATGTTTTTCTAATCGATTCCATTCCATTTCACCAGCGTGCATTATGCCCCACTACAGGGGCTTAGAACTCCCCCCAGAGCGAGGGCGGCTTGCAGTTTAACCCACCACACTGCTCCTGTGCGGGTCGATGGATTTTAAGGCGCCCACGAGTTCTTCTTTGAACTTCGTCTGGGCTCACTCCTGAAGCGTGAGCGTTTTAGTGGACTGTATTTATAGGTATAGCGAGGGGCGATAGCGAAAGGAGAGGAAAGACTAAAGGGACTAACCTTGACGCAGCAACACACATATAAGTCTTCGCTGTCAGCCAGGAGCTCCTCCAGTCAGGCGGCGGCGCGGCACCAACACGTATTCGGGCACACTCCACAGTTTATATATTATAGCGTTTGTTACACAATATTATTAGGTTTTTATATGAGTTTTAGGCGATAAGCGATTATGCGTTTAGCGTTTTATATTTTCAGTGCGTCACATAGGAAAGACAACAGCGGACTGAATGTAAAGGAAAAAGCGGGTAGTGCGGAAACAAGAATCAGGGATGCGGCGTAGCCATTGCCCCCGGCCATTGAAAGACTCGCTTTCAATTGCACAAGGAAAAATGAAAGAAAAATATTAAAATAAACTTAGAATTTAACAAAGAAAGCGGAGAATAAATTAAATTATTGCTATTGCGTGGGTAGAGTACAGAGACGCACGACTGGTCTCTTGTAAATTCCAGTTGCAGTCTTAACTGACGCAACACGGACTACTCCGTCGACTCCTGGGAATGTAAAAAGTACTACGCCCAACGGCCAATGAAGGATAGGGGTATCATCAGTCGTTACAATTACAATCGTACCCTTTTCGATTGGTTTAGAAGGTGTATTCCATTTCTCACGCGTTTGTAAAAGATGTAAGTACTCTAACTTCCATCTTTTTGAAAAAGATTGTACCATATTATCCAAAAGCTTATATCGTTTTACTAAATTACTAGAAAACTCTGTCTCATCTACAAAAGGTAAATGTTTTATTGGACTTGACATTAAAAAATGCGCGGGCGTTAGAGCAGAAGGCTCCGATGGATCAGAACAAAATAGCGTAAGCGGACGCGAATTCAGTACGCACTCTATTTGCACCAATACTGTCAACAATTCTTCATATGTTAAAATCTGCGAACCTATTACGCGAAACAAATGAGTTTTAAACGCTTTGACGTAAGTCTCGACATGTCCATTAAAATGAGGACTGCGTGGAGGTATGAGTTTCCAGGTGATTCTGTTTTCTGATAACTCCTTTGCAAATGAAAAATTGTAATTTTCAGAACATAAAAATTTATAGAGTTCCTTAAGCGTATTTTTTGCTCCTATAAACGTCGTACCGTTATCCGAGTACATACACGAAACCGCACCCCGTCTGGCAAGAAAGCGTTTAAAAGCTGAAATGAATACGTGCATTGTCAGATCTGAGGCTATCTCTATATGTACAGCGCGCGTTACGAGGCACACAAATATGCACAAATAGCATTTTATAGGATGAACACCGCGTTTTCTATACGGCGTAATGCTGATTGGACCTGCATAATCTACAGCTGTATGCGTGAAAGCTTTAGTTTGCTGTACACGACAAGCTGGTAAATCAGACATCATTGGAAATGTATTTTTTGGATTAACCTTAAAACAAAAGTAACATTGATGAACAATTTTGCGAACGGTGTTTCGACAAGATAAAATCCAATAGCGTTGTCTAAGTATAGACATAAGTAGTTGCGGCCCAGTATGACAATGTTTCTCGTGATAATATTTTATTATGAGATCGACAATATAGTCTTTTCGAGGTAATATTATCAGGAGGTTTGAACCTTTTAATAGGCCAACTTTCAGGTTCTTGTTGTAACCATGAGGGACCATTAAACCATAATGGATGGTCAATTAAGCGTAAAGGTGTGATACCACGAGACAAACAATCACTCGGATTATCGACTCCATTTACGTGATAAAAATGTCGCGGAGGAAGCGTATCAATAATTTTTGTAATTCGCGTAGCAACAAATGTTTTAAATTTATGCGGAGACGAGTGGATCCAGCATAGAGTCACCATAGAATCGGTGAAACAATAAATATCTTTAATATTATGACGAGGAGCGTATGTGTCGATGACTAGACGCGTTAATTTAGCCATAAGTAGCGCAGCGCACAACTCCAAGCGAGCGATAGAAACAACTTTAAGAGGCGCTACTTTAGATTTCGCGCAAACCAAACGTATAATAGGCGGGTTGTTAGCGTTAGATACGCGTAAATAAATAACTGCGCCATAAGCTTTTTCACTAGCGTCTGAAAAAGCGATTATAGAAATTTTTGAATTTTTAGTTACACCTAAATGACGCGAGAATTTTAATTTAGCTATTTCAGGAAGTTCGGAAATATATTTATGCCAAATTTCAGCAATGTGCGGTGGCGTTGGTTCGTCCCAGTCCAATTTCAAAAGCCAAAGCTGCTGGATGAGAACCTTAGCAAATAATATGACCGGCGCGATAAACCCAATTATGTCATATTGACGAGCGATGACGGACAAAATATTTCGTTTCGTACATAGTCGCTCCTCTATGGACACGACAAAACTAAATTCATCAGTAGACGGAGACCACTGAAGTCCCAAAATCTTTAAATGTTGATCCTGTTCAAACTGAACAGCCGAACGGTAGCGATAAGACTCGGGCAACGACTCTAACAATTCAGCAGAATTACTAGACCATTTTACCAAGTCAAATCCCCCGGCCTTTAAAAGACCCAGCAACTCATTCTTAAGTTTGAGTGCGTCAGGTAGCGCGGGAACAGAATAACACACGTCGTCCATATAGGCGGCGCGCGGTACGAGATCCGCGGCGAGCGGGTGCGTGTCTTGTTCTTCGGCGGCCAATTCGCGTACGACACGCACAGCGAGATAGGGACTGCTACGTAATCCAAAACAGACGCGATTGAACTCATACGTGACGAGAGGTTCCGTAGAGTTGTAACGATAAAGTATTTTTTGAAATTTGCGATGTTCTTCCTGAACCAAAATTTGCAAATACATCTGCTTGATGTCTGCTGAGAAAGCTATACTATAAAAGCGAAACATGAGTTATATTGAAAATAAGTCATTTTGTAGATTTTGCCCTGTATATAATATGTCGTTGAGTGATAGGCCAGAAGTGGTTTTGGCACTCGCGTCTAACACTATACGCAACTTCGTCGTGGTTTTGTCTTGACGCACGATGGCGTGGTGAGGGATGTAATAACCACTTTCAATATTATCATCATAAACTGGAGAGATATAATTTTTATCTAAATATTCTTTGATAACCGCGTTGTATTCTAAGCGCAAAGTAGGCGAAGCATTAAGTTTTCGTTCCAAAGAAAAATATCTATTTTTAGCGATTGTATACGAGTCACCCAAAGAAGCAGAGTCGCGCGAAAAGGGAAGCGCGACGCTGTAGCGTCCAGACTTGTCTCGCGACAAATTATCTATAAATATAATTTCGCATTCACGATCCTCAGCATTAAGGACAGGCGCGGTATTAACTTCTTCAAGTTGCCAAAATTTTTGTAAAATCGTATTTATACAGGGTTGAGTAACAGCGCAACAAGCAAGAGATATGTTACTGGTATTATTTTCAATATCTACATTGCCTATAATCATATAACCGAAGACGGTCTCGAAAGCTGTCGGCATACCCGGAGGCCCCGTTACACGGCCCGACAGTAAAATTTGTGAAAACATCGAACCCCCCAACAAAAGATCGATATCACCCGGAACCGAGTAATATTTATCAGCGAGCGTAACATTATTTAAATAGGTAAATGAAGTAGTATTTATATGAGCGGTAGGTATTTTATCCGTAATTCGATCGATTACAAAAGCGTTAATAGAATATTTAATATTTTTATTTATTAATGATGACACTTTAAGTGTTAACATGCCCTTAATTGAACTAGCGGAGCCACCTATGCCCTTAACGACAGATCTAGTTATTTTATTATAGCGTAAATTTAATAATTTGCAGCAATCTGTGGTTATGAAATTATTTTGTGAACCTGTATCCACTAGACCTTTAATAGTATGTAAGTTACCCAAGTTATCTTCAGTGTTTAATTGAACAGTTCCTAATAAACAAGTGTTCAAGCGTTCAGAACTAGATTTAATATTACAAAGAGATATTTTATTATCGTGTGACGCATCCACTGTGGGCGCAGGCGTCTGAAACCGGTTAGCGGGGCCGCCGGCGGCAGCCGAGTGCTTCAGCGTTTCAGAGGATTCCGCACGAACGTTTACGGTTTGCGGTTCCGTATGCGACTTCATTTTTCTACATAAAAGTGAATGATGTTTGCATCCACAGTAGTGACATAAAACCGTAGATTTACAAGCGAAACTTACATGATATAAACTCAAACAATTAGAACATCCATTTCGTTTTTTAATAAAATGAATACGATCATTAATTGAAAGGCGTTTAAAAAAATCACATTTATATAATTGTGTATGTGTGGTTTGTTTGCAGCATACACAAGCATTATCCACTACGACAAAGGAATGCGTAGGCTTCGAGTAATTTTGTTCTGCATTATTTTTACCATACTTCTTTGGCGGGGTAGAAGTAGTAGATATAGAAGAAGGCGTACGATCCAATATTTTGGATTGTTCATGAAGAAAACCGATTAAACTATTATACGTAGGTATGGATTCGTCACGTTTTAACATTTCAAAGGCGCGCGATGTTTCCGAATCCAGTTTCTTAAGTGCTACGTGGAGTAATATGAAATCCGTCAAATCAGACAATTTCAAAGATTTCAAACTAGCGACCGCGGCGGCGAATTTATCTAAAAATAATTCTATATTTTTTGAAGAAGCGTAACTAGCAGCTTTAAAATTAAATAATTGCTCCAAATAAGCGGAAGCGAGACAACGTTTATCCTCATATTTTTTAACCAAAGTTGACCAAATCTTTTCGTAATTTTCCCCAGTGGGAGTGATTCCGGAGCACACTGATAAAGCACGACCAGAAAGTTTTCCTATTAAGTATTGCACTCTTTCGTGATCTGTTAAGTTTTCGTTTACATGAATAGTATTTTTGAAATTTTCATAAAACATTGGCCACTCAATAGGATCACCAGAAAACGACAATAACTCCAACTGAGGTAATTTTATAGTACTCTTCTTGCTTTCAGAATTGTTACCAGTATCGTTGCATGTAGACTCAAGAACTTTAAGAGCGTTAATTTTGCTTTCGACCCGCTTAATACGGCAATATAAATCATCAAACGCATTCCAAGATTGAAAATTAGGTACCGCGTCAGGATTCACAGTCAGCTCAAGCAAATTGATTTGTTTTACTAAATCAGAAAATTCATTGCGAATCGATTCCAATGTAATAATACTGGACAAAAACAATTCTTCTGATACTGTATCTTCGAAGGCGTTTTTTGCGTAATTATAGATGTATTGCAACCGACCAAACATTGATTCACGTTGCGCAGTTAACATAGTTATTTGTATTTTAATATCTGCCTCTTGCAGTTTTACTTTACCTTTTGTAGGCATATTTGAAGTTAAATATATTTATAGAATCAATAGAATTAAAACTGAAAACGTAAGAAACTAGACGATTCAATAAATGTCGCAATTACTGCCTGTAACATGCACACGCGGCACGCACACAAAAGGTGCGCGCGCGTAGATGCGACGCGATGTTTACCTACCTACAAAGCGAAATAATTATAAATTCTTAGATAAAATTTTGATATAAAATAATTTTATATTTATATAAAGCGTTTCGTGCGAGAAATGGAATCTACCTTGTTCAGTAAAGACTGACAGAGTAAGAATAGCGTAGTTTAAAAGAATTGTATGAAGGGAAGCGTGCAGCGAGTTATTTTAAAACTTTTGGTATAGACCAGAATTTTATGAAGCGAGCGTGTTCAGAAGAACAAATTATTTTTTAAACCTTCAGTTCGAAGGAACATATTATTTTTTAAACCTTCGGATCGAAGGACCATATTATTTTTTAAACCTTCGGATCGAAGGACCATATTATTATGAAGGCGCCCACGAGTTCTTCTTTGAACTTCGTCTGGGCTCACTCCTGAAGCGTGAGCGTTTTAGTGGACTGTTTTTATAGGTATAGCGAGGGGCGATAGCGAAAGGAGAGGAAAGACTAAAGGGACTAACCTTGACGCAGCAACACACATATAAGTCTTCGCTGTCAGCCAGGAGCTCCTCCAGTCAGGCGGCGGCGCGGCACCAACACGTATTCGGGCACACTCCACAGTTTATATATTATAGCGTTTGTTACACAATATTATTAGGTTTTTATATGAGTTTTAGGCGATAAGCGATTATGCGTTTAGCGTTTTATATTTTCAGTGCGTCACATAGGAAAGACAACAGCGGACTGAATGTAAAGGAAAAAGCGGGTAGTGCGGAAACAAGAATCAGGGATGCGGCGTAGCCAATTACCATCTATTGATGACACCCGGGATCGACGGCTTAACGTGCTCTCCGAGGTACGGAGTCAATGTAGTTATGAACTTAAGTCAGAAAAACTCATAGGTACACGTCCAGATTCGAACCACGGCCGCACGGGCTTCTAAACTCGAAACAGGTTCGCTGCGCTCGGGCTATCACGACACATTCAGGTTTTCTAAGATTGTTATATAATGACTTCAAATGAAATGCTGTTGAGTAAAATACGCATTCATCCAATTTTAGTGATGAGAGAACAATTCAGAGTATTTAGTTATAAATTAAAAAAAGACTGTTTCTGTTACTTTGATAGTTGCGAGAAGCGCAAAATCTGTAGATTTTTTCGCCACTAAACGATTTTATTGCTCGAAATTTAAATAGACACCTGTGTCAGTATTTGACATTTTAAAAATGTCAAAAATACATCAGAAACATGTAACCACCAAATAAATATTTATAATTAGTACTCGCGCAATTCCCACCAGTATTGATGGCCGTTGAACTAATGAGGTACGTAACAGAATAATGAAGCCACCGAGTATTGACATACGCCGGCTTCGGCTTATGTCGCGATAACTGCATGAAACGAGATGGACGCGTAGAACATGTCACGGCGTTACGTGACATCAGGAAATGGAACACAGTTTTGGTATATTCCGGTAGGCATATTAAATGATTATGTGACATAAAATGTAACTGAATTTCATACGATACGTCCCACGTATTTTATTAAATTTCTAGCTGTTCTCATGGTGCACCTATCTTTAATATTATATTATGGGTCGAAAATTGTCCAAATCATTGGTCCGAATATAAAAGCGTGTTCTTAATTCCATCATCATCACCATCATCAGCCCATTTTTACCCCACTGCAGGGGCTTAGGCCTCCCCCAGAGTGAGGAGGGGGGCTTGGAGCTTAAGTCCACCACGCTGCTCCACTGCGGGTTGGGAACTGTAACGACCGCCATCTATTGACAGCGTCCGGGACCGACTGCTTAACGTGCCCTCCGAAGCACGGTGTCAGTGATATTGTGTACTTCAGTCAGAAAAACTCATTGGTACACGCCCGGATTCGAACCATGGCTCAATGGGGCCTTATAAATTTGAGACAGATTCGTTGCGCTCTGGGCTATCACGTTCTTAGTTCAATTTAGTTCAATCCAATTTCTACATTTGTTCAACGTTTTTCAACGTGCTACCGGATGAATCCATTTAATATTGTACATTGAATTTGTTAAAGTTAATTATTTGAAACAGCGAAAACAGGAACAATAGAGCTATATCGAATTATAAACACCTTGATCAAAGGAAAGTCATGTACTTCCCTTCGATCCAAAAGGTCCAGTGGAGATAACGTTACAAATTTTGTTAGAAATTACTCCAAATCAGTTTTAATTACAACAAATTATTTAGTTATCTTTAGGTAAGTGTATCAATATTGTTCAACTACGAAATCAGATATTTTTTGTACCGACTAATGAGTTTCTAAGTCAATGTTTATATAAACAAAAAGATACACTTTTTTGTTTTCATAACTTAATAAATGAATAAAATGGTTTTTGAAATACTTTTGAATATTCATTCTATCAAGCACCAGATTAATTGTATTAAATACCTATCTACTCTATCAGATGCACGCAAAAACAGCATTTCAAAATATTGTTGTAGTATTTAAAAATATTAAATAATCATTTATAAATAAGTAAAAATAAGTAAAAACAAAATTAAATTTAAAATATTTTTACAAAAGCCAAGACAAAACCAAATATCGGATTTTTCCAAACGGAACATATTGGATGGGATGTGCGGTCCCGACCCGAGTTGAGTCAGCGGCGGGTTGCGGGTTGCGGGGAAACGGGCGCCCGCTACGATGTTTGTGTATTAATATTAGCGAAACAGAGCAGGTTTCCCAGATTACCATAATTTGCTTCAATGCATTTGAATAATGAGAACGTGTTTCCCCCGGTCTACGGAATGCCTTTGGGTACCTATGAAAATTACTCAATTGTGAAACATATTATCGGCTGGAACGACTCGGTGCGGGAGATAATCCACGCGCCACGAACTAACCGACTAACCGAATCATTCACAGGTGAATTGCAAAATTCAATCTGTCGGCGTATTTACTAGGGATTATCGTGACGTGCTTAGATTGTGAACTAGTTGTATTCTCTTTGGCTTTGTAGTACAAACTATATTTTGCGATTTGGGTAAGATTTATTATTTAAATTATTTAAAAGCTTTGTTGTTAAAATTTTGTAAAACAATTAGAGGTGGGTTTACTATTCACATCATACGATTAATTGTCACATCAAAAAAACATCGTGTATATTTAACCATCTCCTGTAAAGTTGATGTTTTACAAAATATTTTTCACATTATTTTAATTTTTAGAAGATGACCATAGTGGTGTAATTTTGCATCTAGCTAAATGGCCTCTCTATTTCAATTTACCGGCAACAATTTTTAGTATAGCGTAGGAAGTATTTATTTAATACATTTCTGAATTCTGTGAATTTAGCATTATTAAAAATTGGTGTATTTTTAATAAATATCGTCTTTTATCGTTCCTAAACTTTGGAATTTTTCGGTAAGTATCCGAAAAATTAAATATTCAGTACGTGATTTGGTTAGATAACAAAATTATTTATAATAGATGTAGCGTCTCATATGTTTAAAAGATCTAAAACCCGAACGAAATGATAAGCTCAGATTTTATACAGGTATGTTTGGTACAACATATTTTGTAAACAGATTGTATGGTAATACATTATTATCTAATAAGGTATTATCATTGGAGCCAGCAACGATTTGCTTGTTTTTTTAAACATATTGTTAAATTACATATGAAATCCAATTTTAGAATCTTTATTTCTTTTACAGTACGAATTTTACATGTACACGGTGCATGTACATCACACCAAATTCTCTTTCACGACGCTATATCAAAACATCAACTGACGCAGGTATATTGCTCTGGCCACATTTTTGTTGTCATTAAAGCGGTATCTCTATGTACGAGAAATTTTAAACTGCTACCACATTCATTTGTGAAAAACTATATTATTATTATTCCTACAGGTCAATGAAAGTTTTCAATTTATCTACTAGGATTTAACGAAATATAGGTTGGAAGCAAAATGGGAACAAAATAATATTTGAATTTTGAAGAAATGTAATATCGGAAAAGGCACGCTTACCTGCAAAACCGACTCGATGTGTCTTTGGCACTGTGTCGTCCCGCTAAGGTTAGAAAATTGTATTTCTGCGATATATTTATTTATTTTATAACTAGCGACCCGTCTCGGCTTCGCATGGGTACCAGAGCGTATAAGCCATAGTGTTTTCTTCTGCGTAGTTTCCTATCAGCTTGTTGCGTCGAACATGTGGATTGGATTTAATTAGATTTAAATGTAACGTAAATTCATCCTACTTGGAGTATTAATATAATTTATTTTCAATTCTATAAATATTTGAAAAAGTAAAGAATAAATATTTAAAAACAAACTACAATAACTCTCTGTATACAACATTGATAACTTCAACCTAAACACGCAGGCCGGCGCGCGGCGGCCGCGGCGCCCAGTTTCTTGTTGCGCGATATTTGTATTTCGCGATAGCTCCTGATATATTGATTTAAATTGTATAGTGTAAAGGGCAATCATAATATGCATGAAACCTAAAATTAAATAACGTATTTAATTTGATAAGGATTAATACTGTATCCGTATAAATTGCTTTCCATTTAACTCATTATATGACATCATTTTTTCAAACATAAAAAGAGGTATAGTAAGCTATCCATAAAAGATAGATATATGCCATCGAGGACTTTTTTTTAGTTCTATAAAAGAGATACAATTCCTCCATATATTATTTTATTATATCTTAAAAAGATTAGGCAGCGTTTTCAATGAAAGCTCCCAGCCGGCTTGATTTTTTTCCGACTTCTTCAACATTAATCGTCATATTTCAACAAATTTCCACGAAACATTAAAAAATTATACACGTGAACCTTCCTCTTGAATCACTCTGTCTATTAGTGTCAATAATATGCCAATACGTTCAGTAGTTTTTGAGTTTATCGCGTTCAGACAGACAGACGCGGCGGGGGACTTTATTTTATAATATATATAGATGGGAGGATTCCGCAAGAATTACATACGATACTGAAATAAAATTTGCAACCATTTGCAAATTTATCAAAGGAATCAGCGATTTTTGTTTTTATACATATGCGTTTTACAAATTTCAGGTAGGTTAGTACTAAAAATATTATAAAGCGTATTGGTATTCTGTTAAGTTTACAGTTCATTGTGGTATATAACATATCGAATTCGTGTGTTTTATACGTATTTTTCAACCCTCTCTATATTCATACAAATATCAGTAATCATTCCGCAACCGGCAACGGAACACAATAATTTAAAACGTGACGACGCGGGCGCGTTCAAAAAAAAACTATATTACCGCAACGCAGCGCAGTCAAGGGACCGGCTGAAGATGAAATATAATAATAGAGGCGCATCAAACGTGATGTTATTAAGGGCTTCCGTGACCGGGGTAGCGAGCAGCCAGTGTAGCGACGCGCACGCAGCGCGCCCGCGCCTCCCCGCCTGCGTGCACCGAATACGCCAAAAAGCGTCCGCTCTGTATTCGCATGCAAAACGGAATACTTACCGAATTCTATGCGACATCGCGAAAGTAATGCGCGTCACATAAATCCCACATTCGCATCGTACGGCCGCGGTTATCGCAGATTTTTCCGTCATGAAAACCAATTTAGTGTCGACCTCGACGTATATCGGCGTTCGTGTGAATGAAATTACGTACGTGCAGTTATAATTCAAAAGCATCTCGATGTACTTGAGAAAAAGTAAATCCAATAAAGCTAATTATTATATAACAATTATTAAAAATGTATCAAAACTCTAAATAATTAAGTTAACACAATAATATTACAAAGTAAAGTATATTGTCACTTGCATATGCGTCGTTAGCCCAACACAGGATAAATCTACAGTTAAATTCATTTTGTAGTGCGGCCATCTTACGTATGTTAGACGTCGTTGGTGCCAACGTGGTGGTAATTAACTCACTGGAAAATCTTATTTATTTGTGTTACTTCTATATCAAGGCTTCGATCTTATGTACATAAAGCAAGTAGGCCATTCTAGTATTCTGTAACATTGGTGTCATACATATAGATACTAAAGTACATTCTTGTCAAGCTGACAGAGTGCAGTGCATTTTATTGTTTTCACGAGAGCAATATATGCGAAGGGCATCTTGTTCTAGATCCATGGTCTGCTCTTATGTGGTATTGAGAAACAAACTCGACCGATGAACACATTGTTTAAGTTAATTATAATTGTACTCGTTCTTATAATTTTGTATTTCTATTTTCAGCTAACAAAACGAGCTGTGAAACATGAACCTCAAACTATACCGAAATTCTAATCAGGAATCTGTTATTTTTTTTTTTGTTAATTATAATGCGCATCTCAAGAAAAATTCCAATTTTGTTACCAAATGCTAATAACGTTATTGAAGTTACTAAAAGGAATTTTATTTATTTTGCTACTTGATCCTATTTCTATTCATTTTTAAATCCATGAATGTAAAACGCAGTGTTCTTGTTGTAAAATATATAACTAATGACCAGTCTTCATGTAAATTTCAAAATATATACTCGATTAATAATTTATATATATAAGAAAGCAAAAGCTAAATAATTAATGTTTTACTTCGCGATGAGCGATACTGGAATCGATAGCGAAAACGACAGTGAAAGCCTTACTGTAACTCCACGTGGAAGTAACGGCGGATGCGTGGTAGGGTGTCAGTGCCAATGCGTACAACATGGAACCCAAACTGAATCCGTAAACCAGACTGACTCCGGGAGTTGTATTGATATCGGCAGTGTAACAGATAGTGGAAGTGTCACCGACACTGAATACACAAGAGAATGTAGTCAAAGGAACTGAATTAAGGTTAAACTAATAATTGTAGCTTAGACGTAACTGCAACATCATTGGGAGCTCCAAACAATTTAAATTTTGAAGGAGTAAAAGTAAAAGCAAAATTAAACGCATTTATGTACAAACACTGTCGTGGGTAATTTGAAACGTGTCAAAAATAAGACAAATTATTTAAATTTCGCTTAATGTATCTTATTTTGATTAATAAATTATATGATAATGAATATAAATAATCATGCTATGTAAAACTTCAGAAAAATATTGTAATGAATATTTAATTTAAATTAAAGAATAAAAAAATGTTTATTTTATTTAGAATTTACCAAATTTTTCGCAAATTATTTTGTGGCCCAATATATTCGGTATCATTTGCACAATATATAATTTAATAGTCTCTATCAATATGTAATTATATTTTTGTATACAAAACACATATTCAACAAAGTAAATTGTATTTAATTCGTATTTCAGGATAGTAAGGAAATTGATTATATTCCAAGGAAAAAGAGGAAATTGGAAACGTCAAACAATTTTCGCGGTATCGTTTAAGCATACAAGGTTAATTTATTACTCATCAGCAAAAATCTAAAATACTTATAGACATAATTATCGAGAAATTAAAGAGATAATTAAGAACATAAAATCTCTTAATGTCATAGATGGGGAGGGGGGAGTTGAAAGAAATTAGCAATTATTATGTTTGCTTGTTAAAAATGACATTACTTTCCTATGTGTAAAACGTCATTTTTATAATTCATAATATTACTGATTACCTTCTAATTAATATGCGAACATGTGTTTGTTTGTTCTTATTTATGTCGTGACAAAGCAATTGAATGATATAATTTTTTTGAACGAGCGTAGAAGGCTGGAATAGTCTATCCAGGTCTGACATTTCTAAGGAATACAAAATTTATCAAGCAGACTTTCGATTTGTGAGATACATTGTAACGTGAGTTGAGTTCAAGAAGTTAAATGGAAAAGGTGTCAAAAAATCTTGCCTGTTTTTTTTAATTTGCGATAGTTTTTACGTAATTTTAATTTCTGAAATCCATATATGACATTGCCGCACTGGTTCTGGTGGCTATTTTGAATACAAATAAAACATGCTAAGTATAAGTTTTTAATGTGGAGCTTTTACAAATACAAGCCATACTGTTTTCTAAATTGGAAATCGATGAAACGTTTGATAATTGCTTTAATTTTTTTTTCTAATCTTATCCGCATTAAGCATGGACAGTTAGAAAATTTCATTAATTTTTGAACACGAGTTCCTTAGTGGTACAGCTAGTAACATCAAACCTACATTTGAAAGAAACAAGACTAATTTACGCACCGTGTGTTTTTGGTATAGTTGCTTTCTCAATGAAAATGTTGATTGGCCAAATGAACCAAATGGTAGGTCAACCACTAAATGAGTAATTAAGAATGTCATGCCACGATGGAAATAGATACGTTTCAAGCTACTGCAGGATAAGCAGCATGGTGTGAAGTTAATTTATCCAGAATATTCCTTTCTTTACTCCAAATTGACAAAATGGAAAAACAGCTGTCCCCACTGGTCAACCGGTCTTCGATTATTGCTTCTTGCGTCACGATAACGAAAACCTCACATGCACTGCACAATAAACCGTTTCAACGCTACAGCAGTTATATTTAAAACCCTCCATCGCCTTCCGTACTTTCCAGATTTGGTCCTTAACGACTGCCAATGATTTTAATGATTTTAATCACGACTACAAATTTTCCTTAACGAACGCGTCTACTTCTACACGATCATGTCACACAAGTATCACATATAAAAGAATAACAAATAGTTCACAACATTTATTTAATGTTAGATAAATACAATATACGGATTATTACCAGAAATACGTGTAATCAATAAAAATGTGTGTCTTTACGATACACGGGTGACGTCACTCGGTACACGCTTTCATAGGATAGAAGTAAATAAAGACAAACAGCGTTTGGTTTTAATAGTCAGAAATGTCATTTGTCATTTCATAGTGTCGAAACTGTCAAACGCATTTTCGCGAGAGTGTAGACCGGCGCGCGGGGACCTTGCGGACTGAAACTCTTGCACCAGCCAGCTAGAGTATGAGTGGTTAGACGGTAAACACAGAAGAGGGCTTCTAGTCAATTCGTAATTTTATACCGAATCATGACCAAATAACGTACGGCGCGGTTTATTTACAAAAATTTGAATCCATTTTTTATGGTAATCGATTTCACTAATTAATTTTTCGTTATAAATGTAACATATTTCTATAAAAATAAAAATAGTAGACGCCGCCACTCGAATAAACTTCATGCAAAAAAAAGTTTCCTTGTAGCAGCAGAAATAGTCATATCAAGTCAAATTGAGTGTTGTGTTAGTCGACACTTTATCTTCTGTATCAATTTATTAGCACATGAGAGATGTAGTATGTAGGTACATACATATATACTTTGAACTAACAAAGAAACCCTAAATATTTGTTTGGAACGTAAAAACAATAAAAGACAAGACTCATGAATCCATAGTGCTCTACAGTATATTATGAGATTGATTATTGAAATTAACCAATTAATTAAAGTCCATCAAATCATGGACTGAACTCGGATGAAACTAAATTTAATTAGAAATGAGTACATATAGGTTTCACATCATTTTGTAATTAACTTCTTTTTTTCCATATTTTTAATAGAATGCAAATAATCGTCTGCTAGATATGGCATTGTCTCTTGAAATAATAAACCAATAAATTTGTCTTTGAGTAGTAAGACGGAACAACCGAAATGATATATAATGCAATTTGCTGTCATTTTTTCTCTATGAATTGTCTGCGTAGAAATCTGTATTACAAGTTCTGTGCTTACCATGTTTCCACATTTTTTTAAGTATTTGAAAAGTAGTTATCATTAAATATTTTATTTTTATTATTTTCCTTATTTACTCAATTTTCCCATATGAGACATAGATATGATTTTTAATTTTCAGCGAATAAACCATAACAGGGTCGATTAAAACGTAGTTTCAATGGACCAACTTATTTAGGAAAGATTTGATTAATATTGAATTTATTAATAACGAAAAATCGGATTTTCAGTTCAAACTGAATTGATTTTCGCCATTTATTGTTCTCGAAAACTTCTTCATTTATTGTGAATTCGTGTTACTCGTAGCGCGGGGTGCAATCGAGCCAGTCGTCTAATCAAGGAGTTGGCTGGCGCCGCAGCCGTTAACGAACAGGTGTATAAATACTTACTGTGGCGATTGCTTCGGGGTTTAATCAGTACCTCCACCCATTCACTTAGTCGACCTTGAATATCTATGTCTGACTGTTGTTTATTCCTTGAATTTCTTAGATCTAATATCTTTTTCATACAAATCATAGCCAAAAAATTTCGGAAGGTTTCATTCGTAGATGCCAGAGAATACTAAATTAACTTACTTGCTTTATTTATACAAAACAATTCAGTGTAAAACCCACTGTAGTCGTATTAATGGATCAGTACAAAGTATGATTCCGATACTTATATGAAGCGTCATAGACAAATACAAATTCAATCACCGTACTCTACTATGTGTGGTAAAACGAATACAAATATATGGTCAGAAGACGAATACAAATACATCGTCATATCGATGGGGTCACCAATAATGTGTATGTACACGTATAACTAGTTCTCTATTAATATACAAACTAAATAGAATAGATTTACGTATTATTACTGGAAAGTCAAACATGGAACAGGAGGTTTCAACGCTTCAGATTGACCGTCTTCACTATATTGTGAAGCTGCGCCTGCGCTGGTTTCTAGTTTCGAGGTAGAAGTAACTTCGAAAGGCGGAGCGCGAGTCGTACCTGATATCTACGTTCCCATAAATTAAAATGTATTCGCTATTAATTATAATAATAACATCGACGATGATGAGTCAAGGATGACTACCCTGACGATAATCGTTCTCCGTCCTTTCTTCTACATAGACGTAACTTAGTAACGCCAAGCCCACAATGTTACTAAATGAACACTTTTCGTACGCTCCTTGTGTATTTAAATAATTCTTGATCGCAGTCGATATTATTCAATTGTAAGGGTGAACACAGACTGTACATCGTCTTAAGTGTCACACGGCCGCCAGTGCCGCCTCGCGAACAATCGAAAATCCTGAAAAACACTCTCCCGGGAACGCAATCTACGAACACTCGAGATGTTCACAATTAAGAGCGTAGTGTAGCAAAATGAATCGCTTGAATTCAGTTTTCTATTTGTCCGCGTCGTTATCGTTCACTTATTTCATACCACATGGGAGTTATTTTATAAAAAAAAAATACATTTCTATGTTGTCAAGCCTCTACTTTGGTTATGAAGGAGGACTCGTAAAAAATCGTAATTCAGTAAAGTATTTTTATTGAGAATCGTTAATCCATTTATCGGAATAATTTACAATATTCAAATTTACTCTCGTACACCCATATACTGTAGTAAATATTTAGTTATTTTGCAAGTAATTTGTGTACCCAACTAGAGCATAGGTACATATACAGCTCAGTTACAAATTTAAAATTAAAAGAGGCAAAATATATAAAAGTTGCATCTTTTTTGGTTTAAAATTCCACAAGGTATTCTATGTATTATATACTTCATAACCGCGTCAAAGACGATGGTGATACTATGATATTTTGCCATAAGATGTCATAAGATTTTTATTATCTTAAAGTATCAACAGGGTTAAGATACGACAATATATAAAAGCGATAGGTATATTCTCTTCGGAGTCTGCCTAGATTGCACATAGATTCTTCGTCCGAATTACATTCATAGGTATATACCCTATTAGATTTATTACACAGTTCATTAGATAACTTAAAGTAAAATTTGCATATCGTTTGGTATCTTAAAAGACAGTAAAATCAAAATATATTCTATCTTTGCCCTAATGTAGTGTGATTGTACAGCGAACAATATTGTTATCCTCAAATAATATCTTTATCGTCTGTGACGCGTTTTAAGTATGTAACTTCTAGTATAGCTTAAAACGTATTAAAACAAAATTGTAAAAAATTTGTACCAATTTAACTATCTAACACCGATACTTAAATTATATGATAAAACCAAACAATTCAATTTAGGCCAACTGTATATCTATCACACCTGCGTATTAGTTAGAAAGATTCTGAATAAAAAGGTTCACACTGAAATTAAATTCACAAAAAAGAAACATAAGTACACAACAAGGAGCAAAAATAATTTGGAACAAATCACACCTAGGACATTATTTGAGAAAAAAAATGTAAGATTTGAGAGTGTACAGCTGTACAATGACTTACCTGATGATGTAAAGGACTCAAAGACTTTCAATGTATTTAAAAATAAATTAAAAGCCTACATTTTGGGCAAATAGTGTTAATGGTCTGTTGTTGATGTCACTCTTTGACAGTTAGAGTTATATAATTAAATTACTATTTGTATTTCTCTTTAAGTGAATTGTAAAATGAATTCTTTGAGAATTAATTTCTTTAAACCTACGTATTAAAACAATAATATTAATAACGTATATCACAACAATGTCTAGGCCCCAAACTAAGCATTAGCTTGAGTTTTGGGTACCAACCGAAAACGCCACTACATATAACAACCAAGACCCGGTACCAGTATCAATATTCATCATATAAATACTGACCCTACCTGGGATCCGAACCCGGACCTCCAGCTTCGTAGGCAGAGTCGCTACCCACTAGGCTAAGCGGTCGTCAATAACTGTACATCGGTTCTGTTCTTTTGTAGCACTATTTAAGCTTTTTCTAGAGCTTATGTGTTAGTTGAGTATTTATTTGTGGCCTTATCTTGCTCACAGTGAGTGGGCATATAATCAACCAGCGTTACGCCAATCCAAACTGTATCATATCTCAATAACCGTTCCCGGCACGTAAACATAGAACACACGGATTATAGAACAGGTAGGATATCCTACACCATGTTCGATCGACTTTCCATTACTGGCTCTATTCCCCAAGGTAGCGTCTTGGGATGCTTTTTATTTGTCATATATATAAAAGATCTCCCAAATATTATTAATGAATTTTGTGTACTGTTCGCGGACGATGTTTCAATGTTAATTCCTTGCTCCGACACTAACAAATCAGAAAATTAATTAAATATTACATTATAAAATGTAGCACTCTGGCTTGAATTATATAATTTAAAACTTAATGTTAATAAAAATAAAATAATTCAATTTAGACCCAACCATAAAACTCCTTTCAATACCACATACAATTTTGAAAATATAGACGTTAAAACCGCCAATGTGGCGCTACTTTGTTGGGAACTGATATGGACACAAACCTGAATTGGAAACAGTATACACAAAATATATCAAAAAAACTATCTTGCGCTATATATGTTTTCCGACATCTCAAACGAACAACTGATTTAAAAACTGCTCTTCTATTTTACTAAGCATATTTCTATTCGAGACTCTCCTATGGTGCAGTACTTTGAAGACACTGTTGCGAAAGAGATAGTCTTTATTTTACTAAAAAAATGTCTTAGGATACTTACAAATATTTATCAATAGAAATCCTATAGACTCCGTTTTAAAAAATACAAAATTCTATGAGGCATGTAAAATAAAAAACACCTAGAACTATATACAGTAGAAACAATATCTAAAAGAAATAACAGAAACTTTAAGAAACTTTGAGTACCTTTTTCTAAATTAAAATTAGTTTCATTTTGCCCCCATTCCATGGTAATTAAACTAAACCATTAATCAAACTCTATAAAAAGCTTTGGTAAACCTATTTTGTTTAATAAATAATTGAAATCTTGTCTTATCGAAAAATGTTACTACAATTTAAAAGATTTTTTTAATGACAAGATTTAAGTTTCTAATTTATGTGTAGAATGCATAGAGTAAATTAATTTGACACCAGCGTTTGGTTTTAATAGAGTCATAAATGCATTGACGTTTCGCAATTTTGGGGGGTGAGAGTGGCGCGCGGGGATTTCTCGGGGGTGAAGAGCGGCGCGGGGACCTTGCGCACTGAAACTCGGACTGCAACTCCCTATCTTACACCAGCTAGCTTTATAAAGTATTAGTGGTTAGACGGTAAACGCTGAAGAGGGCTTCTAGTCAATCTATACTTTTAAGGCATAATTTTATATTGTAAATATGCTACAATCAATATAATTTTCTATAATTTAATGTATTATTAACTATCACTGACTCGGTGCCTCGGAGAGCACGTTAAGCAGTCGGTCCCGGACGCTGTCAATAGATGGCGGTCGTTACAATCCCCAATCCGCAGTGGAGTAGTGTGGTGGATTTAAGCTCCAAACCCCCTCCTTACCCTGGGGGAGGCCTAAGCCTCTGCAGTGGGATAACATGGGCTGATGATAATGAATGTATTATTGTTAAATTCTGCAATAATTTCTTATATCATGTTGTGCCCTTGCAGTCACATTTATCTTCTACATGTAATAAAAACATTTATACTTTTGGAATTAATGTGATACGCGATAAATAAATAAATCACATTTTGAACATTATTTCGTATTTAGGTTGCAGATATTGAGTAATTAATTACCAGCGAATGAACAGCTTTTATGTTGAACACACTTCAACGCTGGCTGATTGTTTTTGGCAGACTGTAAGCAAAATGTGACCGTACACTTATTTTGTATAATGAGGCTAGCTCTATATATCTGGAATGTTTAAGTCGAACGGCTTGCTCGCGTTTCGCAGCCATCACTGATTGCCTGCACGGCTATCTTAATTGGTTACCAGATAGCTTGAGGTCGTTTGCGAACACGTAGACGTCGCTTGTACGAATTCGGGACAAAAAAAATCTGCATTTCCCATTTACGATAAATCCTTGAACGTCATTAAGATTACATTCGATCTAAACGCAATTCTAAATTGTGGTTACACGGATTTGCTAATAGTCTATGACAATTTTAAAGCATGTTATAAATGTTTATTTAATATTTCTTTTTTGATTTTATGCAAATACACTTTAATTTGAACATATTTTTTTTAATCTATATATTAATAATAATACATGGCACAACCCACACAACGCCATCTAGTCCCAAAGTAAGCAAGTATTATGCTTGTGTTATGGGTTACTAGACAACTGATATACATAATTAAATACTTTTTTTTTAAATAAAATATAGGTACATAGATAGATATTATACACCCAGACCCGGAACGAAATAAACATGTTCATGCACACAAATATTTTTCCCGGGCGGGAATCGAACCCGCGACCGTTGGCTCCGCAGTTAGGGCCTGAACCACTCGGCCATTCGGTCGTCATGGCCATATGTTTGTGGAGTGAAACACAGGAACATAAAACACGTCTTAAATCCTGCAGGTTTACTGATTTTGATTTAGTGAAAAGCTCTGTCGTCAATATTGTATTCAGGGTTTGTCAGAATGCAAATATGCCACCTGTTTTGTTGGGCTAAATAACGACATGAAGAGGGCGAATCCGAAAGATTAAGTTTTCAGTGACCTTTATCAGATAGATAAAGATATTTATTAGAGACTTATGCATTTCAGTTTGACCATCCGGAACAGAATTCCTCGTGGTCAAATCAGTTCAGGAGTAATCAGTATTCAGACCATCAAGTTTGACCACGAGGAAGAAACCTATTACAATGATATTGAAATGGCGGTATGATCGACCATAGTGACTTGTAATGACTTACAATAAAATACATATACCTATTTCTGATCCAAGTCAGATAACACTAGATCGGCATACTTTATTAATACAGAAGAAATGAAATGATTTCTAGGAGAAGCGATTGAAAGTGTACAATGGGCGGAGAGTAAATTTTTAAATCACAAGCGCGTTTATAATATTAATAATAAAATACTAGTAATTACTTTGATAAAAATATGAATTCTAGGTGCCATGCGTATGTCGCTTAATTTAAAGTGAGCTCAGCGTTAAAACTATTTAGCAGATTTACACAAAATTATCTATATTTTCGAGTATAAGAGTATCTAATAACATGGCGAAACTATAAAGGTTTCTTTTTAGCCATTTGGCTACGGAACCCTAAAAACCGGCCCAGTACGAGTCGGACACGCACACGTAGGGTTCCATACACCGTACAATATAAAAAATCACGTTAATTGTATGGGAACCCCCCTTAAATATTTGTTTTATTTTAATTAATTTTTTTATTTTTAAAGTGAATACGTAACTAAATATTCTGTGAATATTTCAAGCACTATTACCTGTTGCCGTTATCAATATCGAGCAAAAATGAGCAAAAAAATCTAATTTGTTGTTTGGGAACCCCCTTAAATATTTATTTTATTCTGTTGTTTAGTATTTGCGACGACCGTTTGGCCTAGTGAGTAGCGACCCTGCCTACGAAGCTGGAGGTCCCGGGTTCAAATCCCCGGTTGGATCAGTCTTCATATGATGAATATTGATACTGGCACCGGGTCTTGGTTGTCATGTATGTGGTGTCTTCGCTTAGTACCCAAAACACAAGCTAATGCTTAGTTTGGAGCCTAGACGTTGTTGTGGTGTATACGTTATAAAAAAATTTTTGTTGTTATAGCGGCAACAGAAATACATCATCTGTGAAAATTTCAACTGTCTAACTATCACAGTTCATAAGATACAGCCTGGTGACAGACGGACAGACAGACAGACAGACGGATGGACAGCGGATGGGCGGAATCTTAGTAATAGGGTCCCGTTTTTTACCATTTAGGTGCGGATACCCTAAAAACGATAAATATGAAGCATAAATAGATTTACAACGTCAATTGCAAATCTAAATGTCAAGATCGAAAATAAACACAATAAATTCTACGTTAAATTTACTGCTCAGTCGAGACCAAAACCAACTGGATTTTTTATTTGTTAAAAACCTGGTTTTTTTTTTTAATTTATTCAGGAAACAAAAACAGTCGTTTACATGGATCACACATATAGAAAATAAAAGTAAAGTTTAGAACATTGCAACGATCAACAAAATGCTTCCTAATATTTAAAATCTATTATCGCTACATTCACACAAGAAAACAGAGAAAAGAGAAAATTAAACAAAAAATAAATAAAAAATCACTTAATATAACTAAAACTAATAAAAATAACAATTGAAAACAGTGTTAGCAACAACAATATTAATAAAATTTATATAGAATTTTTGATAGCTTTTTTGAAGGAATTGAAAGAGTGATGGTGTAAGTCGATTAATCAACCAGTAACCAAAATATGTTTGGTGGTGGTCTTTGAGTAAAAACCTATTTTGATTTTTAACACACATATGTTTTGACATTTTTGTCTCGGCCTGCAATGCCTCATAACATTGTAGGCATATATTTTTTTTGTAGTATATTTTATAATTATTTGCATTCATCGCATTTCTACATTGCTCTAACAAATGTCTACAAATTATAAGAGCTTGTTTTTATTCTTTCAATTAATTATTATATTTTACACGTATTTGAGTATTTATTACTATACTATTTTATTTTATTCATGTACAAGTTTTGAAAAACTAGCAGGGAATGCCACGAGCTTAGTACGTCCCATCAGTACGCAAACCTCCTTGTTTTTAATTGGCCTCCAGTGCAGGGCAAGCGTGGAAGCTCGTCGCTGTTTTAGTTTCGAAAATAAACTTCAATTCCGTACGGAAACAGAATTTAATTAAAGTTTTATTGAATGTATCCTAGTTTGTCACATTTATGAATAATATTTTTGAGCGTGTTTCAGTAGTATTTTTAAACTGTACGTGGCATTTTCATGTTCTTCGGTCATTTCAGTAATTTACTGTTCTTATGAATATAATTTGTACATATAAAAAATTATCTTTACGATAAAATTGAGACCTTAGAAATACAATTTTGTTTATTTGTAAAGTCAGTCTGGAGACGGCGAGCGTCACAATGAAATAACGGGCAGGCATATCGCCATAATGAATACTAATAAATCAAAGTGAGTAATCGAGAACTCTCCAAGTAAATTAATATAAAGTTGTGCAATCCGACCTGCATTGGTATTCAGAGTACGCCGTCATATAACGCGGAAACGAAAGATTTTAATGAAACCGCGCAAGCGATATATATATAGAACACTCCACACTCCTCCTAAGCTAATAACATTTAAAGCACGTGCTTTTTCAGCTTATCTGCTCTCTAGACTACATTTGCTTTTTCAGACTAAAGCTTTGCAGGGTTCGTAATCCTTGAGACATAATACACACAGCTTAGATTTATTATTGTCGTAGTGTTGTTGTAAGTTGCTGTTTTTAACATATTTATATTGAAACCTATTTGGTTATTTATATGTTTAAATAATGCCAGACGAAAAAATTACAACAAATAAGGGACTAACTTTTATATGCTTGTGTGTGTGACTAAATAAACCACACACTCTCGCCAAAACAACTGTGTACTAACCGTCTCGGGCTGCATCAATTATAACCAAACAGCTAGGTGATATTTTCGTCGACGTTATTCGACACCGATACTCTATCTATAGATGTATAGAATCAAAGTGCAACCTTTCAGGGAAAATCAAATATTTGTAAAAAAATTTAACTTGCATAAACATATTTATTTATTTATTGCGTACTTCAGTTATTTGGAACCTTGTTATTTATTCGCATCGATGCAAATAAATTTGCATTATAATTGCTCATGGAAGTTCAATTTTTTCACCATGATTCATGAAATCTGAAAAACACAAACAAACTACTTTTTTAAAATTTGGTAACCGAAACAGTCTAAACAAAAATGTAAATTTTGGTAAAGTTGGTGCCTTTTTGTTGTCATTTTTTCGTCTGTCATTATTTAGACATATAAATAAACAAATAGGTTACAATATAAATATGTTGCACTTTGATATATTTATTCTGTTAACGGTGGTGTAAATGTCTCTATATGATTATCAGACGGGAACGGGCAAAGCGTACTGTTTCCGGTCGCAACATCTGCTGTTTCCTAAGTACTTTCGGTTCTGCGGCTCCCGCGGCCTTTTTAATTATTTGCTCCTCCCTATATTTCATTCGGAATTCGCTATAATTCATGATGTAATTATTTTCTTTAAAGATAATCTGTTCTGAGATAGATAGAAAAAAAAAAATATACGTTCAAATATAAAATGAAAAAAATTTCGAAATCCCAGAATTTTTTATATACACATACATGTATTATAGGAAATATGATTTCTTTACTATTAAATATCTAATCCGACTGATCGGTAGGGCAAGTGGTGGGCGACACCGGCTGCAAAGTAAAGATATTAGGTCCGTTCCCGCCCAAGACAAATATTTGTGTGCATGTGAATATTTACTTTTTCAGAATCTATTAGTCTATATATGGTCACATGTGAGATGTCCCAGATATTAATTCAAAAACAACAAATTTTCCGTCTTTAACTTTACCTGGCCTAGTTTGAGGCTATGATGGCATTTTATTTATTTATTTGTATGTTTGTTTGTTTGTTTATTTATTACAACACTAACATGTTTATAACACATTGTACAGTTTCTTTAGGGTTCCGTAGCCAAATGGCAAAAAAGGAACCCTTATAGTTTCGCCATGTCCGTCCTTCGTCTGTCTGTCTGTCTGTCTGTGTGGTTTTTCTCGGAAACTATTGGCAATATATAAATGAAATTTGGAAGGTAGGTGTAATCTATGAACCGCTACACAACCACGAAGTGAAAAAAAGAAAATTTTTTTTGAGGACAGGGCACCATACATGTAACTGAAGTACGAAAAAAAAATGAGAGGTACCAAACGATAGGTTTTAAAAAATGATGTCAAGGTTTCAAACAATTTTTTTTTTATTTAAGTCAACAGACGATGAGATGTGCACTCCTAAAGTCCTAATTTTTGTTCGAGTCATATGTCCCCCTCCCCATCTACCAGCTAAACCGTTGTTTTTGGATAAATGGAAAAAATTTATGACGGGAGTATATATAACGTAGTTAAAAAGAAAACTATCACAGCTAACTAGACTGTATTATTTAACGAGTAATAGATGTACTTTTATAAGTACAAATTTTGTAAAAATTCCATCGAAAATGACTGCGTTTACTTCATCAGCCCATTTTTACCCCACTACAGGGGCTTAGGCCTCCCCAGGGTGAGGGGGTGGGCTTGGAGCTTAAATCCACTACGCTGCTTAATTGCGGATTGGGGATTGTAACGACCGCCATCTATTGACAGCACCAGGGACCGACTGCTTAACGTGCTCTCCGAGGCACGGCGTCAGTGATAGTTACGAGTATGAACTTAAGTCAGAAAAACTCATTGGTACACGCCCGGATTCAAACCATGGCCTAAATAACGAACGAAATAAAAATGAAATATATTTATACAATAATTCTTAAATTACATAATAATAACGATTGATGGTTAATTCGATTAACGTCGCGCTTGTTTTTTTTATATTCTATGGTGGTACGGAACCCTTCGTGTGCAAGTCACACTTTGTCTGTGTTTGACCTGAATTAATTCACCATTCTGACTTCAGTGATGTACAGTATTCCGTTCACACTTAAAATAATTAACAGTGTCAATTTTTGGTAATAGTATATGTGTCGGCGCTAATTAATTAAATCAGTCTGTCCACTAAACGGCTAAACTGTTCATCAAATGCCGACATTCAAATGGATGGCTAAAGGAGCTTTAGCCAACTTGTTTAAAACAACGTTTTCGCCCAGCATTTAATGAACAGGCTAGCCGTATAATTGCGTGGCTGAATTAACCACATGGCAGCGACATAGTTACGACTCTTGAAAACTTGTGTGTAACATTGTGTGCAAGAAAATTGTGTGCAGTGTGCAATTGTAAAACCAACTGTTACCTTATTTTTTACATTCTGTTTACTTGCTTTCATTTTTTTTTGGATCGGAAAATATATTGACAAGAACAAAAATTTCTATTTTCCATGATTTTCAAAGCCCTCATATTCCGTTTTTAGTTTAGTACGAACAATACAGATCCGACGACGACAAGGCCTCATTAAATCTGTCTGTTTGCTTAGGACCGATCCTGAAATGCCGCCGCCGCCGCCGAGCGCCGCAGCTCGGGACAACGCCTACACTTAAATATTTAGTACGACGGGTACCACGTTTATACAATGATCGAGACCTATCTATAAAATTATTTAAATATTTCAAAATATTGTCTATGATACACTGAAATGAATTTATATCATCAATTCATATAATTTTGGAGGTTCGATAATCCAGAGTTAAAAAAAACATAGTATCACTGTGTTGTCCGTCTGTCAGTTGGTCTGTCTGCTCGACCCTTTGTCTCGGGAATGGGTAGAAATATCAAAATTAAAAGTACCTAATAAGAAATATTGAGTTATATTATATTACAGAAATACTGTACATTATTAAAGTTTCTATGTCAACGCCATAAAGATAAAAATGATATTATTAATAACGTATACATCATGATGACCTTTCAAACATGTATTTTCATACAATTCTGAAAATTACTAATTTATATATGTGTATATACACCAGATGTGTTTTTAACCTTCTGCCAGTTTGATTTGGGTTATTAAGTGTCAGCTTCTAAACCCAAATACAATATAATTTTTTCGATTTTACTTACAATTTTGAAAAAAATTCACAAATCTTCACACCGCAGAAAATTATTTTCGTCCATCGAACTTTAATAGCGTCCATATTTTTTTATTATTTCTTTTCTTCAGGGTTTCGTAGACAAACCAGGAACCTTTGTAGTTTTTTCATGTCCATCTGCAGCCTGCCATTTATAGCGCCTACCTATAAATAGCTGTAATTTTACTAGATTTCAGCTTTATAGCATAATTAGATAATAGTCTACGAGAAAAACGTTCGTGTACTTAAAAACGTACTTACCTACCTACATAATTTTTTTAACCCCACTTTTTTAGGTCTACTGATATCGAAAAAAATTACTCCGACTTTTTTTAATTACATTACACATCTCTGACTTGTTTCGTTAAGCCTCCTTTGTTAATTGTTAATCAATCTTAAAATATAGCATATTCAATAAAAAAAATCAATAAAATCGTTTTACAACTGGCGAAGACATTGCGTAACATACCTACACACAAAAAAATTATGTCGAACTAAAAACCGATTTTTTTTTGTAATCAGCTAAAAAAACCACAAAACAGAGATGCGTATGCTACGATGGGCAGGAGGAGTCACACTCAGGGACAAGGTGCGCAACAAACATATCAGAGGGAGCTTCAAAGTTGCGGAAATCGCGGATAAAGTAAGAGTCCAGGCTGAGATGGTATGGTCATGTGCTTCGACGAACGGATGACCATGTCGTGAGGAAGTGCTTTTCCATGGCTACTAACAGGAGGGGAAGGGGAAGACCCCAAATTACCTGGATGACGAAGGTCTAAGCGGACATGAGGGGAATGGGGGTTACAGAGGAGGACGCACAAGATAGGAATAAGTGGCGCCGCATGATTGGAAAAGCCGACCCCGCGTAACGGGAAAAGGCGAGGCAAAAGAAGAAGAAGAAGAATCAGTTAAAGAAAAGATTTGTAGGAGCAAAATTGTCAATCAAATACTCTAATAAGTAATCGCACGCAAAGGACTATTGTTAATAGGTATAGAGCTCGGTATTAGCTGGCGGCTATGGATACAAATAAAGAAACAGATTAGAAAACAAATAATTGTTTTTTTTCGTTCATGGTGACCCGTCAGTCGATTACATATATATCAGTAATCTGCATATTATAGTCATCAGTTTATTATAAGCACTCGGCTTGGGCCGAGGAAAAAGTTTCTTGGCATTTTATATAAAAATTCAAGACATTTTTTTTTTCGAAGTTTATTTACATTTAATTACAATATACATGTGCCATTTTGTTCGATGACTGTCTGCTATTTTGTAGGTAGTGAAATTATTCCGTTGCTGTAGAAATTTTGGGACTTTTGATCAAAAAACGCGACGAGTAATTTTGGCAGTCCTCCCTTAACGTTAACCTGATGCTGACTGAAGAATCCTGAAGAGACCGAAACAGGTGGAAATCTGAAGGTGCAAGGTCAGGGCTATATGACGGATGCATTAACATCTTCCAGCCAAACTCTCTTAATTTTTTCTGAGTGACTAAAGATGTGTGAGGTCTAGCGTTATCGTGATGAAAGACCACAGTCTTTCTATTGATTGATTCCGGCCGCTTTCTCTCAATTTCTTTTTTTAATGCCATCAATTGTTCGCAGTAGAGATCCGAATCGATGGTTCTGCCCGGCGGTAAAAACTCCCAATGAACAATACTCTTCCAATCCTACCATACACACAGCATCACCATATTACGAGTTAGCCCGGGTTTCGCCACAATCTGTGAAGCCTGACCGACCTTTGACCACGACCTTTTTCACACGTTATTATTGTACTTGATGCACTTTTCATCACCATCTCTGTTCAAACGGTTCGGTTTCATTACGTATTAATAAAGAATCGCAAATTAGTACACGGTTCATTAAGTTTCTTTCAGTGACCTCATGTGGCACCCAAATATCAAGCTTTTTTGTATCAAGTATTGTGGTCAATTCCCAGATCTTCAGCTATGTCGTAACTACTGATATGCCAATCTTGCTCCACTTTTTCAAAAATGTTTTAGCCGTGACAGGGGTACCACAGCGAGGTGCATCTTTGAGATCAAAATTCCTGCATTGAAAACGTTTAAACCAACTTTGTACTACTCTTACTGACATCGCATTAGGGCCATAAACGTCACAATTTTTTTTCGGAGCTTGTGTTGCATTTATTCTTTTTTTATAATAAAATTTTAAAATATATCAATTTTTCCATTAGATACAGTAATTTTTGACAGAAAGAAAAACAAATGAAGACCGGTGGAAAACAATATTTTACTAAATTATTTCTTTTTTTGAAATGTAACCTTTATGATGGTATCAAAATCAGCTAGATACAACTACTACAGCCAAAGAGATTTTCTTAAAAGTATATATAAACTATATGCGAAAAGACTTTTTCCTCGACCTAATGATTGTACTAACAAACACGTGTTACTTTTAAAACTTTATGTTTTAAAAATTTTCAAAGGCATACTAAACATTTTCAGAATAATAAGTAAGCTAATATTCTTCAAAAATTCTTTTACCTGCCAGTGGAAGTTAGATAAAAATCGGTTCAGTCGTTTTGGAGAATAGCTCTGACAAACTAACAAACACAGAGACTGACAAACATTTTAAAAACATGTGATTGGATTTTGATAAACTGTAAATATGACCTCAAGAAAGGCATTATTTTGTAATCACAGACAGATATACATCTCTTTAATGTATATATGTAGATATGAATGAACGCTAAGGAATTGTACCGTGAGAAGACATTTATGCCTCTAGTGTATTACACGCCGATACCTGTTACGTCTCCCCATTCGGATCATGTATTTAATTAACACACGGCTAATACGTATTGTTTCCATCACGTCCCAACGAATGGCTGCCGATGTTCATACCAGAGCGATAACATACATATCGGAGTAGAGACCCATAACAATTTAGAATAGAGCTCTATCCGATTTAAATGGGGCCATCGATGAAGGTCTTCTAGTTGCCTTTAAAAAGGAGCTCGATGAACATTTTTAAAATTCTCAAAATACTGAATTAAATTTTTTTTTATTTAATTTCTACGAATTTCGTTGTAATTCGAAAAAAAACTACAATTTTTCTAAATCATTTGCATCAGGAAAAGCTGAATGGTGTTGCGATCTCTCGGGTTCCACGTGACATGTGACGATAAGTAAAACGCATGGTATATTTCTAACACTTTTATTTCGTTAACAACAGTTCACAGCAAAACAATCCACACAATTTCACTTTTCTAAAATTTGTACGTCTTCAGTAACTTTAGGAACTACATTTTATTTCTTTTCGCAACTTAACTTCGCGTCGTTCTCACTCGAATATCACTTTACAGACTCACTGACGCTGCCAAATGCTCAATTTTTTATATTAAAAAAGATAGGTTGCTACAGCGCTTTGCAAAAATGTTTCATTTAATTATATTGGTTATCATTTGCGAATTTTCTGCATAATTTAGTAATTAAAAAGTAGTAATAACAATAGTGTAATTGTAATATTTAGGACATTTCACACACGGCCGTCTAGTATTAAACTAATTAAAACCTGTATAAATTGGCCTTGAATAACTAATATATATACTTAAATATTTTTTAATAATACTTACATACATAGACATTTTACATGCGGCATGGATTGAATAGACATGTTTATGCATTGGTTTATGCACACAAATATTCGTCCCAGGTGAGAATTAAACCCGTGACTTTTGGTTTTGCAGTTACTGTCACTAACCATCCGACCAATCGATCAGTCAAAAAGTGTCGATAATCGATATCGAAAACGTGCAGGTAACAATATAATTTTTTTACAAACGATTTAACCGATACGTATGTGGCCACTCTAACTGTGGCAGATGTTATTATACTACGTATATACTGTTAATGCGAAGAAAATATCCGGTGTCGACTCGATTCCCGCGCAAAAATGTAATATGCCACTCGTGATATTTCGCGGAGTCAATGAAACTGGCAGCTAACGAGACAGAAAGTAATGTTTTTGAAAGAATGTGTCATGTTCGCATTACGTGGGCGGAATCTTGAAACGATACACAAACTTAAGAAGCTATTTTCCAGTGTGATTTGTTTTGACTGTAAAAAAACTTAATCCGACTGTGAAGAAGCATCAACTATATGCTCGAAATAAGTTTTTTCACTAAAGTTTGTATATGAAAACACTATATACCTACCGGGAGCGACTTTTAGTCCGCTTAACAGAAGTTATAATAGTGTAGTTGTAGCAGCGAGATACCGCGACGTTACCTCATGAATACGAGGGAAAAATTAATACGTTACGGATCAAAAGTATGCCACATATTGTTTTGGCATAACACTGTGATGTCGACTTTAGTGTGACGCATATGTATAAAATATACAGCAGCACTACTCTAACAATTCATTACGACGAGAGTAAATCTGTTCTGTAAATCATGTCTAATTTAACATTTAAAAAAACCCTGTAGTGGGGAGACACGGGCTGATGATGATGACTATGAAAAATATCCAGTCAATTGCGTGTCGAGACACGCATAAATCATAAAATTGTATTCCGAGGTCATGACAACACCAAAAACCTATCATAAACTAAAACAATTGAACTACTTTAATCGGTTATACTTAACTCGTGAAGTAGTTCATCGTAGATGACCTGATAATTTTTCCAATATGATTTTACTGTATTTTTTTTTTATTTTGCCGCACTTGCCTAATTAGATCTAAAGCAAAAAGGTCAATCTAGACTAGATACTTTGACATCACAGCGCAACTGTTTGTACACGTAGCACATAGGTACTATTTGTTCATAGTAAATTATTGATGCAAATCTAGGTAGGACAGTTGCATATGCAGAGCGAGGTATAACGACCGCATGCGGTACGAACATGGCCGCAGTGGCCGGCGTGAGCCATAGATACGGCGTATTGATCGAGTCACTGATGCGACAACAATTTGCCGGTCCGATCGACTCGAGTGCCGCTATGCAAATGCCCTGCGCTCCATTTTCCGCTTGCCCCGCTGCCACTGAAAATCTAAGTTTGGCGACACTTTTTACGTACGTGTGCGTCGTAACTTGAATTTATACAATCTGCAGAGTGGATACGGATGATGCACAGTTTTATATGTCACAGACATTCCGCTTCAGGTTTTCGCAGGGAAGAAGGGTAGGTTGCTGCGTTCGGGGGACGCCGACACACCGGATGTTCCGCTGTCGTCGCCGGAAATTGAGAGCGCTGCATAAATTCTGATCCTGCAGGCCAAATTTGATTCGAACTAATCCGGATATTGGTATACGAGACAAAAGTTGTTCTATAAAAACACATGTCGTAATCACTGTGTTAGTAAATTTATATTTGAAAATATAAATTTACATAATAAATATATATTGAAGACAGTGATAGACTAGCGAAAACGAACCAACATCAGAACCACTCATTGGCTTCGATACGGATATAGAGTGAATTAATTTGACAGCAGCGTTTGGTTTTCATATGATTTTCATAGAGTCATAAATGTCAATTCACACTATCGAGGTGACATTACGTAATTTTGCGGGGTCGAAGACAGGCGCGCGGGGATTACACGGTTAGACGGTAAACGCAGAAGAGGATTTCTAGTCAATTCGTATTTTTATAGATGCCGACTTAGTTGTTGCGGATTAAAAATTTAATCTAAATCAATATTGGCATGGATTCGTTATAAAGCAATTAATGCGTGATTCAAGTAACGTTAACAAACAGATAGAACGTAACACCTACAATAAAGTTGACGGTTTGTTCTAGATTGATCTTCGTATAACTCCTTCTGGTGCCGGTAACGAATCATGTTTGGGCTTGCTCGGAACGTTCGAGCTCGTGTCAAAGTATGCTTGCTATCCAGTCTCGCTATTGTCTTAACGCCCGTTCTCCGACATATAACTAAAATCTGTTATAAGTACAATCAGTAAGTATACATCGAACAAATTTCAATCTGTCATTACTTTTGAAAATTATTTGTGAATTAAAAAACTGTTACTCGAAGATATTTATATGATATTTAATGTGTTTTTAGTTCTTATAAATTATTCCAGTTCAGTTGAAAGCTTTTTTCGTTTTGTTAAACGAAAGCGAAAAATAAATCAAAATATAACCAAAAAAATACACGCCAATATCTTTTGATTTTATCAAACAGAATTTCCAATGCGAAAATTGCGCGGCGACGTACCTCGCCCACCTGTTTCCCTGTGATTAAAGCGCGGCCTGTCACGCCACACATATAAAGCTGCGGCCACAATGAGCAGAAGCTACTCTTTCAGATTTAAACACTGTACATACTTATAGCAATTTATAAATAGTTCATTAGATAGCCTAATATTTACAGACACGACAGCTGATAGCATTTGTGTTAGGGTATGTGAACCGTGTCATTGGACTTTATGCGATTAAAGCTTACGGTTGATAGTTTTAACGTACGGACGGCGGACGAATATAGAATAACTATAGAGGTTCTTCTTCGGAATACGGAAATTTAAAAAAACCAAAAATCGTAAATAATCTTTCATAACATTCACGTCAAAATCGGTCCACGTGGACCAACGCACGAACGCACTTCTTTAGCAGATATCAACATATAAACTGTGTATTGTTACGTATTAGGGTTCGAAGGATTTGGAGAGAAATACCTGCTGACTCTTTTGAAGACTTTAATCACTAGCACTAAGTCCAATCACAAAGCACTAGGTCCAAACACTAAGCACTAACGATGTCCTAGGTCGTAGCCAAGTCGTAGGTTTCACTCTTGATCACTAGTTTTCACTTCGAAGTCGCTGCGAAAGTAGCTCAAACTGAACTGCCTCGCTCGCCTCGCTCGCCTCCCTGCGGCTACTTATATAGGCCGAGAGGAGCCCGAGACCATTCCAGAACACACCCGACTCGCGCGAACGTGATCGACCGGGTTGGATGATTCTGGACAGTTTCGCGCATGTACCCGGTTTTTGAGACTATACTTCTATAGTAGTTCCTCTAACGCCATCTAGTATTGAGTAGGGGTTTCATGTTGTCTTTGTTCTTTGAGTCGTTTTACTAGTTGACACTAGATGGCGCTAGTTTATTTGTGCTTTGTGTGTTTGTAACAGTATAAATTACTATAGACAATTTACATATGGCATCGTTTAGTAGGTACTGCATTTACTTGGGTAGCGACCCTGCCTACGAAGCTAGTGGTCCCGGGTTCGAATCCCAGGTCGGGTCAGTATTAATATGATGAATATTGATACTGGTACCGGGTCTTGGTTGTTATATAATATTAAAAAAAAAAATTTATATATGTATATATTATAAAGAATATTTAAGTATGTATATCAGTTGTCTAGTAACCCATAACACAAGCATAATACTTGCTTACTTTGGGACTAGATGGCGCTGTGTGGGAAGTCCCATGTATTATTATTATTATTATTGTATTACTTAGCCGATATTATCACACTAATATAATATATACACGCGTAAAACATTTTAATGTACCTACTTGAAATATATTACGTATGTAGATTAAAATTATCAAAGAATACTCATAAAATTTGGTGGTAGGAAGCCGCAAATCCGATCCCGATTTAGCTGGAACTTAAGAAAGTGAAAAGGCGCCGCGAATCCACGAACCCGAGAAGCATTTACACATTCGCCACATGTGCTTGTCGAGTGCGACTTTTATAGTATTTACATGAGCAATAACTGTCTTTAAACGGGACTGGTAAACAAGTTTCGCGAGTTGAACGGAATTACTGAAATAACTTTCATGTCTTATTTCGTTCTAACGCATCGCACGTTTCAACTCAATCTTTTATACGTTTGAAACAACATTGAAAAGATGGTTTAGAAAATCCCTCTTTTCATGAGCTATCTGAAAAATATTTTACTTATAATTGGAGGTCGGGATTGTGGTTACAAAATTTATGCAATATTTGAATCAGTTTCTCAACAAACGCTGGTTGGGCTTTCAATATCATAACTTCACAAAGATTATAACAATTTCATAATAGGAACCATCCATGGCATTTAGATCTGGACCACAAGTTCGTATAATTCAAATGTTAGCTCTGTGAAAAGAAAATTATTTGAACAAAAAGTGTAATACCAATACGTCTTCAAATTCTCAGATGATGTTTAAACCATTTGATTTTTTTCAAACGCTTGCCACGCCTAAGTGCTAAGTACTGAAGTATATTTTAACTGAACGACGTCACAAGCCATAGAAATCAGATAGATTAAAAATGTCATATGCTAGGCTTGGCACTCGGGACCCCAGATACGATCAGATGTGCCTTTTGCAAGTATCTATTGCTTAAGCATACAATAATGTCATCAAGCCATCATGTTTCTAGTTTTCATTAGTAAGTTGTGTTTCTGTAAGTAATTTATTTTATCAATATCTTACTCAGATCAGTACCTAGTATATAAGTATGCAAATAACAATAATATAAGTACCCTTTTAGGGCGTATATATCATATATAGAATTTCATTTCGTTTCATTTCTACAGAAAAAAGTGATTTGCAAATATTTTTCAAAATATTATCTATCCATAAAGTAAACCAGCTACACTATTCTCCATATACAAATAATACGCCCTAAATTCACAGATGTAACACTATTACTGCAACGACAATGAAGCAGTTATTAATGGATACGTGATTCTAATGAAATTTGTCTATGTTACCTGCGATCACTTAAAACCTCTGTTAATGGGCTTGACATAAATACACCCTGGCTACGGAATCGGCTCGAGATGTATTGAAATAAAATCTAAGCAAAGGAGATTATTTGGGTGTGAAAGAGTGAAGTTGTCTGAAGCTGCTTGTGTATTAATATTTATAGTGAAGCTGTAGCGATCGGGCGCCGCGGGCCCGGTACTAGGGTACATTAAATTCAATAACACGAGTTAGAGAGTTCGACGCTCCGCTCCGGCAGTCCTCGAATAAGTAGAGGAGAAAACTTTCGTAAAAGTACGCCTAACTTATACTGTTGTATGCACGAAGCGTACGAGTTTACAAGAAATCTAAAATAAATAGATACATATCGTGACCCTCACGTAGACGAACTTATGAGTCCGTACGTTAATAAAATGTATACAAAGTATGTAACGGTCGTTACCTATTTAGATTCGGTATGTATAAATTATAAATAAGTGTAAGAAAATAGGAAGGCCAAATAAATATAATTTTAGAACTTATTTATTTTAAAAAAAATTATTAATCCACCGAATATATATTTTTTAATACATGAGCAAATATCACGAACAGCTAAAACATAATAAGCCAGACAACGTCTAATAGAATTTACGTGATTCTGCCAGTTCTGACGTTGTTAATTTTATTTCCAAAGGTTGTTGATTCCTTCATGCTTTCGTAGATTTCGGGTTAAACCACTGTTTTAAAATTTTAGAATATACGATCAAAGAACACAATTATTTAAACCACGCCTAAAGCAGACTAGATCTCTTTGTAATGTTAATCATAATCTCATAATTTATATATATTGGCAGTCACACACGCACGATGAGGTCGTCGCCTTAAGTGCCTACTCAAGTGTACTCAATTGGTATTGAACAATATTTTGTACCAATGTATGGGACTGGTATTCGGAGCCTGTGAATTTGACTTTTATGAAGTAAACACACATCAAAGGGTTGAACACTATTTTTTACCTTTTTTTGGAAAATTTATAAAGTCAATTCAAAACTCCGTGGATTTTAATTTATCTTTTGTTTATCTTTAATCCGTCACAAACACACGTAACAAATGTACTTAGGGATATGGGTTAATTCTTTAGTGTTTCATTTGATCGAAGCGTGGCTAGTTGTTGTGAGTCGGCTGAGCTTAGTGTAGAGTTGTTTACTTTCTATTTTAACCTGTATTCAAGTGAGTACTGTGTGAAAATACAATACTAGAAGTTACGTCTGTATGTACGGTTGAAGTTTTGGTCCAGTCTGATATTGACGTGAGCAGTTCTGGTCATATACCTAGTGACGATCACGCATAGTCGCCACGTGAGTCAATTTGAGATAAGTAACCTATTTCGTATCTAGACAGATGTGCGTTGACTTCTTGTTACTTCTAGAGGTGTTAACATTAATAATAATACTAGGCATATCCCACATAGCGCTATCTAGTTTCAAACTAAGCAGAGCTTGTATTATGGGTACTAGGGCGACTGGTATTTAAATACATTTTATGATATATACATAGATATTTTACGAAAATAAATAGAGATATTCATTAACACAAATATCTCTCCTGAGCGGGAATCTAACCCCCGAACTTTGATTCTGCAGTTAGAGTCTCTAACAACGTCTACCCATGTGTGAAGTTTATCGACTTCTACGGTACGTTCAGCAAATGGCCGTTTCAATAAAGTGTGTTAGATGTTTTTTTTTTTTAGTGAGGGCCAAAACTGCATACAGATACGTATCTGTAAGCAGTCGCATGCGCACCTGCGCATCCAACCTACCACACAGATAGGGCCGAGTTGGAAAGACAACACAGACTCAGTTGCAGCCCCGACCATCTAAACGACATCCTCAACCTATACTCCAAAGAACGTGTAAGATTTGCCGCCTCGTTCAGCGTATGAATTATGCTAGAGGTGAAGACCGATACGTGTCGATCCCTGTATTAGATATACGTAATAATGTGACGTGGGCGTATGGAACAAGCAAATAAGCCATTGAACAATTAGCAGACAAAGGAATTCGTCGCACTCGTGATGGGGATCATTTTGGAAAATTACGTAACAAATACAAATATATTACTATAAGTCATTTAAAATGTTATATTATAAATTGTAACGTAATTATTTAAAAAAATAATCAGTCATTATCTGGAGTTCTCAGTTCAAAGAAGTTTATGAACGACTCGTATCCACAAGTGAATCACATTGTGAAACGGAGTGTTTAAGCAGCAAATGTTTTTTACTATTTGTTCGCTATTGGTTATAAAATAATGAGTATGCAAAACAAAAACTGGGTGGAAAAGATTGTGTTAAAAAATGTGAACTGTTTGTAGATGACGTATTCGACAATTCTTTCAGAATCAATTATTGAGACGTATCTTAAACACAAGTTGATCCCAAAATTGTTTTAGGCGTTCTCGATAGAGAACTCTTTAAAGTGAAACGGTTGCATATGGACAATATGAACCTTCAAATTATTGTTATTAGTATGTTATCAGTACATTAACCAGTCAGGTTTATAGAAATAATGCAACATTTATTTTTAATAGAAATTACTTTTTAACGTCATATTTTTATATGAACATAGAGTTCACCAAACATAGAGACAGACAGACGAACACCGTGTTAAAAACATTATATACATAATACTGACAAATCAATAACATCTTTCCACACGAGTCTCGAAACGCAGTCCCGTCCCGTTCATTGTTATTCGAAGCGTCTACGGGACAGTTTACTTGTTACAACATTCTCAACTCATATCAAGGCTCGTTGCGAACTTGCGGTACTAATACGCTTGTCTAATTGCTCTATAACGGTTTCAACTTCGTCGTACGAGTATGTGTGAATTCGTCTAAGATCGTCCCTATATTTATGTGTAAATATTTCAAACAAAATAAACATAAATTATACATACAAAATACATTCACCTATTGAAACCCCACTAAGTTCAGACTACCGTAAAGGCAATACTCAATTTTCACCTGCGGCTTCTCTGGTGTGGACTATGATTTCGTGCCGGAACTGCTAACGGGTCACGGTCACGACGACCCAAGGCATTGTGGAACTTTGTTCAAAATTCTGTAACTTTAAGTACCTCTTTTGTCATTGAAAATGACTATCATATCCATTTCACGGGAGACGCATTTTTGGCCATAACTCCTAGGGTATGGGGTCTAGCCAAGATTTTAAGGTTTTAAAAGATTAAGAATTTAGTTGTGCATTGTACGATATCAAAATTTTGGAAATCGGTTAAGTACTTTTTGAAAAAAATGGAAAATGTAAAAAAATCGGGATTTTTTCGGAATTTTTTTTTACTAAATCCAAAATATTTCAAGAACGGGGACCGATATCGAAAATAAAAAAAAACAATATCTTGGCCATTAACGTACCTACAATTTGAGACCAAGTTTTTGGAAATCGGTTGGTAATTGTAAGAGAAATTATTTCCGAAAGATGAGATTTTTTGGTCGATCGCTTGTGTTTGTGGATATAAGTTACTATATTTCAGAGGGTATTCGTCGGATCGCTTCAAAGTGTTATACCAAAGGTTAGAAGGCGTCGGTAGCTACAGTTTAAGACCAAAATTTTGGAAATCGGTTCGAAATCGAACAAGAAATTTGACATCATATGTTAGATTTTATGGACGTTCGGGAACTTGTTAACATTACGGTCATCGCCTTTCGGCCTGTATTCGTTCGAATGCTTAATTATCGAGTTCAGAACGTTTAAGGATATCAGAGGCTGCAGTTTAAAACCTAAATGTTTCAAATATGTTGAACTAGCGACCCGCCCCGGCTTTGCACGGGTAGCAGAGAATTTTTTCGTTGATTTATTTCTGAGTTTAAAGAGTTGAAAAGAATAGTGCCACAATAAAATAAAATTATCTGTGAAAATCGGGTTTGAGTAGGTACATTTTCAATGAAACCGATGGTTGCGGGGACTGCAAGATCTGTGGATTTTTAATATTATATAATAACATATACATCACAACGTCTAGGCCACAAACTAAGCATTTGCTTGTGTTTTGAATACCAAGCGCATACACTACGTACGTATAATAACCAAGACCTAGTATCATTATCAATATTCATCATATAAACACTGACCCGACCTGGAATTCGAACCCGGGACCTCCAGCTTCGTAGACAAAGTTGCTACCCACTAGGCTAAGCAGTCGTCTGTCGTCTAATATTATCTGTTTAGATTTTTTATAATTTTTGTTCATGTGTTAAATTAATCTATTAGAAAAATCTAAAGTATTCCATGCTAATTTACGTTGGCGTAGTATCATTTTCGCGTTTATTTAACTCTACATTCGTCTCAATCTAAAACGCAATATTACAATTCGTCTTACTCGGACAT
Source organism: Luffia ferchaultella (assembly GCA_949709985.1). Lineage (NCBI taxonomy): Eukaryota > Metazoa > Arthropoda > Insecta > Lepidoptera > Psychidae > Luffia > Luffia ferchaultella. The sequence continues at coordinate 19,263,990 of OX453240.1, read as the reverse complement.
AACCATCGGTAAAAATATATTTTACACAATAACATTATTACGTAGTATTCATTGCCCTCATAAACGGCCCACATATTTTTGTATCAACTCAATATCTACTGAGGACTAACTTAGCTTTTATAGGTATTTAAAAAATTATATTCTCTAGAAAACATAAAAATAGACCCGAAACGATAACAAAATCTAATGGAAATAAAAAAAAAATTCCCACTCCAAACTACATAACTGAATAGGAAAAAAGTTGTTAACTGAATAGAAAAAAACAAGCTATATTCTATATAATTTGGTTCGAATAACGTAGAATGTTCTTTTTGTCTGATACTGACTTTAACAACTTTTTCTTTAACAACTTATGAATGCAACTGTACGTGATAGTTGACAACAAACAACGAGTTAACCTGACCAATCAGTCCCGAGCGTGACATAACTTACTTCGCTCATCCACCTCACTTCAAAACGCTTCGTTTCTCTATCTCGTCTCATTTCATCACCGAAACGCATCTAAAATTATGTCACTGCGGCGTTTTTGTGACTAACTTTAAGCCGAACGTATATATATGTTATTACTGTAGTAACTAAATTTATTTGAAAGCTTCCTCCATCTCCATAAAACACAGTCTTGGGCCACCTGTAACTAAACGCTACCCACCATCTTTTTCAGGTTGTCAGTTTACCTATGGGGGTTTATTATTCTATTGTATTTTTTTTAATATGTATTTTATTAAATGCAAAATGACTATACAAGATTGAATAAGCTTATATTCTGCACTGTAAACATTTTTCAGCTATGTAATAATATATTTATATTTATATTATATGTAGCAATATTATATTTAACAATAAATTACTGTTCATAGCCTTTGTTGAGCCTTTTGAAATCATGTTACATAAAAACTCGGCAATGAGACCACTATCTTCAGAATAATTTACTGGAAAAAAGTACAAAAGTACAAGACGCAATATCAACCTTCGCTATTGATTATTTACTTTGACGACCGCTTAGCCTCGTGGGTCGCGAACCTGCCTACGAAGCTGGAAGTCCCGGATTCGAATCTCAGGTCCTGTCAGTATTTATATGATGAATATTGATACTGGGGCAGGGTCTTGGTTGTTATATGTATGTTTTGTCTTCGCTTGGTACCCAAAACACAAGCTAATGCTTAGTTTGGGGCCTAGACGTTGTTGTGTTGTATACGTTATTATTATTACTCATTTAGGAATAAATTAACGCCATTTTTAATTAAGGAAATATTCCATCGATTGTTATACTTAAATTAGTTATGTTAATTACCGGTTTAAAAAATACGTTTGCATTGTATGTACTGAAATTCTACTTAAAATCCAGTATGTTTATTCTGACGTGAATTCGATTAGAAAGCATTAAAGGTACAATGTAAAAAAATCCCATTTAGTCGATTTTTACCTCCAAAACACCTTTAGAAAGTATCTAACACCGCTACGTAACTTTTATGTGTAACCCTGACTTCTATCGTGACTTTGCATATAATTTTCTTCTCTGCGAACATTAGGGTGGCTATAAAATTGCAAAAATTGCGTCCCTTGCTTTCAAAAATAGATTAGGAGCTGTTCAAGTTTACTGCCTGATAGATTAATCAGGTTTATTAAAGTTTACTAAAGCGTCACAGAATAATCCGTCTATAAAAAGCATATAAAGTGATCAATGTTATACTCATTATTGTGATTAACTCTATAGTTTTTCAGATAATAATAATAATAATGACGTACGTAATAGTGGGTAGCGATCCTGCCTACGAAGCTGGAGGTCCCGGGTTTGAATCCCAGGTCGGGTCAGTATTTATATGATGAATGTTGATACTGGTACCGGGTCTTGGCTGTTATATGTATGTGGTGTCTTCGTTTGGTACCCAAAACATAAGCTAATGCTTAGTTTGGGGCCTAGACGTTGTTGTGATGTATATGTTATTAAAAAAATCAATAAAAAAATAATAGTGATGTTCAAACATCTTGCTCCCTTGCCAACAACAAAGCCCACTCTGGCCTTTCTGGGGTTGGTCTGTCGTTCAAGCTCTAGGTAGCTGCATGAAATGTATGTAACGTTTCGTGAGATAGCACACTGAATATTCCATAATAGATGTATAAACTTATCCTAGAAATTGAGAGAAATCACCAATTTTTTTACATTGAATAATACACAATGAGTACTGTCGAAACTTTGCTTGTTTTATTTATTCGTTTTATTGGAAATAAAACTTTTTTACTTATATTGAACACTTTTTTTTCAATGATCCCTTTCATGTCAAGGAGTCGTAAAAGAAAAGAAATGCAAGTATGTGTACGTAGATTCGTTGGACGGTCCCCGGCCAGGCGAACAGATGACCTGAAGCGCCATACCGGGTGTAGTTGGATACAAAAGGCAACTGGCAACTGTTGTGTACTGGCAAGCCTTGGGAGAGGCCTATATCCTGTAGTGGAGAGACACTGGCTGATGAAGATGATGTACTTAGATTCTAAGTTATATTTTTGTAATGACTGAAAAACATGCTTAAAATTCGTAGGATTAGAAAATAAAACTATAAAGTAAGAAAACACAAGTAAAAAACTAAATTGAGTGTATGTGTTTTACGTTGATGACATAAACCGTGCAGGACTTTCTTCAAAACTGTATTTTGCTAATAATACTGTTCATACGAAATTCAATACAAATAACCATTGAGGAGTTCCCTCAACTCTAGACAATTTTGGCTGCCGTGTCATCAAATGAAAGCAGTCTACAAAATTTTAACTTTGTAGGACAGAGAAAGTTGCCCAAAATCATCTGACGAGATTTAGACTAAATACTATCAAACTAAGACATCAAGTTAATGTAAAGCTTTTAAAAACATGAATATGCTTAAATAGATTACTATAGAGCTCTTTACTTCCTATGCGTTGTATCAAGACACAATTTTCAGCTTTTCAGCCATGTACAAAAATATATCATTATTACAAACATACATTAATTTATAGAGAAATAAAATTCCAAGCTTACTCCAAATGGGTAATGTTCAAAATTTTGCAACATGGTTCAAAAATGTAAACATATTTTTAAGAGTCATCATCACCATCATTTCAGCCTTTGTCTGTTCACTGCATAAAGGTTCACTGCTGAATATAAGCCTCCGCCATAGCGCGCCACGCGACGCTTTCCTCCGCTTGTTGCATCCAACGGCGACCTGCCGCCTTCTTCAGGTCATTGGTCCATTAAGTCGGGGGTGCCCGACGCTACGCTTTCCCGTGAGTGGTCTTTTTAAGAATAGTTGTCCTTATTAAACAAAAAAAATATTATAGGCGTAGTAAAAGAGATATGAAAAGACAACCTGAAATATGTATGCGGCGTGACTACTACATGTAGCGGTCTAAGGCCTTAAAATCAAGTGCAATGCATAGAATATAGTAACGTCATCAACTAGAAATTTTTAACATTGAAAATGTTTTTTCGATCGTGTAATAGGGGGGCGTTTTCAGCGATAGTGAAATTCTACTCTAGTGTCGTCAATTCTAAAGCTACGTAAACGAATAGGGCATCAAAAGATGCGTCTTGACAAGATCTTTAGTAAAAAGAAATTTGAAAACTATTGAAAGTTTTAAAAAAATCACAAAAAATGATGAAAATTTTGCGATTTTCGGTCGACTTTCCGTCTTGTTTTGTCGATTTCTCAGAAACTAATAGAGCTAGAGTCTTAATTTTAAAAACGTTCCGAGGGTATTAATTAGGGTACAATTTGCTAAAAATAGAATTAGATTATCTTTTATAGTTTAGGTTTTAGTAGCGCCCTTTCGGTGGCGATCTTGTTTAGCGTTCAGACCGATGAGTCATCATGGGCAATCAATTCTAAAGCTATGTAAACAAATAAGGCATTAAAAGACGCGTATTGACAAGATCTACAAAATGGGGTAAAAAAAAATTAAAATTTTTGAAAGTTTTTAAAAAAATCGCAAAAAATGATAAAAAATGTTGTGATTTTCAGTCGACTTGCCACCTTGTTTTGTCGATTTCTCGGAAACTAATAGAGCAATAGTCCTAATTAAAAGTAATTTCTAAGGGGATTAATTAGGGTACAATTTGCAAAAAACAGAATTAAATTATCTTTTATAGTTTAGGTTTTAGTATCGCCTTTTCGGTGGCGACCTTGTTTAGCGCGCAGACCGATGGGTCATGATGGGCACTCCTATGAGTTGTATTCATAGATTAATTATTAGACGGTGCGCGGCGCGCTCGTCATAGATGCCATATCTAAATGACAAAACTGAAGTCAGTTAGACTACACCAAAATCGGCGTGGTTGAAGGTTTTGTGCACCAGTGTCGCCTTGTACGCTAACGCCAGTAGAGCTCTCTGTTTAAGTGATTTCTTCGCCTCAAAATGCAGGTTTGCGCTGTTAAACTTTGCAAAAATAATACCTCAAAAAATAAAAAAGACTCTGGGATCACATTTCACTTGTAAGTATTGCACGATTTTCGATATGTGTCAATTAATGTGTAACGAAGCAAGAGTCCTGTTATATACCGACTCTTCCTAGTAATGTTGCCAACATTTGGGGTAAAAAATCCCACAAGTAACACATGGTATGGTATGGTAGTTATATGATCTATATTCGTATCCATTGTAATATCAAGATGTTTCTCGTACAATTTTTTTTTAAATAAATGTATTCTGAAAATATTGGTTTGGCTAAATTCATTTCCAATGTACCCCGAAGGTCGTGTAAGGCACGAGATCTGTGAATTTTTAACAATCGAATGAGAATCGAATAATTCTCGAAAATCCCTAGATGAAACTTTTAGAAAATTACTTTAATATTCCAGATTGCTTTTTTTGTTATAAAAAAGTGTTCACATGTAATAGAAAACATTTTTGGTCGTTGTTATGGCACGTAACATCGAGCTTGCCAGTCACTTAGGAGATTATATTTGTCCGTCGCGTCGATTTGTTGCCTACCCATGGTGTAATTTCTCATAATCACGCATAATAAAAAACTTCACTTATATAATAGTTCTCTGCTTATATACAGAAGGCATAAGAGTTACGACAATGTTTTGATCACTTTGGTAACTCATAGAACTTAAATTAGTCATTTAAAATTATTGCTTTTCTTTCTAACATATTTTTGTTCCCTGCACCTCACTCCATACCTGGATTCGGTCAATTTGCATCGGTCATTCTATCAATACCAACCCGCACTGGAGCAGCGTTGTGTATTAAGCTCTAAGAACCTGCACCCTGGGTGAACGTCTAAACCCCTGCAGTGGGATATAATCGGCTGATGGAATGGAAAAATTCTATCAGTTAATGAAGTTCAGAATTTTTTACAATCGCTTCCCCTATATCAGAGGCATGAAACTATTCAACCTCAATGTGATTAACCAACCTCATGTCATTAATTTCGGAAAAATGTCCAATATACTATTTTTAATTGTGTACATATATTAAAGCTCTTAAGATTTTTATTTCACTAATTATTTCACAGTAAGCGGTGAGAAAAATATTGAGAGGTTAGTGTACCTTGACTAAGGGCTTGAGGATATATAAGTGTAGATAAAATTACTAAATCACGAGTCTACGTATAAAGTGGCCCATTTTAAAGCTAATTCAAAAAAGAAGGAGGTTCCATATTTGATAGTATGTTTTTGTATGTATATTCAACGATTTTTTGAAAACGACTTAACCGATTAGGACAACGATATTCACAATCATAAATTATATTGTTATGTCAGCGCGCGCAACTTCCGTTACAGGCTGAAAATTCACACGGATTATTTCCCTTAGCGCCCCAAAAGAAGTATGACTGCATAAACAAATTATTATTACAAATATATAACACAATATAAATTGAATGACTTGGCGCCGACTTAATAAACTTAAGCCCCTTGTACTAAAATAATTATTTTTCACTTTACAGCGGTGACATTTTTAAGGCGGTTTTAAAATTTTTTTTCGTGTTTAACCTATCTAATGACAGTTGCAATTTTTTGCGGGTTTTCCACAAGTTTAATTTAGTTTTCATGTATTAAAAAACTTTATATTGAGCACTAAAATGTATAATAGTTTTAGAAGTTTTGAAGAAACCCCCAAAATTATTGCAGTAGTTACAAATAAAATTATAAAATTATGGAATTGTAGGTTGGTTTCCTAATTTTTATGTTGGAGTGAAGCAAAACGAAGCGTGTTTTGAGCCGTCAAATTCTTGGTGGTATTCAAAATTACTTTAGAGTTTCTAGATAATTTATTTACGTTCAATATCAAGTTGAAATAAGTGTTACAAAACAGATATTTAAAAACAATTATCATTGTTTTGTTTTATTTTATTAGATGCACAAAAATAAATTAATCTTAACAAAGCTTGTATACCACAAAAGGATATATAGTAAACTTTTATTTGAGATTCTACGGATCAGCAAGACGTGCTTGCTTTTTGGCCGGAGTCCTGAGGCGAACGCTGGGTCACCGCGGCCAGTCGGCGACTAAGCCAATTAGTGTCCACTTCGGTAAACACCGCCTCGTTAGCGGACTTGTGTGTTCCACTCAATTTAATTTACCACTCCCGCAGCCGTGCGCTTACAACCGCCGAGCTTTCTTCGTTTTTATGTACCTAATGTCGATGACTATGGCGATGGCAAATACACAATTGTCACGTGAATGTCCTGTAGATCATTTATTTCACTTTACCATCACTAGTATGCCAGAAAGTTTCATAAAAACTAATCATTAAAGATAGACTATTTAATAAAGATAAGAGTTTTCTGGAAACCAATGGACCAACCAAACCCTGAATATATTTGACAGCACACTTGACAGCCTTTTTAATAGTCGGTTGATAAAGTGACAAACTAACAAAATAATAAATAAACTCATTATATAAAGAATAAAGAAATAAAAATAAAGTTTAGAGTAAGTTTAGAATTATTATTACTCTATTTTATGTGTTTTGAAAAATAAACATGAGAACTGTTTTATGAATTTTATTTTACTGTCAAATGGAAACGTAAAGCCGACGTTAACACTTGATATCAGTTTCACCCGGATTTTGTAAAATAGTTCGTGATGCGGGAAATCCAGTTATCGATTTCTATGTTTATACACGTGGCCAATGTATTTTCTAATGTGATTTCGAGTCTGAATGTTGGGGTACCTGAGAATCCTAATTTGAAACTTATTATTTAAAAAATTCGATCAGGGATTCGGACAAATCTTGATACAATATGCTACATCTTCGTGTCGTAGTCAATTATGGTAACCGTGTTTTATTCATTTACAAAACAAATAAATTGACAGTACCTACAAAAAAATTTTAATGATTTAAAATGTTCTATTAAACGACAATGTCTACAGCAAAAAAATTACCGAGCTTTTAGCTTTTGTCGAAGTTTATCTTATTGTGTGTGTTACTTGCAGATTACATGTTAACGTAACAATTTTGAAGGATTTGTATGTCATGTTGATCACTCCCAGGATTTCTATAAAAAAGGTGTCAATGTTTTACTAATAGGTTTGAGGATAGTGCATTGAAGTTGATTTGGACTATTTCCATCAGCACGATATATTTTAAATAAATAAAAAACTATTTAAATGTGACAATAAAAACAATTTATTACTTTTACGTTTGTTTGCTTAGATAACTTTAGATGCAACAAAAAATACCAAATTTAAACAGAACAAACGGTCGGTTCTTTTTGATGTAGGTAAGTACGTCAAAGAAAATATCTTATTTATGGTCAAAATATTCAAACTCGCAAAAATAATTGCTATTTGATAATAGAGTCAGTTCTTACTTAAAGCTTATTAGTGCTAACCAGTAAATATTTTAAAAATATAATTGGTATCTATGAAATAAAAAATTTCATTTTAAATAACATTTCGATACTTATTGGCAAAGGCAATAAAATAATATTTATTTTCATTTCAAAGCTAATTATTTTTTAAGTATCGCATTTATAAAAGTTCTATAAACGCGAGACAGCCAGAGGCTATTAGAAAGTTACGTTTGAAAGAATTAAAAGAAAAAAAAATCTCAAAAATGATACAACCCTTAATCCAAGTAAAGCAATTTGTGGAACGCCACCGGCAGAAACTTATTCTTTACCTTTTACCGCGTTATGTAAAGAAAAAATGTTTCACTCGTTTTTCCCGTTTTGTGATGAAATGAAAGCGATGATTTAAATATAGAAACGGCACCGGTAGTACCATCATAATCTGAAACATTCTACAATTTGAACGTAGCAAGAAAATTAAAATATTAAATATGGTAATATTTTTAACATTGGATACTTTTAAGAAGAGAATTGATTTCAAAATAAATCGACCGGAGTGCGAGAGAAACGGTAGAACTGTCAAGAATAGTCGATTGTTACACAAGGAATGAAAGAGACCTGTTTAGGCACTCTAACCACATCTCGAACTATTGGCGCCCGACAAAACAACGAAAGATCGAAAAGCCGCTTTCTCGCCTTTTTTATGTTTCTTTTTCTGTGGCAACCTACCGGCCAGTATTTTTTACCATTGCTGATGATAAATATTGTAGGATCAGTTCCTATCGGGAGCGTAAGTAAAATAATAAGCAATCACTTCACTAACTTTCACGTTTTATTATTATCGATTATTAATAATTAATAATTACAGTATTACTTGATTCACTACTCGCCTACATAGATTTTCGTCTATTTCTCAACCCCGACCGTCCTTTATTCTATTCATTCTATATTAGTATTTACATTTCAAAATACATTCTAGAACCTTTTAATACATGTTGTGCGTGGCCAGTATGTTAAGTGGCCAGCTACATACGCTACAATATTGAGCTCAAATCTATTGTAATACGTAAATCAAATAACAATTCACAATTATATTTAATTTAAGTCATGTTACAAAATTGTTGATAATTTTGTTTTATTACAATTTAACGCCGCGATTTGACGGACTGGCTGTATAAAAAATTGGGACTTGGCTTGCATAGTTTTTGAATTTTTTTACAGCAGGGAAAATCGTTTTTCAAAGGCTAAAATAACTGTTTTCATTCCTGTGATCAGATAACTTCAAGCGTACTTTCTGAGTATGAGAAATTAAATAGTAGATTGTTACACAAGAAATAAAAAGTACTTATTTAGGCACAAGATGGTTTGGCGGACGAGCGAAGCGAAGGCACCAATAGTTGGAGTGCCTAAAGAGGTCTTTCACCCGAGTTAAACAATCATCTTTTCATTTCGAATATAAGGAAAGTCAATAAAACGCTTGAAAGCCATATCTGAATCTGATAAATTCATTATACAAATATCTGTTTAAGTAAATAATTAACACTAAACAAAACAAATGGAGATCGAATTGCCGCTTTCTCGCCTTTTTTATGTTTCTTTTTCTGTGGCATTCTACCAGTCAGTATTTTTTATCTTTAATGAAGGTAAATATTTAGCTCACATCTATGTAAATTAAATAATAATTTACTTACTAACAATTGATGACGGTGAGAGATAACCGAAAACTATTGCGAAGTGAGTTCGCCGATTTAGATTTAGGTACAAGTAGTCAATATCCCTATAGAGGTTTAAAAATACATGCTTCTACTCAACGCAATTAAAACATATGACCTTTTATGTCATATGTTGACACTCGCAAATTCACTCATCAAAAGCTATAGGTTAAGTACTTATAATTGACCTACAATCATGAAATTTGGCAAAAAGCAAATTCGTGTACGCGTGATTTTCACCACTGTTACGGGGGCGTTATGGGCACATTACAATGTATCACTAGCTTGTCTTTTGTCAAAACCATCCAAAAAAAAATATAGCGCTATTTTAGACGACCGACATAAAGTGATTAAATGAGTTGATTGAGATCACGGAAAATATCTATATATCTCAAACGTCATTATTAAGTTCACAAACAAATGAACCAGAAAACATATTATTCAAAACAAAATTGCTCCCAGCATATCAATCACACACTTTTTCATAACTATACTTTTTTTATAAAAAATTTTATAAAAACCATATTCCCTTATTCTTTAAGTAGTTTTTCAAGGGTTCGCCGTGGTCTTGGGAAGTTTAATAGGGGTACGTGGGTCTTGGTAAACTTGAGAAAAGCCGGCTTAGAGTAACAAAATTGACAGCAGCCGCTGCTCTCAATAGTTGCTCTTTGATCTTTTGGCATGAATGACAAACAATTACACATCAAATTTAACACGACCATTCTCTTTTCTTTCAATTCAAGTAACATATTACCAAATGACAGCAGAAATTGTATAATAATTTTAACACATGAGTAATCCACACGTCCAACATATAACGGACAGATATTATTCGGGTAGCAAAAGTAATTTTAGAAGTGCTAATATAAACGGGGCCGGCGGCGGCGGCCGGGTCCTGTGCGCCACTGGCTTGTATCTTGTCTTCAATTTGCATATAAATTGTGTCTTCCGGACAGACAAACCGGCAAGATGACACGCGTCGCTGATGTGCGCCCCCTAAACCCGGCGCAATCACAACTTCAATAACTTTGTCTGCCAAGGATATATTAATCCATAGCAAATAGCAATTGATATAGATGTAGTATAAAACACGAATACGCGCATACTATTCCAATGAACTTTATAATGGATTTATATAGAAGCACTAAAACGATAAATCGTGGCCATTAATAGGCCACAGCAGGACACTCTTCAGTAAGAAAGAAGGGCCGAAAGCCTGCCAAAAAACCGTTTAATTGTTTTATATATTTTTTAAGTATTTTTCTCATCATTAACAATAACAATAGGAATAACACATTGCGTGTGACTGCCCATTACCTGCGTATCTTAGCACACAAAAAAATACTACTACGAAAGTTACAAGATGAAGACTATTTTAAAAGCCGTCAACACTGTCAATTAACTAGCGACCGCCTGCGGCTTTACTCGCACGAATTAAACTTGTTTTATAAGATTTATCTAAGGTTTATTTAACAATGTTACAAAAACTATGCAATATAGCGCGGCAACGCGGCAAGCATCCTTGGTACCCTGAACCCATCGTCTCTTTAAAATTTTGTCATTTATCATAATTTACATAATTTTTTTTTAAATTTGTAAATACTTTTAGTTTTTAATTAGTTTTTATTTTACAGATGCAACATTTCATTATTAATTTCCAACCAAAAGTTGAAATACCAATTTTATAACTAATAATTATTAGATAATTATTATTACTAAAAATAACTATTTTAGCCCCCGTAACGGTAAAATTGCTATAAATGCTAAAACAGATTTTTTTCATTTTCTCACTTCAAAGTTAAAAACCTATTTGTTTTAAAGTTTAAAGTGAAATTCCCGTACAAACTTAAAGTGAAATTCCCGTACAAACTTTCATCCCCTAATTTACCCCCTTAAGGGTCAAATTTACATAAACCATCTAAACAAGTATTTCTTAATTTCTGACCATAAAACCAAATAATGAATTTCACGCTTTAACTTCAACAATGATAGAATTCCCTTACAAACTTTTATTTATCCCCCTTTTTCCTTTCTTGTTCCCATCTATCCCCTCTCACTTTTTGTAATATAAGCCAATTATAATATTCAGTTGTAATTTTCAGCTTTTATTTCATATAACGCTGGAACAGATTAACGCAGCGGAGTTATTCTTTCAGTATCTCTTAAGGGGGTAGGCTTTTCATACAAAAGAGAGGGTTCGACCGTGTCTAATTCTCGCTGTATTTCTGTATCAATATTTACAAAAAAAATGTAATACGAGAAATACTGTCACAGGGCGGTATGTTTTTTTTAAATATCTTTGTTTAATTGTTTTATATGGCATAGCAAGGTTACAGATACAATATTTTCACGCGAGTGACGCTGTGATCAAAAGAGTAGACATTACAAAATCAGTATGTAATTACTTACCAGGCTTATAAAAAAATATAATTTACAATTAATCTAATGGTTTAAAAAATGGTTGAAATTAACCAGTATTACGTCCTATTTCGATATTTCCATGCTGCTGTGCCAATGTAGTATAAAAAATAATTATTGCATTACATAACGTTCAAGTCACGCTCAAACCGGACTATGATAGATTGAATCCATTATTATTCGAATCCGTAAACGTATAATTAAAGCCTAAATAAACTCGCGTCGGGTAACTCGATTACTAAGCAAAATTATCTAACACAATCTGTCTTCATCACGCCAAGTCGCGCTTTGTGGGACAATAAAACGATGGAAAGAAGCTAATTTTTCACCAAATCATCTCCGGGCGCTATGAAGTCATCAATATTCATTTCGTGGCACGCCATAGCCGAAACAAACACCTTGTCTGAGCCGTAACGCGCTTCCGTTCACGCCTCACACCGTACCCAATTTATATCAATAATTTTAGCTCTTAATGTGTAACGTTGCTGCACCTTTGCTTAATGAAGAATTAAAAGGTGCATTTTTTTATATTATGGTCTATTTATTTAAATTATTCAAATTGACTGAAAATTAAAATTCTGAAATATTAAAAGAAATTTTCTGTTCTTCTTCCGCTGTCACGATTTTTCAAAACTTTAATATTTTTCACTCCTTTCAAAAGTAGATGTATATTAATTATAGGTACCTAGACAAAATACAAAGTAAATAAAGTAAAAAACATGGGCTAGGTATTTATGTAATATATGAAATTAATTAGGTCTGCGTATTGAACTGACCACTTTTATAACTTTTTTACTGTCGTCCTTTATCAGGTTCTTTGAGAGGCGTCTTTGGTGACACTCTTCGACGCTATGAGGCCGTTGGGAACCGTAGTTATAACAGACGGAGTCGTAGAGAGCCCACCGATAGAACGTATATTGTCAGCTCAGCCATTGCCGATTTGTTGCCCATATTTGTTCGTTGTGCTTCCGGGCATGCACAAATTCCAGGTCGACAAAAGTTCGCTTATTGCTACATTATTTTTGTACTTGGGACGTTATTTCGAAGCATTCTAATAATAAAATAATGTCTGAGGCATCTCACATACGCCCAAATAGTCCTAAAACAGGCAAAGCTTGTATTATGGGTCTATGTAGACAACCGATATACATATTTTGATATTTTATTTTACGCTCAGACATGGACGAGGAATACTGAAACCCATCGCGATCTCAGCAGTTGGTGAGTTGGTTGAAGTTTGTTTTCCGTGAAATATTTTTTGTATTCAATAATTGTAGCTTGAGTTTGATCAGTCACTCTTAGGAGTCGACGAGCGATGTCTCCGACAGCCAGAGCATTTGGCAGAGTTTCAGGGTTTCAGAGACTTTTCGTTATGCGAATGATCTGGGTCTCTAAAGAATTCTATTTTACATACCTATGTCATACAGTATTTCATATACAGTAGAATAAATAACGGTCATATGAAAACGGTTATATGAAAATAAATATACGAAGTACAACATTGTTGGCTTATTATTATTATCGATGCAAAGTTATTCCTAGTAGCTAGTAACATGTTATTAAAGTTGTTTGTAACTTTGGCGTACCTTATAGAGAGCTTATGCCGATCTATTTATATGTAAATTACAGTCCTCGCATCAAAAGTGTTGCCATCTAGTCAATCATGGTTCTACATATAGTCTGAAAGGATTCGAATAATGTCCAAGTATCGTTAAACCTCATAATGAATCAGTAGGTTATCAAAAATGTACCTAGGTCTTTAGCACCGGTTGGTCGAAATTATGAGAGAGTACATCTAAAAACCGGTCAAACGTATCTCTTAAGTATTATTGCCAACTGAAATCGGGTTTCAGGCCACTAAGTCCCACGTCCTGACGACAAGACTGGTGAGACGTTAATTGTGCTGATTTAAATTCTTATAAAAGGAGTCAAAACTCAAACAAAAAAATTATTTTAGACGCATTGTTAGTTGTTCAGTTTTAGATATAATTTTATTTTAGTCATATAATTGTTACATGGTCAATTCTGTCATTATTATTATTTAAGAAAATTACAAAAACACAAACTTAATTTCTTAATCAATAGGGATATTTTTAATTTGTATACTGTTTTGATTTTCAATAGAATTTGTTTACCCTTTGTTTATTATGATTAAAAACGTTTTTCGACAAGTCCCGATTCCATTTTGCCCGACCCGACTTTTATTCTTATTAAATCCTAAAAATATCTTTTTGTGAGTTTGAACCTAATGAGAAAGAAAGCTTTCCGTAGCCATGCCAATAACAATCGACTGTAACTTGTGAAGTAATTGATTAATTAGTGCGTAATAAACGACATTATATTCAGCTTTTTCAGAACAGTAGTTCAAGTATTAGAAGGGCATGCAATTCACGCAAAAGGGCCAGTCAATTCCCTACGAAATCCATATTTTTCTATAAGCCTTCCAGCAATTAAAATCGATACGAAAATTTGGAAAAAAATTTATTATTCTTCAGTTATTTAATTAGATCTTTTGATCATCAACAATATGATTTCAGTAACTTTATCAAATCGAATTATTTTTTCAACACATGATGGATAAAAAAACGAGATAGATCTTTCAATAAGTCAAATCAATCGGTTATCAATTCAATTCAAAATCGTTTATTGCCACAAAAAAAACTTATTATATACATATTTCGTTACACTACTTCTTAATTTAGTTTTAATGACAAACGGAATCGGCTCAGCATGTTGATGGACTGCCACAAACCGGCATGCCCATCGCTGATATTCTGCCGATCCCGAACACAAATAAGTTTATCTACACTTATTTATTTTTATTTTTTTTTAGCTTACTACCCTCTCATACTTAATGTTTATTTCCAATTTTTTCTTTCCTAACTTTTTGATTCTCCGCACCCATTCCACTGCTCTTCCCTTCCCACTTTCCTCCAGTAATTCTTTTATTTCCCATTCTTTCTTCCACCCTGCGTGTTCCATAACGTGCTTCAAATCTCCCTCTCCCCCGCATATTTTACACCTTCTATCTTCCTCTGCCATCCAGTATTTATTCTTCTCCTCCAGATTCCCACACCTTAACCTTGCAATAATTTTTTGGCTTCCACGCTCCCCCCTTTCTCTCAGGTACGTTGGTCTCTTGGAAACTTTTAGTTCTTTGTATCGTTTATTATATCTTGTCTCCAAAATCCTATTATATTCCCATTGGAGGCAGGGGGCCTCTCCACTTCCCTTCTCTCTATCACTTTTTCCATTTTCCCACCTTCCTGTCTTCTCCTCCTCACCCCCTCTCCAAGAAAAGTTTCTTTCCTTTTCTTCCAAACATTTTTCCAATAACCTTTTTCCTCTATATTTAATTTTGTCTTCGAATCTTGTAACTCTCCTTCCTGCCCTCGCATTCTGTTTCTTCCTGTTTCTCTGTAAACTATATAGTCTGGCGTCCATCTATCTATTCCCAAAGTCCACTTAATATATTTCAATTACACTCTCTCTATTTCCTTCCATTCCTTAAAACCCCATATTTCAACTCCGTACATCATCACTCCTGCTACCAAATAGTCAAAGAGCATCATCCTCCTCTCAAAATCATCTTTAAAACTCCTTTCCCCGATTCCCCATACCTGTTTTACTACTCTATTTGCTTTCCTACATTGTTCTTTAACGTGTGCGTCCATTCTTCCCTTTCTCTTTATCACAAATCCTAAATACTTGAACTCTTCCACTTCTTCTATCTTCTCCTTTCCCCATTGCTATACGTTCTTTTCTTTTTTCTTTCTTCCCTTCTTAAATACCATTATCTTTGACTTCTCTGCGTTTAGCTCTAATTTTTTCCTTTCTGTGTATTTCTTCATCTTCCATTGCTTCTTTACTCTCAGCCAGCATCACTACATCGTCTGCGTAAGCTAGCGTTCTTATTCTTTCGCTCCCTATTTTTACTCCTCCTACTAAACCTTTCTTCATCTCCTTTTCCATATCTGCTATGAGCAAAGCAAACAGTGTTGGGCTTAAAGGACATCCTTGTCTAACCCCTACCTTTGTCCAAAACCAGTCAGACACTTCTCCATTTGCTTGCACTGCGCATTTACATCTTTCATATATTTCCTTAATCCTTTCAATCAGTCCTTTTCTTATTCCCCCTTCCTTCATTGCTTTCCATAATTCTTTTCTATTTACTTTGTCAAAAGCTGCTTTAAAATCCATAAAAAAACCTATTGTTTTACCCCCTTCTTCTAATGTTTTGCCTATATTATGATACAGTAAATATATATTATCCATTGTCCCCCTTCCTTTTCTGAAGCCCACTTGTGATTCTGGTAAAATGTTTTTGTCTTCTATCTCTTTTGTTAATCTCTCCGCCAACACTGCTGCATACAATTTGTATGCTGTATTTAGCAGTGTAACCCCTCTATAATTCTGTACTTGCTCCACATTCCCTTTTTTCAAAATTGGCGCAATTATCCCTTCTCTCCACTCCTCCGGGAATCCTTCACCTCTCCACACTTTCTTTATCAGTTCTTTTAACTTCTCTCTGATCACTCCTTGACTATACTTCCATGCTTCGCTTTTTATTCCGTCCGCCCCCGCTGCTTTTTCTTTTTTCATTTTCTCTATCTGCACTTCAATCTCCTTGTCACTTAATTCGTCTTCCTCTAGTTCATTTTTGTCTCTTATTTCTCCCCTGCATTCTTTTTCATCTTCCGATCCATCTAGTAGATTCATGAAATGTTTTTTCCACTCGTTTCTTTCTATTCCTTCACTTATTTCCCTGTTTTTCTTTCTATCTCTTTTAAGAAATTTCCACACCTCCGCTTCCGATTTTAAATTTTGAACTTCTTCCGCTAGGTGTTCTACTTTAATCATTTCCTTTTCTTTACACATTTTCCTGAACTCCTTTCTCAATTGCGTGTAATGTCCTTTACTTCCTTTACTTCTACGCCAGTTCTTATATGCTTTTGCAACTCCTTTTTCTTTATCTTGCATTCGTCATCCCACCACTCTTTTATTCCCGTCTTCCTCTCTTTTATCCTTATCTTCTTCTTTTCTGCACACTCATCTACTGCTCGCTTGACATTATTCCACAGCTCCTCTACTTCATCCCCGTCTATCTGCCAGACTTTCTCCTTCTCTCTATATTTTTCTATACTTTCCTTGGTCCATCGTGTTACAACTTTCTCTTTTTTTGTTTGTTTCTTTTTTTTCTGTTCTATACTCCCTTTCATTCTCATCTCTAGCGGTTGATGGTCCGACTCTGTTCTCTCCCCTAAGCCTTCCAGCAATTAAAATCGATACGAAAATTTGGAAAAAAAATTATTATTCTTCAGTTATTTAATTAGATCTTTTGATCATCAACAATATGATTTCAGTAACTTTATCAAATCGAATTATTTTTTCAACACATGATGGATAAAAAAACGAGATAGATCTTTCAATAAGTCAAATCAATCGGTTATCATTTAGATTAAAAACTTAATAGATATTCTGTAATATAACAAAATCTACGAATTTTCGACGCTGCACATCTGACCGACATTCGGCGTTGCTCATCTTCGTTTCGGTTCGTTCCGGGTGTGAGCGAGCACGAATCGACCGAGGGACCTGACTTGGGACTGACCTGAGGGAGCCTTAATTTAAGCACACGTAGGAATATGTCCTTAAATTAAGGCTATATATGCGTTTCTGGTGCGATCTGATGCGATATGATATTTTAAAAATTGGTAATGAACTTCTTCAGTTCCATAGCTCAGGCGGTGTGCAAACAATCTGCAGTTTCGAAGACTGACAATTTTTGCAAACTCTTAGGTTTTTGAAAGAATTCAAAAAAAAATATTAATTTAGTTAGATATTTTTTTCTATACCTCAAAATAATAATTTTATAGGTTACGATGGACTGATTTATATTTAGTTCTATATTTATATAACCCTACAATGTTATTTTACACGAGTAGGTATTTAAATAATTCCAGAAACTAGATTTCCTATATATCCTGAAGCCTTATTATGCGTTCTTGGAGTCAGATCACGTGCAAGGCGCTCGCTGCTCATCATTGCAGTGGCAAATTACAGCATCCGGCACCGCGGTATGCCGCACCACGCCAACTGGCTAGTGGCTCCGTTAGCTGAATTTCAGACATTGCCAACGTAACTCGTGTTTAGCCTAGATATTTGGGATAAAAAAAATAAATTAAGTATTTCTAAAAACAACAGGATGGAAGTGAAACTGCTTGATATAGTTCAATTTCGATGTGGTTATAATAGTTCATAAATTGGACTTATATTTGTATGTTAAAATAATCACCCACAATTAAAAAATGTTTTTTTGAAAACACGTTGAATAATCGTTCTACAAATTTACTAAAAAGAAAGTGTACTTTTTATTTATTATTATTTCTATGGCAGAAAAACATAATCGCCATTATTGCCGTATTTGAAGTGATACAAAAACAATTACATCACCACAAATTATTATACCACAGCTCCACACACCACACCACACCTGTACCTACCCTACCACCCTACCACAGCTGTATTATATACAGCTCAAATAGCGTATACATAAAGATTTCATATTTTGGGGTTAAATAATAAATTGTGAGCCGGTGTTAAAAAATTTCCCGTAATCAATCACGAAGCTGCATCTGTTTGTTCTCATATCGACGGACAACATTCTTTGAGTAGTGACTTTTCAATTTCATCATAGTTTTGTCGTACCATCTGAACATGGCTTTATATCCACCGAATGCTGGTGTCGATTTTATTAATCTAACTTTGCGGGAGATTTTTTAACAATATTTTATTTTTTTTAATTTTGAATACATTTTTGGCTACAATCGCGCGTCGAGCCCGGCAGTGGCACGCCCCCGGCAATCTTGAAATTGCCTCTTTATGTGCAGATGTTCCGACCCCCCCGGATTTCTCGTCTTTTGAATGTCGTTTTGCTGCTAAATAACGTGCTCCTTTATTGTAATTGCGGTATTTGAATTCCCTCATAACGTTATTGGCTAGCGGTCCTCCACAGTTCCCTTTTGTCATTACTGTTGTATCAGTACAAAAAATCTTTTCGAATCCCTTATCAAAATATTTTAATTTCAATAATGAATTTATTATGAACTAGCTTTACGAGCGGAATCGCTAAAAGGACGCGCTGCTCCAGAATATTGTGAGATTTTCTAGAAGACTCTAAAACTTAACTCTCTAAGAAATCTCTTTACCAAATAAAAATCCGTTTAGCCATGTTAGCAATAAAATAGCTATCTCCCAGGAACTGTGCCTTTTCCGGGATAAAAGGTAATAAAAAATCCTATATCACTTTCCAGCTCATAAATTATATGATGCAAGAAATCAGTCAATCCGTTGCTCTGTTGCTGCGTGAAAGAAAGACAAACCAACCAGCATATTTTAGTAAGAAACTAAGGACACTATTTGTTATAAATAATTAATTATAAAATAATCTCATAAAATATTAATCCGCTGTAATTTTTTGGTATCGTGATAGCCCAAACGCAGCGAACCTGTTTCAAATCTATAAGGCCATGTGACCGTGGTTCGAAACCGGGCGTGTACCAATGACTTTTTTTTACTTCAGTACATTAACCATCACTGACTCCGTGCCTCGCAGAGCACGTTAAGCAGTCGGTCCTGGTTGCTGTCAACAGATGGCGGTCGTCACAATCCGCCATCCCGCATTGGAGCAGCGTGGTGAATTTAAGCTCCAAGCCGTCTCATCTTGAGGGGAGGCCTAAGCCCCTGCAGTAGGGTATAAAAAAGGACTGATGGAATGGAATGGAATTTTTCAATTTCGAAATCTGTTTTGTGTTTTTGTCTTTGGAAGTCGAGCGTCATGGGAGGGAAGACCGACAGACCGATGGATGTGACACCACAGATCGTAAGGATTTCTAAATATTGTAGTTGACCACTTTCGGCGAATTGTTCAGTGTATTAATAAAAATGGGATGAGATGCCAGGCTTCGGACCCAGAGGTATGCGCTTGGCAGACACTGGTTCTCCACGCGTTTTGTATAGGTACCCAACCATGGTCCACGAGTGGACCGCTCCACATGCTTAAAAATAAATGCTGCGGAGACGCGAAATTAAGTCACCTGATGTGTGAGCGGAGCATTCATCTGATGGACCACCATAGTTTCTTTTCTTTCGATCTTTAATAATAAACATACAGTTTTTCTTAATTATTTTCTAAAACGTCATCTATTATTTTATATTAATACATATATATATATATATTGCAGTTAGTAAACTATTTAGAACGTTATTAAAAAAAGCGTCCCTCAGTTTCTTGCTTATCCCTCTGAGAGGAACCAGCACCTTTTGAATGCGCCTTTGTTATAACATTTTTCCACAAAGTAATAAATAATTGTAATAAATTCACTCTTATGACGTATTTCAGATTATGTTACATAACTATGAAATAAACATATTTGATTTGATTTGATTTGAGTTAATGGAGTCATGTTAAAAAGGCTTAATTAAATCAATAAAATCTAAATAAAATAAAATAAATGTGTAAAAGCATAGTTCTTGAAAATCTTGCCACCTTTTTTTTCTTTTTGCATTTAAAATAATTTTAACTTTCGGTATATAAATAAGTATACGAACCAGATATTAACATTTCGCGAATCATTTTCGCCAGTGCAGAGTCACACAGTTTTTCATTATTATAATCCCAAATATAATAGTAATGGGAGTTTTTATTTATTTGATTATAAGAAATTTCTTCCCCAATTCAACTTTTTCCTCAATTTAAATCATAAAGATTGCAATTACACGTAACACAAGATTCGGACTCTTTACTTCAAACAAATTCTCCCGTGAACCAAATTAATTCCTTAACATAATATCTACTTCTCTCGAGATTTGAATAACCTCCAACAAGATTTCATGAAAAATAGAAGAGCTGGGGCCCGCGGCGGACTCCAAATTACGTTTTTATTTACAAGTGTTCCTTGCGTCTTATTTTTATTAATTTCGTGCGCTTATTGGAATTTACCTTTTTTCTCGTTAACGCAACGCCAGCTAAAACATCTCTGATCGTTGATCGTTTATTTATTTTACTTTCCTTTGCGGTTACTACATTTAAAATCACCTCAGAGAGTTTAAGATTTTTACTAAGCCGTTCAGAATTTTGTTTAATTTTTATTACAAATCTGATACTTTATAATAATTAAATATGAAAATACTTTGAGAGACACGAGAAGATAAATAAAAGACAGTTAAATTGAATGAAATTTAATGTTTATTTAATTATCTAGAAATAGCTTTCTCTCTCTCTGTATGTATGCGTTGTGTCGTCTGAAAATAAAAAATATATCTGAAAATTTAATTTAATTTTTTATTTTAATATTTTTAAGGAAAACTTACAGCTAATTACAACTAAAATATGAGCAATAACACGGTGATGGATGTTGCAACAAGACAAAACAAGTTTCCACAAATTGTATTTGGATGGATTGAAGAAATGGAGAGTTTCTTTGGTATTCACAAAAAACTAACAGAAATTAGTCAATACACAGGTATTGATTCAGTACCAAACATTTAAAGAAAAACAATTAAAAATTAGTTTAGAATATACTAAATAAACGTTAAGAAAGTATTTCATAAACATTCCCTTATAAATTGGAAAAAAACCAGTCATTTCATATCCATATACTTTGATATGATAAAAAGAAATTCGCGTAAAGTCAGTTTGTACATAGAAGTGAATAAAACTGAAATATATCGCAAGGAAAAAGAAAAGTTGTGCCATCGATCACCTCTGGGTCCTTTTCGTAGAAACACTTGTGAACGTCGAAAGCCCTCTGACATTTGTCCTTATCAGGGGTGTCTGTGACGAAAAGAAGAAAACTTGAGAGTTCTTTAAAATGTCAATAACAGTCTTTTAAAAGAACTTCAAGTTAACTTTTATTTATGATAACATTATTATTGTAATATCTACAGAAAATTCAATAGAATATTTATAAGATAAATCTAATGTATTATGGACAATTCAAATATAAGTATGTATAATATATTAAAACGATAATATTATCTAAAGTCACACCAGGATAAGTCAGCAACCCACATTCTGCCATTTCAATATCCCCTTTTTCATCAGATTTATACTAATTTTATCAATCCACGGTTTTGTAAGCCCTGCCGTATTAGTGTGTATAAGAAAAGCCATTTGTCAGGTCAAACACTGTTCATCGAAAGAGTTTTGCCAATCAGCTATCTTAGTGCTTAGTACGCATTAGTAAAACAATACAATACTAATGTATATATATATAACTAATTTTAAGGATGAAAAAAACCAGTCAAGTGTAGGATTCCATAATAAATGGGGCTATATACATTTAGTCGCTTATAATAAATTTTTAAGAATCCGGAGCCACGTCCGTCATACCCCATATATTCCATATTTTTTGACACAGGTGAATGTAACTTTGCATGTATTTTGAACAAGCAGAATTTTATTAGACGTTAAAAAAACTATTTAAATTTTTGAACGTTCCTTCCCCGTAACGAAACGGTAATGAATTTTTCACTGTTTATCCCATCATTATAAATCATTAATTAGAAAGCTCTTTTACAATGAAATGGAGTTTTCATATTCAACTTTAGATTTTAGCTATCTGTTTCTGAAATATTCAGCACCAAAATATTTTATCCAGTGTCCCAACTCTCATTTCTGAAAGACATCATTTTAAAATGTAAAAAAAATAGGTAATTAATATATGTAGACTACGATGTTCAATTGCTGAAAAATGTTTTCTCGTACCTTCAGTATAAAGCCGAAATAAGTTGACATTACAATAATATGCATATAGTCAGACTGACTACGGAATCCTATACTATGCCTATACTACGATTTTTAGATTTCAGCGGTTGTTTTCTCTATTAATGTGTGATTAATATATTGAGTTGCTAGAAATAACTTTGAATATTCTAGTTAATATTTAATGACAAGTTTTTTTTTCGGATTTTAAACGTTCTGGTTCCTAAACACCACCGGGGGTCATTTGTATTTAAGCCTTTCATTTCTAGAGTTGTTTTAGAGTAAATTTCATTTCTTTATGTAAATATTCATCACGAGTTTGTTTATTTATAACATCATATAGTTATGTTTTTACCTACCTAAATAGAATTTGGTTACCAATTATTCATAATATTGTAAAAAATTGCTTAATTCAAATAACATAACTCTTTTTGTACTATGTAACTGAAACAGTAGCTTGGATTTTAACGAACTTTGTTTAATAATTATCAAAGTTTTTTAGTGGTAACACAACTAGTTTCGTTAATTACTTTTTTCAGTGAAGTATTTCGTGGTCTATGGAAATAAGGAATGAAAGTTTGTACGTGAACCTTGCCATTTTGAAGGTCGAATCTTAGAAAATAAACTTTGACCTTTTTAATTGGAAGCTAAGAAAGACGACCTTTTTAGCAACTATCAAAATGTAATCTTTTGTTTGGAAGCTAAAAATTAAATGTTTCTGTTTAAAATAATCCTTGATAAATGCTGCTAAAACACACATGTGATAAATGCGAGCGAAGCCTCAGGTGGTCGCTTGTACAACTACAGATTTCTTAACATTTTCTTACAATCTTACGTTTTATTAGACAATAAGAATAACTCATCAAAATGTTTACAAAAGAAAATCATTTTAGTGACACGTTCCCTGCACTCGTACGATATGAGGCTCACCATCATCTTGTAGTCGACGACATCCAACTCGACATCCTGCATCCTGCGCATTCAGCCTGACAAATATATACATGTTATAATTTTATGAAAAAGGTTTTCCAAGACAAACAAAATCAGATCTAATGTGAACGTTCTACACGAACGGTAAAAAGGTTCCTCCCAAACGAAAACGCATTTATCAAATAAACATATAAAAGCGAAAAACTAATGCAGAGAGCATATTTTATCAAAACAAACAGAAGTGAATTAGATAAAAAATATGCGATCGCTCCCCTTTTATGTATCTAATTTGGTAAGTCGGGCCAGGTAAATACGAAAACAAACAAAATGTGACTGAGGACGCTCGCTTCCTCCAACAGGCAGAACATGTAGCACTCGAGATTCGTGTCCTCCTTAAATATGCCGTTTTCGCAATTCCTTATGTCCTCTGGGGACAAGCGAGAATAAAGACTCGATTTTAATGTACACATACACAAGTTTAAACACTTAAAGCGTTTTAAGATGGTTTGGTAAAGGCGCTTGACTGGCTTAAAAGTATTGGCATTTAAAAAAATCTATTATGCTAATGTTATTCGCGTGATTTATTTTTGAGAATATTTTGCTTCGTTACCCTTTCATTAATTTTACGCTTTCAAAGCTTTTTGGCGTGGCTCTGTTTGGTCTATTAAACTTCGAATCTCAATTTTATGGTGATTTGCTGCTGGTAAAATATTGAATAATTTATTTGGAATTTATGTACCTACAGTTTAACATTCATTTACTAAGATTGTATTGAAAAGTAATACATTTTTTATTTTGATCTACCTAAGTCTAAGTCTTTGGTTTTATTATCGAACCAAATATATGTACACTACTGCATACGTTGTTGGATTATTAACTACATATTATTACAAAAAAATTATAATAATATTATATTAATATTTTTCTCCACGGGCTCTAAAACGCTGGTCGCTTTTTGAGGCATTATCGTCTCAACTACATTACAAAGGATGCACAGTCTTCTATACAGATGCCTTCCTGTTTTGAGCCTCCAGGTATTTTCCGGGGTGATGGCTTGCGAGACCTGATAGCGTAACCATGATTCCATACAAAAGTTGTAGAGCTCTTGTTTGGGATGTAACTTGCGTGGATACTTTGTGCCAAAGTTATATAAAAAAAACATCAAAAAAAAAACCTGGAGTAGCTGTTGGGACAGCAGCTCGTGGGAAAATAGCTAAGCAAGTAGAACTTTTAAATCGCTACCATTTCACTCGTTTTGCCGTCGAGACGATGGGCCCTAGTCCAAGGATGCCAAATTATTTGCTCACGATTCGGGTGTCGCGCTGCGTCTGCTGACAGGAGATCCTTTGAGCAAGGAATACCTTGTTCAGAGGATCAGTGTCGCAATACAGCATAGCAACGCGGCAAGTATCTTTGGCACCCTGAACCCGTCATCCCTTTAAAATTTTGTCATTTATCATTATTTAGATAGTATTTTGAATAAAAGGCGTTTTTAGTTTTTTTAATTAGATTTTAATTTAAAGTTTATTATTTAATAAATTAATGTTTTTTTTTTTAATTTTACTGTGATAAAAAAGAAGTGTTTTATGTTAATAATACAATATGTTACATAATATTACAAAAGAATTACTTTATCTGGGTTTTACTATAAAGTGAAAGTGTTTTCTATCTATTTTCATAATATGTCATTTTTGCATTAAAAATTGAAATCATGTGAGTACTGAGACGAAAAGGAAGCGCCTGCGCCGGCCCTCCCTCAAACACAGAACAAAGGTGAACAAAATATGATTATCCTTTGTGAACCTACCCTCGGCGGCGCCGGTTTTTTTCGACGTACGTTTCGTGTAGATGCTGGATTATTTTTTCGATTTCTTCGCTGAATTTCTGAAAACACAATTTCACATCAGTACATTACGTTCGACGTCCCAGCTTCTTATCCTAGCTTTCAAATTCACAAAGGTGACGTATGCTCAAGGAAAACAAATGTATTTTCCATTGATCATAAATTCATAATATCGCTTCGTGCTTTGCTTTTTAAAAGTCACAGGGAAATCAAGCAAGGAATATACTGTAAATAAAAGTGTTTTTTTTTTTTAATATATGTTAAAGATTAAGTAACACATTCACTTGTTCTCATTCTTCTCTGCCACTTTCTTACTTTAATATTTTTGCTAAATGATCGCTCATATGAAACGTTTTTATGTATTATTAAACAGTTTTTTTAGAAAAGAGCGGTCCCAATACGGCTTGTAACTTGCAAAGTAGTGTTAAATATTGAAGAATAATTCAACCGTTTCCATTGTTTTGAAAGGAAATATCTAGTCTATAATACTGAAACGTTAAAAATAGCTCGTGCTTCAAAATTTCTTGTATTGTAAATATTTAGTCATTTTAAACAAATTTCGAGTTTCCTGATGTTAAAAAAGTAAAACCTCAACATTCATTTAGGTTGTCAAATTAATTTGACAGCGGCGTTTGATTATGTTTTGTCAGAAATGTCACTTCACAGTATCGAAACTGTCAAACACAATTTCACAGGGATGAAGGCGTGCGCGCGGGGACCTCGCGGATTGAAACCGGCCTGAAACTTGCCAAAGATACATCAGCTAACTAGAATAAAAGTGATTAGACGGAAAGCGTGCTTCTAGTTAATTCGTACTATTTTATGTTAATACATAAATGAAAAGATGAGTAATATTTTTTCATGACCTCTATGTCAAATTACTTAATAATATAGCGTTATAATATAGTAACTAAGTAGTACTGATAATTAATAATAATGTCTATAAATATTATTTATATTAATTAAAAATGTTATTTGAGACGAGATGACCGTGTGGAAAATGTCCCAAATATTAATTGCCCATTCATATTCAACAATTAAAACATTTTTTTGTTGGATAAAATATGGGCTAGGTATATATATATTATAAATATATATAATTATAAATATATATAATTATAAATATATATAATTATAAATATATATAATTATAAATATATATAATTATAAATATATATAATTATAAATATATGTAATTATAAATATATATTATTTAATCAAAGTATGTACCCTCGTCGTCAATGCATTTCTGCCTTTTAATTGGAAAATAATTTAAACTCTTGCGATAGATCTCTGGGAACGTGGACTCCACAAACTGTGTGAAGGCATTTTGTACTGCTTCCTGAAAGGAATATTTTGTTCCATGCAAAAATATCATCCAAATCGTGGAAAAAAAAATGGTAGTTGTTGAGGCGAGGTCCGACAAGTAAGTAGAATACGGATAGTTTTTAACTGCAGGTCTTGTATGGTTAAAGCTGTTCCACAAGCTGTATAAGGTCTTGTCAGGGTCTTGTTTTGTCATGGAGCATTGATGAGGATCGATTGACGAGTCGGGGCTGCTGTTTTGCTGCGGATTTCACTATCATTGTTCGGGGTTCTGCACAGTAAATATCTGCTGTTATAGCTTGACCAGATTTGAGGAAGATGAAGTCAATTAAACTATGAATAAAGTAACCACCAAACGGTTACCATCACCTTTCCTATGGGTAGGCTTCGCTTAGTGGCATTATTGTGACGTTCGGCCTGGGATCAGCTATTTCGTTGTTTGCTTACGATTATCGTAATAAGTCCATTTTTCCTTACACGCCTTAATTTGGTTCAAAATTCCTTGATTTCTGTAACGATTTAACAAAAAAAGGAAAGCTTCAACTCGCACTGCTCTCTGAAGATCCGTCAAATTATGAAGCACCCATTTTTCAAGTTTTTAATTTTACCTATTTGCTGCAGATGGGTTAATATTGTAGGTATGCTAACGTCAAACCATGCTGCTAATTCCTTGGTAGTTTGATACGGATCGGCTTCCATCATCACTTTCAATTCATCGTTATTTACCCTTAGTGGCCAGTATTTCTCATGGTTCATTCTACAAGTCGTAGTTTCCACTACGAAAGCGGTTAAACCAAAAACGCACAGTAAGTTAGAGTGAGCACCTTTCGGAACACGGCATTAACATTGCGAGCAGTTTCTGCTACGTTAGTCCCACGTCGGAACTCGTATTTGAAAATTACTCTGTTTTTGTCGTATCCATGTTCACTTTAAAAGCTGAATATGAAAGCATTTGAAAATTGAACAAATATTTTTTTTTTAATTAAGCTTGTTATAGTTTTCCCCTGAGAAAACTTTCACTCTAAAATCTGTCACAACCTAGGTTTAATTTTAATTAAAAGAGGCCAGTGCGTTTGAACGGAATCGCATATTTAAACCCCTATAGTAGTGGCAACATTATGATTATTCAGTATTTAGATGATGGGTAGAAACCTTTGCATCTGGACTCATCTTTTATTTTCAATAGATATCTGAAACTTAAATGGATTTTCCGGTTCCGGTGAAATGTATAGGCACTAACAGCACATAATGCAGATAGTGATCTACATTATGTGCTCGCGAAGCGGCTTGAGCGGTAATGTTATTATGGTTTGTGACGGTGAAGTAAGTGACTAAATATGGATCATCTATTTTAGATTATGCTATTAATCTTGAGTACCATTAAATAACGTGGCGAGGGTATATAATAATTGCAAATTGACTAAGGATGAGTCTTATTTTGTAAATGTAGCAGAGGAGCCATGGCTTGACTCCGGACGCTTCCAGGATTCTGACTTCAAAATTCGACATATCGAGGAAAAAAACCGTTTTAAATCAAGACAATGTATTGTTTTGGCGTTATTAAAAAAAAAACTATTCTTAGAATAACGGATTTCTGTGGAAAAATAAAGTTTCCTTTTCTACAGAAACTAAAAATCTTGATACTATCTTCTCGAAACAAGATATTTTGTTTACATGAAACCATAATATTCTTTTGTATAATTTAATATTCCAATATAGTAAAATATTGGCAGCCTTCACTGAATAGTCATATTCTCGTCATTCACACAATAATATTTTTGAACGATTTCAAGTGAAAAACATCTCACCAAGAATATCTTCAAAAAATTATATAATAATTTTTAACGTAATCTGAAGAAAATCTCTTCAAAAATGTCTTAAAGAGAGGATATGATTTTCTTAAATAAAATGCTAAAAATATCTTTTCTGAGATATTTTCAAAACAGAATATTAATGTTGTTTAAATGATAATTGTAAATGTGTTAGCATACTCGTAATGAATTCAAACCTGTTAGTTCAAAATTGGAATAAAATATACAATACATAATTTTCAAGTCGTTAATGTTCGTCATAGAGCAAAGACCGTACAATGGATACAGTCAAAGTGCATTAGATATGCGTAGTCACCGGCGACGCGAGACGTTGAGCAATAGCGCCTGCCGCGCCGTTGCCGTCGCCGACGCAATCAATCACACGTCCTGCCGCCGCGCCGTGTCACTCGGAACACACATTTAAAGTCATGAAGATGAGGATCTCTGCTCCCTCGGTTCCATGTTTGATTACTTCTTTATAAAACTATCGCTTCGAGTTCGCTTAAGAGCTCTTGTCAAAAATTTGTTTGCATAAAATGTCCCGTGTTCGCTCTTAATTATTTGACAAGGTTTTTATGTTTCCGACTTTAATTTTGTACTCAAGTTTGACCGGACTAATGTCCGGTTATGCAATAATATAAATTCTTATACTAGATAATATCATTGATTATCATTGTTATATGACTCTCATGAAACCTAATTATTAAAAAAATATTGAAAGCCGTTTCTGACTGCTCACTGAATTTGCTTCAGTCTGCGCTATTATATACAAAGTCTGTAGGAGGATTAACATTATAGAGTAAATAGATATGACAGCAAGATGATATATTTTACACCTATTGTAATAATGGTTATAATTGGGTAAGTAATGATAATAATAATAATACATGGGACTTCCCGCACAGCGTCATCTAGTCCCAAAGTAAGCAAGTATAATGCTTGTGTTATGGTTTACTAGACAACTGATATACATACTTAAATATTCTTTATAATATATAAATATACATATATAAATATTTTTGCGTAGACACCACACACATATAACAATCAAGACCCGGTACCAGTATCAATATTCATCATATTAATACTGACCCGACCTGGGATACGAACCCGAGACCTCCAGCGTCGTAGGCAGGGTCACTATCCACTAGGCTAAGCGGTCGTCAAAATGATGACTTCCCGATGTACGAGAGTCAATCAAAAACTTATTAAATATTTAAATTCATAATTGAAACGTAATATCAAATATAACATTTATTTATTTATTTATTTATTATAACATACAATTAGTAACCGACAATTATTATTGTAGTTATAGCGATTAAATATGAGGACGCCCTATACTTACAATAACGATTTAAGTAACACCGGAGTTCTGACACCCTTGTCAAATATTATGTTTTTCTCTGACTTGCCATACTACAAGTAAAGTTTTTTGGTTTTTATAATTTGAGAAACGTCAATTGGCTGAAAAAAGACAACGCTATATGATACACCCATGGATACATCCTGAATCGAATGAAATGTACCCATAAAGGTGGACACTTGTCTGTTATTTAAACAAATGTACGATTTGAAAAGCATTTGCGGTACTGCTTTAATTTATATACTCTAAATCAAGTACCTACGCCATTCTGTATCCTGTCCTGCTTCAAGGTACAGTTACGTTTCCAGGGTGTCCTTCAACCCTTCACGGAGGCGATCACAAGGGACTGATCCTCTCTGAAATTTCGTTGAAATGCATGACGACATTATTTTGTAACTTTTGAGAAGCGTCAACTAGTTTACGCGGGAAAAGTTGTTACATATTTTTACGTTGATTTTTAGTGAACCAATAACGCAATATAAAAATAATATTATTTTTCGAGACATTCGATTGAAGAACATTGAAATCGTTTTAATTTCTGTCGAGGTTGTAATTTATACATTTTGAATAAAGTTTTGAGCCGCTACATGTAATCCCATCTCCCGAAGACATTTTTCAGTATAAGTTCTTAATTTCTAGTAGGTAGGTAGGTATTGATCTCTATGTTGTTTTTGGTGGTATGTTTTTTTATTTATTTGTAAGGAAATTAACAACTGATAAACAATATTAACAGACACAAGTTTTAGATAATTAACAAAGCCTTTCTTCGGTTGTGTGACATGTATATGAAGCACATACGCAGAGCCAGCAAAGAGAAAAAAAAATTGTTTATTTAGAATTCAAAAAAGGCAAATTATTATTAATTAGTAAAAACAGTATGTGCTTAATATTCGTACGTATATGCGTACATGCCAGTATTTATAACTGAGATGCTGGAATGTGTTCGTAGTTGTAGACAATACCTAATCAGATTCCTTTCTGCCGGCTCGCTGATGGTAAATTATTGTACATGATAAAAAAGCATAAAAATATTTCCTCACTTTTCATTATAAATATCAGTAATAATACTTGGGATGGGACACACTTCATCTTCGTCTTCATCAGCCCATTTTTACCCCACTGCAGAGGCTTAGGCCTCCCCCAGGGTGAGGAGGGGGGCTTGGAGCTTAAATCCACCACGCTGCTCCACTGCGGGTTGGGGACTGTAACGACCGCCATCTATTGACAGCGTCCGGGACCGACTGCTTAACGTGCCCTCCGAAGCACGGAGTCAGTGATAAATATGTACTTAAGTCAAAAAAACTTATTGGTACACGCCCGGATTCGAATCATGGCCCTATGGGGCCTTATAAATTTGAGACAGGTTCGTTGTGCTTTGGGCTATTGCGACTCACTGCGTGGGTCACACACGGCCATCTAATCCCAAACTAGGCACAACTTCTGTTATGAGCATTTGACAACTGATATACACACTTAAATATTTGTTTTATAATACATTAATATACAAATGTTTAAAAATAGTATGTTTATGCACATAAGTATGTGTCCCAGGCGGGCGTTGAACCCACGATTTTCGATTCAGCCATTAATCGGTCATTCAATGAATATTAACTCCTCGTGTATCCTTTCTAAGATGGTAACCATTCAATTCTCAAATAAATTTTAATGAAACAATTTATATTCCACGTAAACCATGTTTATTGTTTGTGAAATAAAAAAAACAAAAATAAAATGCGCTTTAATAGCAAATTAAACTAAAAGGCAGAAAATAATTGTTAGTATAAGGATAAAGTGACTAACGAGAAAATTAATGTGACTTTAAAACTAAAATTGCTTAAAAGTTTAAAACTAAAAATGTCTTTTAGTTCAATTTGCTATTAAAGCGTGTTTTTTTAAGTCTTTTTAAAACTATAATTTATTTTTTTCACATTATCACAATTTCAAAATTACAGGTGTATGTCACAATCACGTATAAAATGATGAAGTCACATACAAAGTTTTATATCCGTGCTACTAACTACTGAGGAGTTACCTCGTGAGCAAACTATTCTAAGAGCGTCATCACTTCATGGTAAAAATCATGCTTAACTATTAGACTCCGACTTAAATATAAAGTTTTGTACCCGTGCTAGTAACCATTGAGGAGTATCCTCACGAGGAGACAATCTTGGCTGCAGCATCAATTGGTAAGGAAAATCATGGTTAACTATCAAAATGCAACGTATATATAAAATTTCGTGTTCGTGCTATTAACAATTGAAGAGTATCCTCATGAGGAGACAATCTTGGCTGCAGCATCAATTGGTAATGAAAATAATGTTTAACTATCAAAATGTATACAAAATTTCGTGTTCGTGCTGTTAACCGTTCAGGAGTGTCCTCATGAGGAGACAACCCTGGCTGCAGCATCAATTGGTAATGAAAATCATGATTAACTATGAAAACACACCGTATATACAAAATTTCGTGTACGTGCTATTAACCATTGAGGAGTGCCCTCATGAGCAGACAACCTTAGTTGCAGCATCAGGTCATGTTTATAATTTTAGTGCATTGTTATCAAAGTTACATATTTCAGCCCGATAGCTTCAGTGGACAAATAAACATACAGGTGGAACTAACATAAGCGTGTTAAAAAGGTTTATTATATTTATTTTTATGTGACGATCAGTGTCCTTCATCGATAGTCATGATGGTGGTGTCAGGCTCGTACGAAAAATCAATTGTTCGTGAGCGGATGATCTCCTTGTATACAAAGGCTGATTTGCGAGGCGTGCGCGTGCGCTCGGGGCTCTCGTAGTCTACTTCATATAGGCCAAATCGATCCCTAAAGAAAAGAGAAAATCAAATGTTAGAAGATCTAGATTTCTCTCGGACATTTAAATAATGAATTTAATTTTTTTTTAACTCTTGTTTTTAGTTGTATTATTCAGGTTATACATTTCGTAACATTTAATACATTAATACCGAATACGAAGAGTACACTAAGAAAAGTAGATTACAAAACTAGTTGTGTTATCATGAAAATAGCAAAACTTTGATAATTTTTAAACAAAGTAAGTTAAAATGCAAGCTACTGGATGGTAAGCTGATACAACTGTGTTTGATTTCTTAAACTGAGTTTGATTTCGACGACCGCTTGCCTAGTGGGCAGCGACCCTGCCTGCGAAGCTGGAGGTCCCGGGTTCGAATCCCAGGTCGGGTCAGTATGTATATGATAAATATTAATACTGGCACCGGGTCTTGGTTGTTATATGTATGTGGTGTCTTCGCTTGGTACCCAAAATACAAGCTAATGCTTAGTTTGGGACCTAGACGTTGTTGTGATTGTGTGTTATTATTATTATTAAAGCAGTAGTGAGGTTGTCACTATTTTAAGGTAACTAGTAATCATTTTTTTTTCTTATAACCTAAAACATTTTTCTGTGTAAAAATGGGTTAATTATTAGTAGGAACTTTTTCAACTGCCCTGAGAAAATTGTTTATCATCAATTGAGCAATGGATGACAATAAAATGGAGGAATAAATACAAAGAAGAAAAAAATGTATGTCAGGGGTATTTTTTTGTTTCCTCGTATTTATGATAATCTAGAGGATTGCTCTCTTCAATTCAATTAAGTCAATTCTTCTCGTTAATTGCTCTAGTCATAATGTGACTATCATAATAAAATCCGAATTTACTATAGTACTTTTCTCAGTATGGGTGGACAACAAATTTTTTAAAGAGCATATATCATCTTAATATTCAGAAGAACAAAATGACTGCAACGTATATCACAGATATAACTTAATAGTGTTGCAACCAACACCAGAAACACTAGTTCACTGGTGTATAATGTTGCCGGTTTGTAGGCGAAACAGCTGACGACGACCGTCCTTGGTACCTAACTGTTTTCACACTCGCCATTATGGTTTACGTTCGATTCATAATTCTTCATCCGATTAAAACAAATAGAGAAAGTTGAAATATGTGGACATACCTCAAAAATATTATCCATTAATTCATAATTTAGTAACGGTGATAAAAAGGATTTACATACATACATGTAGGTACTTACACATAACCAAACAACCACTCGAAGTTGTCCATGAGGCTCCAGGCCGTATATAGACGTACGTCACAGCCTTCCTCAATGGCGTCCATCATGGCTGACAAGTAGGTCCGATAATAGTTTATACGTCTATCGTCATCCAATCCACCGAACGTTGAAAATCCATTTTCGGTTATGTACACTATCGGATTGTCATAAACTTCGCGAATTTTGACCAACAATTTATAGAAACCCCATGGCACGACCTTGGAACAAGTAATAGTTAAATAAAGCATTAACACAAAATAATGTGCAGTAATTGACAGATATATGTAATTATATGTGTGAGCACTCATTGTTAGACACAAAAACGTCGGAGCAACGTAAAGCGTTGCGGCAGACATTATGGTGTGGTATGGTGGACCTGAGCATTCGGACATGCACATCGCAGTTTAGAGCCTCACATATTATATGCGAAGTTCTGTACTTACATAATATTAGTAATGTACATAATATAAAGAAATATTTGTATACGTAAAGAAATCATCTGAACTAGACATTACGGGCTCTTATTTAATTAATTTATTGGACTGATGACGTAAATAAATACCCAATAACAATAGGATACGTTACAAAGGACGACGTAATATAAAATCTGCATAAAATTTTGTTTAATTGAATATTTTTCACTTACATTCAAACAGAAAACAAGAAAGGATATTTAAGCGTATATATCAAAGTAAAAGTATTCAATATATTACCTTAAGCCAGTTAGATGCAGCATCTTCCCATTCTGGATCACCATAACCACCAGTGCCGGTGTCGTCATAAAATGATGGACCATCATTAATATTGTAAGGTGAGTCATCTCGGTATATTATATTTGAAGTGTAATGGTTCAATCCGAAGAAATCAGAAGTACCGCGTATGTAATCAACTTGTTCTTTGGTGAATTCAGGTAGTCTCGACCTCGGGAAACCTTGTTCGGCACTCCTAGCTGCTACTCTTCTTTTTGTCGTCGGTGGGAAGTCGCCTTCAACGGTAAATATGGGATGAGCGTACAGTCCGATCTGCAAATCGAATAAGATTTTAAACTATATCTAAACCTTTTTGTTGCGGTTTGATCCTGTTACCTATGTATACCTGTTTTGGTATATGTACGTTTAATGGCCAGTATTTACTGTCTCACAATTACAATTTTTATTATATAAAACGAATAGTGTTTTTTCTGTATTTTATTTAATTTATTTTATCAATTTAACTTTTGTTTTCATACTACATTCTACTGGCGGCAAGGCGCTACTGTAAACACGATAACCTGCTTCTCTCAAACAAGTAAAACACTCAGACCAATGTCGAATTTCATAGGACGTTCAGCGATAGGTGAAGTTGTGTCTTATATATGTATTATAAAAAAATATTTAAGTATGTGTATCAGTTGTCTAGTATAAGTAAAAGCCTCTGCCTAATTTGGGACAATATGACCGTGTCTGAGATGTGCCAGATATTATTATTATATTATGCAAATGCAACTGTCTGATACTGTGATTTGCAAATTAAATTTGTGTATGTTAAAATGGATGTCAGATTTGTAAAAAACTAAAACGTATCTACCTCAAATTGAAAGATGTCATCTGACGCCTCGATGTCTTCGATTGAGTCAGTTGCGGGTTCATACCAACCACCGCTCAAGGTAATTCCAATTGTGCCACCTTGGGCACCTCTGTATTCGTCGTTGTAAATGTGAAACGCTTTAGCGTGTGCCAGCAATAAGTTTTTGGCGCACATATACTCAGCGATACCTTTAAAATCCAACATGGGCGCTTTCGTCACGTCTCCGTAACCCTGAAAGCAGATCTCCTTTGGCTCGTTCATTGTGATCCAGTACTTCACTCTGTCACCAAAATTCTCATAAGCGACACGAACGTAGTCGGCGAACCAGTCCTCTATAAGTGGGTTCGTCCATCCGCCCAAGTCTTGCAGGCGCTGTGGTAAATCCCAGTGGTATAATGTCACCATGGGTTCGATATTATATTTAAGCAGCTCATCTATGAGGTTGTTGTAATAAGTCACACCAGCCTCATTAACGCGATCCGCGAAACCACTGGGTAGCAATCGTGACCAAGATAGGGAAAAACGGTAAAAGTCAAGACCCAGTTCTCTTGCCATCTCTACATCACGCTTGTACAGGTGATACGAATCGTCAGCGATATCACCATTTGAACAATCAGAGACGGCACATGGTTGTGTGTGCGTTAAATGATCCCAGATGTTTTCGGATTTGCCTGTATTAATACACATGAATTAAAATAATTGAATTAAATGATAACTAACATCTTACATACCGTAGAGTATTTTTGGAAATAATATGAAATGGCTGAGCTTCAATTACAGTGCTATATACCTACCTTTACGTTGCAAGAAATGCGTATGCTAAGGCATATTACATTTTTAAATCAAAATTGTATTTGTAATAAGATTGTGTTAGGTATATTAGGAAACTAACACGATAGTAAATTTTATTGACTATAAATTGTGTGCCCTGCCGCATAATTGTGCCACTAATTTCTTTTAAAAGTTTTAATTTCTTTTAAAACAAACTGTCAATAGGACTAAATCATATAAGTAATTTCATTTATGAAATTTTTTAATGTTCTGCACCAAATTTGGAAAAACAGAACACTTACTTTTAAAATGTAATACATTTTATTTATTATTTAATTACCATCTTCATCCCATGCGCCCTCTACTTGGTATGAGGCAGAAGCCGATCCAAATAAAAATCCGTCAGGAAATCTTCTCAATTCATCGCGATTGTTTACGCGTGCTGCCCAGGTTAAAGTAAAGCATAGCAGAACGACACTGTATAACAAAGAAACATTCAAAGATCTTCGGACTATGCACCTAAATATAATATCATATGTACTTATCATGATATCCAAATGTTATTGAATGCAGTATAATATTGTTATATTTATTTCTTACACGCATTAATTAAACTATTTCCATGTATGCGTTTTTGTATATATTTAAATAAAATATTTGTACAGGCAGGCCAGCCTATCAACGACTATATGTTGAGTCACTTAACTGTAAAACTTAACCTAACAAAAAAAAATTGAAAATTACGAGAGACGGCCGATTGTCAGCCTTTTCCAGTCCTGCTTAAACCCATACAATGACACCTCAATGACAGTTATTGACTTGAATTGAGATTTAGACATTCCACTAAACCAGTTTCGCGTTACGCTACATCACGTCTAGATTTATTTAATAACATGAGATAATCAAATGAAATATTCGCCATCGTCTGGTTTCGTCATTTCGTCTACGACATTCCCACATTTGGCTTAAACAATTGAAGGGGTAAGTGGACAAAGGTGCATGTTAACTAACGAAAAGTTCAAATTGAGTTATGAGTGTTTTATGTCGCTCGTACCACATTTGCAAGCCTGAAATGTATGCATGTTTGTCAGTGCGCAGTCGATTTATGATCCTTTAAAATCTAATTACATGCAAAAAATCAATTTATTTTGTTTTCTCAGATAACACCTTTGCCCACTCACCCCCTCAATTATGAAATCAAAGGCTATGATTTTTTTTCTCAAAATGTGGGAAATTCTTTTAGCAAGTAGATTGATTTTAAAAAATTAAAACTATTACTAGTATAAACTAGTATAAACACTTAGTTATAAAAAAACACGTTCCTTAAATAGTTCAAAGACTATTAATAATACTCACTACACGATTAGCGTGTTCATCTTTGAAGAGCTTTGCAGACACTTGGAATATTTAGATTCGTCTTGTTATTTATATTATTGATATTTGATACTTCAGATAAATAACAGGTTATCTTGTTGTTGAAAGAACTTATGTAATGATATATCATGTATCAAAATGATATAAGAAAGAAAGATAGACATATCATTTCAAGGTCGAATTAAATACTGAACATCTTTTGGCATCGTGTATTTTTCAGGTTTCAAGTGTTAATGAGTGATACAGAAAAAAATTATTTAGACGTGAGTAACCCGGTAACAAGTGATGTGTAAACTTTTGAGTGTTTTAAACCCCCGACGCAAAAAGAGGGGTGTTATAAGTTTGACGTGTGTATCTGTCCGTGGCATAGTAGCTCCCAAACGGATGAACTAATTTTGATGCGGATTTTTTTATATGAAAGGTGAATTAGACGGGAGTGTTCTTAGCTGTGTTTGATGGAAATCAGTTTAAGGTGGCCGCCGCCACAAAATGGCAGATATCATATTTTTTCACTATTCCAGCAATATGGGTATCAAATGAAAGGGCTTGACTAGTAGAATACTATACACTATGACTTTGAAATCCAAGATGGGCGTCACCACAAAATGGCGAATTACACTATTTTTTTCACTACTCCATCAATATGGGTATCGAATGAAAGACCTTGACTAGTAGAATACTATACACTATAACAAATTTCAAATCCAAGATGGCTGCCACCACAAAATGGCGAATAACTTTTTTTTCAGAAATCCCTCAATATGGGTAGCAAATGGAAGGGCTTCAGTAGTAGAATTATGAAAGTACACTAGGTACACTGAAAAAGAATGAGAAATATTAACTAACGAAATGAAAACTAAAAACTTAAAAATTATTTTTTTGTCTGATCATGTATGAATTACTTTAACTAAATAACTAAGTTTAAAAAATTTTGAAATAAAATTTAATTTTAATTTAATTTTTTAATATTATATTTCCACTGTTATGTACTGTACTAAAAGTTAAAGTTAATTTGAAACAAGTACAAGAAAGAGAACAACAGGCAAAATTTTCAGGAACTAAATTTCTTTTATTTTAAATTGTATGATATTCAAATATAAAATTTTAATTATGCAATAGTTCTTTTTTTTAAATTTAGAACTAACATAGTTAATATTTTTCATGTCAATTTAATATTACTTATAAAAATTTTAACATTTTTAAATTGATATCAATACACACACTAATTCCAAATTGTGAGATTTTAAAACTTAGTTTAACAACGTCGCTGTTGGTCACTATTTGGATAGGCGACCGCCCATCTATATTTATTATGACGACCGCTAGGCCTAGTAGGTAGCGACCCTGCCTACGAAGCTGGAGGTCCCTGGTTCGAATCCCAGGTCGGGTCAGTGTTTATATGATGAATATTAATACTGGTTGTTATATGTCGCTTCGTATCCAAAACACAAACTAATGCCTAGTTTGGGGCCTAGACGTTGTTGTGGTGTATACGTTATTATTATTTATTTAATTTTCTTATTGATTTTAATGTCAAAATTTGAGGTGAACACAAGCTGAAAGCGCTTGATAATGTAACAAATATTGTATTTATAGTCGTCGGAATGGCTTCGATCAAAATTGTTTACCTTTTTATATATTGCTAAATCTTCTGCAATAGCAATGTACAAATTATCGACGTTTTCCTTGCTGTAGATTCGTATGCGGCGTCTGTGAAACACACCTTGTAGCAAGTCTCAGGAATATTTCTGTGTATAAAGCTTTCTCAGGGATATCAGTTTAACTAATATTTATTAATAATTATGTTTCCTAATAAAACCATTGTTGTTTATTTATCACAATATAAACCTCAGAAACAACTACGTATGAAATATGTCAACCTATATTTACGACCCAATATCATATGCCTATATCTCTGTTACAACTGCGTGAAACGATTTTGAGGAAGAATGCACTACCTACTTGCCATTACCGGGTGATCTTTAGTGAAAATGATAAAATATCTACGTGATTTTTTTATATGTTTTCAATATGTCAAAAGTTATCGTCTTAGTGGTCTTAGCATGGAAATGCGCAGGCGACTTATTTTTGTGTTTGGCAGCGACTGCCTTAACGAGATACCCCTCCCTATTACACCAGTGGTCGCCTCTTTTTTGTACCTACGAACTATTTGCGTTTGAGTCAGTAACAACCGGTATCGATAATTTTTTTAGGAAAGATATTTTATTGGGAAAATTTTACCTATCTATTTTATTCCCAAAAATATTATCTTGGAATAACACCTACTTAATGCCTAAAAAAAATTCGAAGGAAAGTCTCACCATATGTGGATAATTCTAAAGTTAGTCATAAAAACATCGCGGCAAATAATTCCATAGAAGCGTCCCGGTGAGAAGCACGATGGAGCATACATCGGTATTACACTTCAGAGCCACACATATGTTTGGCTTAATATATGTCAGTTGCATATACTGTCGAATTAAGGATTTAATTTCTGAATAAGAGGGGCATTTGACTGACAAGCAAGGAAATGGCAGCTTGGACCCGCGTTTGAAAAATGGAAGAAATTGGTATATAATTTCAAAGGTGAGTTCGTGAGCTTTGCATATTTCTTTGAGCTCTTGATAAGTTGGTCATGAAGGAACCGTCCTTGGGAACAGCTACCAGGTATATATATATATATATGTCAAAGGGATATATATATATAGGTGTATACACTCGATTTAGCTGGTAGCTCGGCCTACTTGCGAGACGGAGCGGTGGTTTTTCTCTTCGACTGTCATACTATATTGCCACCCGTTGTCTAGTTATCATAGGTTGGTAATACTAGACCACAACGGTTGACCGTGTATAGCGAGCTCCTGCCGTCCGTTTCGAGAACTCTGCCAGGTCATGAACGTCATCGCGTGTAATATCATTAAATATCGCGCTTTCACTCCTCACCCTGTTTCAGTAAGAGTGAACTGTGACATGTATTGATAATATATTTACTAATGCTGAACCTTGTGATAAAGCCATAATTAATAAGTTAACGTCAGATCATTGTGGTCAACTGGCTATTTTTGATTTAGGTGACTTTCAAGTGACCAAAAATAAAATAAAATGTATACCAGTTAATGAGATCCGGCTTGACAATTATAGAAAAAGCATATTAGCAAGTTTACCATACTTAAAATATTATGATAATATTAACGAGTCATATAATGCATTGTTTGATATCACAAAAAATGTATATGACAATGTGTTTAAATCCAAGTTAAAATCAAGTTAGGCTTAAGTTTTATGAACTTTATGAAGAAAGATCATATAATAAAAGTGATTATTTTAGAAATTATGTTCGGAATTATTCAAAAATGTTTAAACGCGCTTGTGCTGTAGCTAAAGCAAATCATATTTACGGTAAAATAAAAAATAGCTCGAATATTACAAAAACGACTTGGCAAATTGTGAACAGCGAAACTGGAAAAGTAAAAGCGCGCAATATTGATTTTAAACTTAAAATTAATGATAAGATTTTAACATCAAATTTAGAAGTAGCCGAAGCTTTCGAGAAATTTTTCTCAGATGTTCCAGTTTCGACTACCAAGTCCTTAAACTCTTCTCCCGCTCTTGCCGAATCATTACTCAAGCAAAATGTCAGTGAGTGCATGGTTGATTTTAAGTTTTCTTACGTAGACCCTACAGTCATTATTAAAGTATTCAAATCATTAGAAATGAAAAATACTGCGGACCTTCATGGCATTTCAGTTAAAATTATAGGCTCAATCATTGATTGCATCTCACCTCATCTTGCTTATTTATTTAATAAGTGTATAGATCATGGCGTTTTTCCCGACCTAATGAAACACAGTAAAGTCATTCCATTATTTAAAGCCGGTAGCACATCTGACCCCACTAATTTCCGGCCTATTTCAATACTACCAACGTTAAGTAAAATTTTCGAAAAAATATTAATGGGTCAGATACTTTCACATTTTAACTTAAATAATTTAATGCATCGCAAACAGTTTGGTTTCACCCAGGGCCGTTCAACAACCGATGCTGGTGTTGAACTGATTCAGCACATCTTTGAGGCCTGGGAAGGCGCTGGAGATGCTATAGGTATCTTCTGTGATCTTTCCAAGGCTTTTGATTGTGTCCAACATGATACATTGGTCGGGAAATTGTGTCATTATGGTGTTAAAGACCGTGCGCTCGACCTTCTGAGGTCGTACTTAAGAAACAGAGTTCAGAGGGTTGATGTAAGCGGAGAGAGGTCATCAGGATCCCCAATGTCGATGGGCGTCCCACAGGGTTCAATTCTTGGTCCATTTCTATTTTTAGTTTATGTTAACGACTTGCCTTACCTTGTAAAAAATAATCACGAGATAGTAATGTTTGCTGATGATACTTCTTTAGTATTCAAAGTTAATAGAAGGAAATTTACCTACGACGATGTAAACAATGCTATCTCCGAAATAGTAGAATGGTTCACGGCTAATAATTTATTACTAAATGAAAAAAAAACCAAATGTATAAGATTCTCGCTACCGAACGTCAAACAGGCACCTACCAATATTGTTATTAAAAGCGAGAAATTGGACCTTGTGGATTCTACTGTATTCTTAGGAATCACATTGGACGCGAAATTGCAATGGGATCCTCATATCACTAACTTGGCGAGAAGACTCGGTTCTGCAGCTTACGCTGTAAAAAGGATTCGTTTCCTTTCGGACATAGAAACCGCGAGGTTGGTGTATTTCAGTGGTTTCCATAGTTTAATGACTTATGGCATTCTGCTGTGGGGACACGCTGCTAATGTTAATACAATCTTCGTGTTGCAGAA
Source organism: Luffia ferchaultella (assembly GCA_949709985.1). Lineage (NCBI taxonomy): Eukaryota > Metazoa > Arthropoda > Insecta > Lepidoptera > Psychidae > Luffia > Luffia ferchaultella. The sequence goes on along the minus strand of OX453240.1, from coordinate 19,221,435 downwards.
GCGAGCTGTTCGAGCAATTTATAAACTGGGACCTAAAGTATCACTTAGAGAAAAGTTTAAGGAAATTAATATAATGACATTGCCATCTCAATATATATTTGAAAACATTATGTACGTAAAAAAAAATATTACATTATTTAAAAAAAATAGTGATCGGCATAATGTTAATACAAGAAACAAAGATAAACTTGCTAATCATGTCAGCCGCCTCAATAAAATCACGAAATCTTTTAAAGGGCAATGTATACGCTTTTACAATAAGATCCCAGCTGACATTCAAGATCTACCACTTAATAAGTTTAAAACTACAATAAAACGAAAGCTTTATGCAAAAGCTTATTATAAAGTATCAGACTATTTAGATGATAAAAATCCATGGGTGTAAGCCGCTCACCTATCAGTTTGTTTCAATAATATTATTCTTTAAGCACTTATTGTTAAAAATTTTTAAATAATTTTGTTGAAAAGAGCGTCCCTCAGTTTCTTGCGCATTCTTCTGAGAGGAACCAGCATTTTTGAATGCGCCTTTGTGGTCACCTTCTTCCACAAAGTAATAAAATTCTCTCTTATGACGTATTTCAAGATTATGTTACATAACTACGAAATAAAGATATTTTGATTTGATTTGATTTGATTTGACAAGTTAGCTCTAATCTTATAGTGAGCGTCGCATGCAAACTGTTATAGTAATTTGCTGGCTGCGCCCAACAATTCATTATTCATTAAAAGTTATATTATTATAGAATGTCTTAAGATTTGATTATGTTCGATATACCAGAACACAATTTTGTTTTTCAAAATTCAAATCTTTTTCGGCCGCGTGGTTCGATCGCGCAGATAGAATTATCGACCGATGAGTATTTTCGGATCCTTTAGTTACAATCAAACGAACGATGCGCAATTTTGAATCCTTCTTTTCGATTCTATATTCGAACTACCAAAATATACATTTTACACGTAAATATAGTTCGATTGATCGAATCACGAGGATTTTTAGGTCTTCGTGCTATGATCGACGACTGAATCTGACAGACAGATCTGAATCTATTTGATGTACGTTGCACAGTCTACAGGTACCTCAAAGAGCCACACAGTGTCTTCACCCTAATAAGATATGCAGTCCGTCGCTCTATTAGCTGTGACGCGAGTGCGCGGCCTATAATCATGCCGCTTAGAAACAAATTTTTTTGCTAAGCCGCGTAGGTAATATTACTAAAAAATATTGTCGTGAGGTGCACAACGTTTTATATTGAAAACGAGTATTCAAAAAAATAAATAAAAATCGGCCTTTAACTCCAGTATTTTCATGAAGAAAGTAATTAATGTATTTAAACTAACCAGTTTATTTATTATACATCGATTCGAGCCGAAGGTCGATTTATATCGTTATGTAAAAATATTATTGTCCAAACCATTCATCTTCTTCATCAGACCATTTTTACCCCACTGCAGGGGCTTAGGCCTCCCCCGGGGTGGGCGGGGCGGAGCTTAGAACCGCCACGCTGCTCCACTGCGGGTTGGAGATTGTAACTACCACCATCTATTGACAGCGTCCGGGACCGACTGCTTAACGTGCTCTCCGAGGCACGGAGTCAGTGATAGTTATGTACATAAGTCAGAAAAACTCATTGGTAGGTACCTACACTCCCGGATTCGAACCCATTGCCCCATGGCCTTATAAATTTGAGACAGGTTCGTTGCGCTTTGGGCTATCACGACAAGTTCAAACCATACTTCTAATAAAATTACTTTGTAGTTTCTGTATACCTTATGTAATTCAATATGTAATAGATAATTCAATTAAAGAAACCTCAAAACGAACTTTTCATTTGCAGGTTCTGTCATTTTTCGGAATCATTTCCTTCGCGCTTTGGGATGAACTTTCATTGTGTGACGAAAGGTGTTGCAACGTACAACCTTTTAGAACTTGGTGAGTAACAAGTGAGTTCTAGTAGTGAGTATAACAATATGAAAGGTAGGTTTCTACCTAATCAATAACGTATAACCGTTTTGACGTGAGTAGAATGATATATATGTAATTTAGAAGGATATGTTGCTAAAAAATCGATTAGTCTGTAGGTATTTTAAAAAGCTTCATGTTTATGTTAAAAAGCTAATGTTTTATATTATGCTGATTCGTATCAACTTCGGCTAGTCTTGTTCTGACGTTAACATTGTAGAACGTCATATTCCTATTTTGGTAGACTTTGACATTATTTTTATTGTTATTTTATCTGTTATATGCATTGGTATATGTGTAATACATGCCTATGATAAATAATATTTTCTAAAGATTTTTTGTAGATTCGTCAAAACTTAATTATACGCACAAGATTAACTTAATAAAGACGGATTCGTTTCTACGGTAATTGTTTAAATAATAAACCATAAGCAAAAATATACCTAAATGTATTTTTAAAAATATACATTACAATTTAAAATTACAATAACTTTTTGAACTAAAGAAGTTTAATTTACTTACATATACGATTCAGGCCGTGAGCACATTTGAGGCGGAATGTGGCAGAATAATTACTCTACGCCTTTTCTTCGATGATTAAATAATATTTTGGTAGAAAGTCGGAGTTAAAAAACGTAGACATAAATATCACCTAACTGTTCGGTTACAATTCACGCACACAGAATTTACATGGTTGGTATGGCGTCGCGAGAGTATGTGATTTTTTGAATCACACACACAAGTATGTAAAAGTTGGCCTGTCATTTTGTTGACATTGCGAGGGTCCGTCTAGAAATTATATAGTAAAAGACCTTTCTATATCCTTTTTTGATGTAATTGACCTCAAGGAATTTACATAACTTTTAAATTTTTAGACTCATAGTACAGTTACACTTTATTACTAGTAATTTAAAACTATTTTTGTAAATTATGATATAATAGATTTATATCAGTTGAATAAATATTTATATTTATGGTTTTTTATATGCTGATCAATGTCCTTCATCGATAGTCATGACGTCATTGTTGGGCTCGTACGAAAAATCAAGTGTACGGGAGCGGACGATCTCTTTGTACACGAAGGCGGACTTGCGAGGGGTGCGCGTGCGTTCTGGGCTCTCGTAGTCCACTTCGTATAGGCCGAACCGATCCCTGAAAAAGAATCTGTTAAATTTTAGCAGTTCTTTATTCATTTAACGTATGACAAATATGTAGTGATGTGTTAATAGGAATCACTTGTAAAAATTATCATTTTAACAAAAATAAATAAAATTGGTCATGCAGTCACTTGGTCATAACATGTCATTTTACAGCAATTCTTAAAAGAAATAATGGGTACCCATACTAATTTAGATTATGTGCATGATAGTCACAGACCAGTCAACCTTTAGACCACGCTTTAATAAACGTCAGTACGAAAACGAAATCGCCAAAAAGTGGCGGGGTGCGGGGAGAGGTCGGCTAGTTTTCTTTGGCTCGTTCAAAATTGACAATTTAATGACTTCCGACGTGCTTCCAACTGACGGCTCACTAGTGACGTAGTTACGTAGTGTCACTACATAGCCTTAGCGAATGCTACTCCCTGTCAAAGCGTGGTCTATAAGGTTGACTTGTCTGTGCAAAAAGCGGATTTCAAATGATCATTTCAAAGAGTAAAGAATACAAAAAGTCTATCGTTTACATAAATTATTTTTTTTACTAAAATTAAAGTACATGTACCTACAAATACTTACACATAACCGAACAGCCACTCAAAATTATCCATGAGACTCCATGCTGTGTACACGCGTACATCGCACCCTTCATCAATGGCATCCAACATGGCAGACAAGTAGGTCCGGTAATAGTTTACACGTCTGTCGTCATCCAATCCTCCGAAAGTCGAGAACCCGTTCTCTGTTATATATATTTTGGGGTTGTTATAAGTGTCGCGGATTTTGACCAATAATTTATAGAAGCCCCATGGCACCACCTTGAATATACAAAATAACGATTAGAGTATGAAAATGATGAAAGTTGTTAACTGAGTTACTAATATAAAATGCTTATATATAAACTTTTTTACGAAATTTCTCTTATTAAAACAGTCGCGTTTTTATTATATAAATTAGTTGTACTAACTAAAGGTATTCTGCATAGCTTTGGCTTTCCCTACAACATTGGTCACAATTGAACTAATATACAGCACGGAACCACCCCTCCCGCACCGCGCAGCGACTGCAGAGGGAGTGAACGTTGTGGAGCATACCTTTAGTTGATAATAAAGTAACAAATTGTTGTTAACGTATCTATAAAATAAAAACCAAATCATTTAATAGTACTTAATAAAGCCATGAAATATGAGTAATATATTTTAAGTAAATCAAAACTTTTACCCTAAGCCAGTTGGACGCAGAACCTTCCCAATCTTGATCCTGATATGCTCCAGTATCAGAATCATCACGAAAAGATGGAACATCGTACATACTATATACTGACTCATTTCTGTACAATATGTTTGAAGAATAATGATTCAGTCCGAAAAAATCGGATGTACCGCGTATGTAATCGATTTCTTCTTGAGTGAATTCAGGTAGTCTCGATCTAGGGAAACCTTGTTCGGCGCTCTTGGCTGCTATTCTGGTTTTCATTGTCGCTGGAAAGTCGCCCGATTCAGAAAATATGGGATGAGCATAGTGACCGAGCTGCGAAAAGATGCGAAATGCTGTTTAAGTTTATTCCTATGTATTTATGAATAAAAAGTTTCATGGAAATAAAATATACCTCAAACTGAAAACGATCCTCCGCCGCTTCTACATCGTCTCTTGAATCAGTTTCGGGCTCGTACCAATCGGAACTCAAAGTGATACCAATTGTACCGCCATGAATGCCTCTGTATTCATCATCGTAAATATGAAACGCTTTTGCATGCGCTAGCAATAAGTTCTTTGCACACATATACTCAGCGATACCTTTGAAATTCAGCATGGGCGCTTTCGTCACATCTCCGTAAGCCTGAAAGCAGATCTCTTTTGGCTCGTTCATGGTGATCCAATACTTCACCCTATCTCCGAAATGTTCATAAGCTACACGAACGTAATCTGTATACCAGTCCACTATCAGTGGGTTGGTCCAACCGCCTAGGTCTTGCAGGCGTTGCGGTAAGTCCCAGTGGTACAAAGTTACCATGGGCTCGATGTTGTATTTGAGCAGCTCATCTATGAGATTGTTGTAGTATGCGACACCTGCTTCATTCACGCGATCTGCAAAACCGCTGGGTAATATTCGTGACCAAGATAACGAGAAACGGTAGAAGTCAAGGCCCAGTTCTCGTAACATCTCTACGTCACGCTTATACTGATGATACGAGTCGTCTGCAATGTCACCATTTGAGCAATCCAAAACGGCACACGGTTGCGTGTGTGTCAAATGATCCCATATATTCTCAGATTTACCTGCAATTGCACAAAATAAGTACAGTAAATAAACACTTTGAGAATATAGTTTTTATAACTTTTTCAAGCTGCTTGCATATTGCGCCAATAATTTCTTATACGAATTTCGAATTTTCATTCGCAAACCTATATTTAATACTAAGCCTGTACTAGAGCTTTCATCCATGATATCTGTATTAAAAATGTAAATGAATTTGTGCAGTTGTCAGTTGCCTATTCCACCAGATACTCTGGTAGGTAATTGGCAATTTATAATGGGGGTGAGAGCAATTTTTTTATAATTTGACTTTACTATTCTTAGAACATTCCCACCGAACAAAACTTTGTCGTATTATCTGTCTTAAAAAATATTCACTTTGATTGTGATTTGTCAATAACGAATTCGTGTCGTGATAGCCCAAAGCGCAACGAACCTGTTTCAATTTATAAGGTCCTATAGGGCCATGGTTCGAATTTGGGCGTGAACCAATGAGTTTTTCTGACTTAAGTACACAACTATCACTGACTCCGTGCCTCGGAGAGCATGTTAAGCAGTCGGTCCCGGACGCTGTCAATAGATGGCGGTCGTTACATACCCCAACCCACAGTGGAGCAGCGTGGTGGATTTAAGCTCCAAGCCCCCCTCCTTACCTTGGGGGAGGCTTAAGCCCCTGCAGTGGGGTAAAAATGGGCTGATGAAGTGAAGTGAAGAATTCTTATAAGCCGGTAGTGGTGGCCTTATAACTATTTCAAAATTTTGAAATCAGGTTTCGGGCTTCGGTCGTGAGTCAAGGGGATTAAATGCACCAACTGCTCCCTCCGGATCAGCGCTTGGTATATTAATTAATTAATATTTTTTTTATTAAATTAGCAATACCCAAGATCAATTTTATTGAACGGCGGTTTTCTAACCTTGTTTAATATCATCATTTATTTATAGAACAAGCTTTCAATTAATAAATGAAAATTCGCTCACAGTTCTGAAACGCAATGAGATACCATAAATAAATTTTAACTGAAATATTTACCATCTTCATTCCAGGCACCCTCTATTTGATATGAAGCTGTAGCTGATCCAAATAAGAAACCATCTGGAAATTTCCGTACTTCATCGCGACTATTTTGTATTCCTGCTGCCCAAGTTTGAACGCAGCACAGCAGGAGGACGCTGTTTAAAAATTAGACTAAATCAATTACTCGCAAAACATATCAAATGTATTAGAAAAAAATATACTGAAATATTTCTCTCACCAGCCAATTGATACGTTCGTCATTTAGAAGATGGGAGGTAGACTCTTGAAATGTACATCTAGAACTTCTATTTATACCTGCTATTGATTCACGTCAGATACATAATAATTTATCTCGTTGTTCATACAGATAAATATGTAAGTGTAAGCATATCAATATTTCTTTTACATAATACTTGTACGGATAGACGTGATATCATAAATATAAAAATTCAAAAACAAATTGAGTTTTACGTGTCAAATATTTTTACGATTTTTAGGGTTCCGCGCATCAGAAAACGTGTGTCTTTCCGTCGTATACCGTAAATAAACGAATTCTGATTTTGGGGGTTAATTTTATGGGTAAATTAGAAATTAACTTAAATAAAATTTTTGTCAACTGCATCATGTGATATAAGGAATGGGCTGGTTACAGTCTTGACAGCAATGTGACCTAGTAATAAATTCACTTCAAAGCTTTCACTAAACCCTCCTGTAACAATGTAAAAAATGTCAACAGTTAACATATACTAAATGTTTACATTCATAATAAGATAAAGTTCCTAAATGACTGTTTTTATTGCAGCTGAAAAAATATTTACTGTTTATCGATTTCTGATCAGTGTCCTTTATCAACAGTCATGACATTTGTGTCCGGTTCGTCCGAAAGGTCAAGTGTTCGCCAGCGGGCGATCTCCTTGTACACGAACAAGGACTTGCGAGGTGTGCGCGTGCGCTTCGGGCTCTCGTAGTTCACCTCGTATAGGCCAAACCGATCACTAAACAAAATACATAAGTAAATGTTATGTTTTATTTTATTCCGTATATTCGAATATTGGATGATAATGTGATAGCGTAATTAAAAGAATTTACCCATTTTACAGAATTAAGCAGAAAGTGACTGTCGAGTTAACTATCTGATTCTTTTTTAATATTAGTTTAAAGCATATAAAATAAATACGTACACAGCCAAATATCCACTCAAAATTGTCCTTCAAACTCCATGCTGTATAAACGCGTACTTCACAGTCTTCTTCCATGGCCTCTAACGTAGCGGACATGCAGGTATGTCTGATAATACTCGTAGTTTACACGTCTGTCGTCATCCAATCCTCTGTACGTTGAAACTCCATTCTCGGTTACGTTTAGGGTTGTTATAAGTACTTATCACGGATTTTGACCAATAATTTATAGAAGCCCTATGGCACTACCTTAAAATATTAAGAATAATTATGTACTATGTATAAAAACGACAAAGCTGTTTATGTAAATTATGTCAAGGTAATTAAATTGGGTATATAGCAATATTTCATAAAATTAAATTTTTAATAAAATTTTACTACAAATTGAGCCAAATTTTATGACCGATGGGCAAATACTAATAGACTACAAGCCCTTGGAACAAATTAACCTGTGAAATGAACCAACGTAAATAACGCTAAGAAGGCTGTTACTATATCAGAAAATAACTCCAAACACTATGCCGTCATTTCTGAGCGGTACAGGTAAGTATATGAGTGAATGGAATTTCTCAGATACAAATGAGGAATTACGACTAATTAGTAATGTACGGCTTTCTTATAGTGTATAGATGATAAAAATAAATGTCGAAAAACCTAGTGCCGTACTGGTGGTGCCGGAAGTCAGTGATAGTAACAGCCTTCTAAGCGTTATTCACATTGGTTCATTTCACAGGTTAATTTTTTCCAAGGGCTTGTAGTCTATAAGCAAACAACCCTAGATAGCAACGCGGCGGTATTGCATCCCACTCATGGCCAATCTCTCACACGCACTTGTATCGACATAACACTACTCGTGCCCGTATTCGAATCGGTCATAGAGTTTGGCTTGACTTGTAACTAACACAGTTATGTAGTTATATAGTTCAGCTGTATAAAATAGTTGCCAATAAAGTGATGGTTCATTATTTACAAATCCATAGATTAAAAATATGGAAATAAAAAATATAAATGTTAAACAGGAAGAAAATGGAACATCGTGCATACTGCATTTCTATATACTATACTTGTAGAGTAATGGTTCAGTCCGAAGAAATCAGATATGCCGCGTATGTAATCAACCTCTTCTTGAGTGAATTCTGGCAGTTTCGATCTAGGGAAACCTTGTTCGGCGCTCTTGGCTACTATTCTGGTTTTCATAGTCTCTAGAAAATATGAGATGAGCACAGTGACCGAGCTGTAAAACAAAACAACGCTTTACATATTCATGCGTACATCATTGTTTAAGAAAAAGTTTTATGAAAATATCTCAAACTGAAAACGATCTTCTGCCGCTTCGACATCGTCTTTTGAATCAGTTTCAGGCTCGTACCAACCAGAACTCAAAGTGATACCAATTGTACTGCCATGAATACCTCTATATTTCCATCGTAAATATGACATGCTTCTGCATGTGCTAGCAATAAGTTCTTTGCACACATGTCAAGTACTTAGCGATGCTTTTGAAATTAAGCATGGGCGCTTTCGTCACGTCTCCATTACCCTGATAGTAGATCTCCTTCGGCTCGTACATGGTGATCCAATACTTCACCCTATCTCCAAAATTTTCATAAGCTACGCAGACGTAATCTGCATACTAGTCCACCAGTGAATTGGTTCAACCGCCCAGATCCTGCAGACGTTGTGGTAAATCCCAGTGGAACAGAGTCACCATGAGCTCGATGTTGTATTCAAGCAGCTCATCTATGAGATTGTTTGCTGGGTAACAGTCGTGGACAATATAACGAAAAACGGTAGAAGTCAAGGCCCAGTTCTCGTAACATTTCTACGTCACGCTTATACTGATGATACGAGTCGTCCGCGATGTCACTATTTGAGCAATCCAAGATGGCACATAGTTGCGCGTGTGTATGTGTGTGTGCTATTTACCTGCAATCATTCAAATTTACTACAACAAACTCAAATTTAAGTAGGTATATGATTTATATTATTCGAAACATGTCCATGTTTTTAATCGATAAATTGAGTATTTGTTGTATTTAAATTGATTAATATTTAAAGAATTTTCTTTAGTTCTTTTTTACCATTAGGATATATATCTTAAGCAAGTGTTAATGTTTTTGCTCACAGTGCTAATACCATGACAAAGCACAAAGAGTAACGACGGTTTTATAAAAGCAAGTTGATTCACTTACGATTTTTTTTTAAAATATATACCGACATATTCACCATCTTCTTCCCAAACGCCCTTCACTTGATATGAAACAGTAACCGATCCAATTAGGAACCGTCTGGAAATTTCCGTAGTTCATTGCGACGATTTCTTATTACTGTTCCCCAAGTTAGAGCACAGCACAGCAGGAGGACACTGTTTAATAATTAAATTCATAAACACATGACCGAATTTTTTTAAGTTATTATCATAAATATTTTCCTCACCGGCCAGTTAAAAGGTTAGTCATTCAGAAGACAGGGGGGGCAAACTCTCCAAATGTGTATTTTCCATTCTACATACTGTCAGAAACACTTGAGATAAATAATAATTTATCTGAAAATGTTATCGCAAGGTTTGGATTATTTGTGCATAGAAGTGTACAACATATAAATATGTCTTTTATGTAATATTTGTAAGACAGATGTGAGCAGATAGATATCACCTCAAGGGCAAATTAAGTCTTGTGGGTCTATAAATATATTCATTCTCATTTTAGGGATTATTTTAGAGTAACGAATTTAAAATATTTTCAAAAAATCTGAAGTGCTCTATGTTACAATCAAATAAAAGTATTAATTCTGGGATATTTCATTTATATATAATATTAGAATGCACAGCATTGCATTGAAAAAAATACACAAAATTTGACCACCCACCCTCTCTTATCTTCAAAACTCCTGAACCTATAATTTTGTAAAAGAAACAGGATAAGTATAAACTTTTGTTATTGTTTATACAAGAAAACTTAAGCAATTAACGGATTATCATTTTGGGGAGCAAATCAGAAAATTTAAAAAAAAAAACCGTTCTCAAATGCATCACGTGACTTCTATGTGCCATGCCATATGAAAGTGCTCGTTAAAAAAAAAAAATTTTATAATTCAAAAATTCATAGTGACATAGATATTAAAGAAAACAGGCGAAAATCGACCATTGTTTCTTTTGTCTCTAAAACTAATGTGCCTCAGAAACCTTAATTGCGTTAATAGCTATTTAGTTCAAAGGGTCCAGTGGTCATTATGGTAGCCCGGTAGTCGGGGTCAACTTCTAATCTAAATTTGATTCAGATTTAAAAACATAGTAAACATTTGATGATTTATAATAGGGAACCCTCTCCACGCGAGTCTTAATCGTACTAGACTGTTTTTTTCTTATTACGTTACATGCGATTTTCAATATTGAACGCTATTATATGCATCTCCCTTGGTAACGGACCGTTAACTCTAAATACGAGTATAACGTAATTAATTCATTAATCGGTTTAATCAATAGATAGCATATCTATAGAAATAAGACTTAAATATATTTTTTTATTGTACCTATATATAGGCTCGAAAAGAGCACAACGCTTCGGCAAATGAGCACAGCTAAAAAGAGCAAAAAAATTTACAGTTTCAAGTTTATAAAGTGTCATAAATTTTAGTGTTAAATCCAAGCAACTTCGTGGTTCAAATAATCCCAAACGAAATAATCTTAGCGCGCAACTTGAATTATTTTTTATAGTAAGCCTAATATGTCTATATTCATGGTAATTTAGACTTTGAATCACATTTAGCAGACAGTCGATCATTACGCGGCATAATTGGATTTGAAATGCAAATCATTATGAAGAAACACAATTTAGGTGCACTTTGGCTGTAATCCTAAGTTAGTGGCCAGGTTCTTGAAGCGCGCTTATTTTGTTACTTATCACTAAATTATTACACGGTAACGATTTATTTTCAACGACGGCTCTGGAAAGGAGTATCCAAATTATAGGGATTTTCTCAGCCCGAGAAAACTGAAAATTAAATCTGGATAATCGTTTCCCCTAATATTTGCTAATCTACTTTCATTAATTTTATATATTATTATTCCAGGGTTAGAGTAAATTATCAGTCCATTTCAGGCACGGACTACATGAAACTGGTGGTTCTTGCTGGGATCGTACCTAGTTCGGGTAATTCCTTTAAAAGCTAGTATTTTGCAGGTTTCAACTACGGTCACTTTTACCCTACCCATTTCGTCTGGGTTCGGTTCATGACCCAGTGGCGTTTCTGTTCCTGTTTCACTTCACTTTATCAGCCCATTTTTACCCCACTGCAGGGGCTTAGGCCTCCCTAGGGTGAGGCTTGGAGCTTAAATCCACCACGCTGCTCCACTGCGGGTTGGGGACTGTAACGACCGCCATCTATTGACAGCGTCCGGGACCAACTGCTTAACGTGCCCTCCGAAGCACGGAGTCAGTGATAGTTATGTACTTAAGTCAGAAAAAATTCATTGGTACACGCCCGGATTCGAACCATGGCCCTATGGGGCCTTATAAATTTAAGACAGGTTCGTTGCGTTTTGGGCTATAACTACGTTCGACGTTCCTGTTTAAGAGAACAAAAACATAGCCGGGACTGGTACTGGAATCATGTACAAAACTCTAGTTTGTTAGTGGAGTGGAAACCGAGCCGTAAATAATACGAGATTGTGCGCTTTGGATTTGAATGCCATTTTTAATGGTAGGTACGCAACGTCGGTCCGTGTGATACTCGTAATAAAACCTTTATTTGTGTTATACTCCGATAATTACACCAACAATTTGCATTTTAGTGTGGTGAAATTATTATTATGCATAAAACAGTTGTAACAAAATTTTTAAATAACTCTTATGTTTAGTAAATGTCAAATTAAGACAACATACCTACAACACCTACAAGGACGTTGTTGAAGTAAAGGAAATCGTTTACAGTCTGAGAAAAGGAACTTTAGGTCTGAGCGACGACAGTGGTAATAAAACGTGTATGTATTAGGTAGGTAGGTACTCTTACCACTGTAAAGTGTAAACTAGCGGCGCTCGTGTTAACTGGCTTATCAATTGATGCAAGCATGTTTACCGGTTAAGGGGAAAACGCAGGTGTTCGTCAGCTCGTTCCCCCTCCGCATCACATAGCCAAGCAGTCAAAAAATGGATATCTGTCAGATAACTTTGACACCTCGAGTACTTCAGAGTACTTGTCTCGAACTCTCTATTATAAACTCGTGAGTAGGTCCCTAAATTTTAAATACAAATACATTTTTGTCATTGGAAATGGCTTTCATTTCGTTGGAGTATAAGGAGTCATTTGGGAGTTTTGTGTGACAGGCAGATTGCACAAAGAGTTTTCGAGATATCTAGATGAACGTGGTGTCAAAACACGCAGCTCGGCGATCTCTACAAGATGGCATAAGACAATTTGGAAAAAGTTCAAAACAAAAAAATTATCGGCAAAAAACGAAAAAAGTCGCAAATTTTTTTCCCCGATTTTCATTTTGGGAGCCCGATATCTCGAGAACTAGGTCCGAATAAGAAAAAAATATAAAAACGGCTCGGGGTAATCAAACGGGGGGTCGATTGAGACTAAAATTGTTAGAATCGGACAACCGGAAGCAATGGTTAAGGGTGCCCTTAGTTGGAAGTCGGATATGCGTCGGTGTTACATTTCGTACTAATTCGGTTTGTTCGATCGAAATGTCGTATAGAAAGTTATATTTAGACGTTTTAAACTTATTCAGATACAGTTGTGTTATTTTTTTTGGGAAAAAAATTTATTTCGAAAATATTATCCAAAATATGTGTGTTTACTTTATTCCGTTAGGTTCATTTCCAATGTCGTAAGAACTTCGTGCGAAAGCAGGAGATCCGTTGATTTTTTTCTATAAATGTAATAATATCTCACGCACGGCCATCTAATCCCAAACTAGACAGTACCTATATTATGGGTGCTAAACGACGGATATAAATATTTAACTGATGTAAAGTCTAAAACAAAATGTACACTTTTCTTACAAACTATCTACCAGCCAACCAAACAACGTAATCACTCATTGTTTTTACATGGAACAATGAAAAGCTTACATCTTTTAGAGCCATCGCCTTTGTGTCGTACACAATAAAATTAATGTCATAATTTGCGGAGTGGAGGGCGAGGCACAATGAGCCCTTCCTCGTCCTAATGATTATTAATGATGCCAACACTGCCTATAAAATCACACTTGGTTTTGAGTTAAGTTCAAACGAGTACAAAACGTCTAATGACACCTTGTTGCACCGTTTAATAGCCTAGACGTCAAGAATTTCATGAAGCTTAAACTTAGAAAATTATTTTGACAGTCAAAATCTTAGAAAAACCCGGACAAGTGCGAGTCAACTCGCGCCCTGAGGTTTTCATACAGTCATAAACGTATATTGACGGCCACGTGAACGCATATTACAATTATATTTAAAAAAAAATGGGATTTAGCTACAAAACAACGGTTTTCGGATTTATCCCTTCACAAACTTGTGCTATAAGATCTTGCTTCTAGTTAATTGTCATGATTTTAGAACAACGGAAAGTATCCCATAGTCAAAATACGCTCCATAATTTGGCCATATATAGAATAGAATTGGCCATATATACAGAATGCCCATATTTTGTGATTGCGTTGATTTTGTGTTTGTTTACAGATCGAAGAGACCACAGACCTTATATTATATCAATTTCAACTAAATACTTCGACGCGTTCCTGACAATAGAGTGTTAACAGACAGACGAACAGACAGCCAACGAATTGATCCTATAAAGCCTTCTTTTTTTTCATTTGAGGTATACGGTACCTCAAAACCTTGATAGAATACAATATATTGACGTATTTCTAAACTAGATTTTCAAAATAGTGCTTAAATACTAAAGAAACAAGTTAATAAAATGTTTTTTTATCGGGAATTGTTTCGAAATCGAAATTCCAAGAAGTGAATCAAAAACATAGAAAAGTTCACCTAATAACCCCAAAGTTGACCAGAGCTTAATTAAAGTTAGATTAGTGCAGTCTTATTTAAAGTCTAAAGTTTAAATAGTATAAATATCTATGGTTCTAGATACTAATTTTCTAGTTGCTAAATCATGAGATGAGAACAGCAAAAAAACAAAGTCATGCTATGTACATATACTCGAATTTTATGCAATGAATGTTTGTACAAACTCAATGACTTAAGTATAGATACCTATCTAAATCGTAGAAGTAGGTAGTGATTTCTTGATATATAATTATTACATCAATGCGTGTAAAACGTGTCAAGAAAGTGTAATATATATTCTGAATAATATTGCATAATAGAGCCACCATCATATCTATCACATAACTATCACTGACTGTGCCTCAGAGAACACGTTAAGCCGTCGGTCTCGATTGCCATCAATTAGGCTACAAGGTTACAATCCACCAACCTGCACTGGAGCAGCGTGGTGAATTAAGGTCCAAGCCCTCTCATCCCGAGGGAAAGTCTAAGCCTTTGCAACGGAGCATTAATAGGTCGATGGTATGGTGTGGTATGGTAGATTAGCAATACACATCTTCATCTTTAAATCGTATACTTGCATCTTTTATTTAAGTGATGATGACTTTGTAATCACTTTCCCTACTTTGGTTTGGAAAAATACGAGTTTTCCTTTTTCCCTTTCCCGTTACACCCGCAGTCACGTTAGTATTTAAGTTTGACTTAATAACCACGCTCTTCTGCTAAAAAATATGAATATTTTCGAAAATATTTAAGTTATCTAAAATTGGACAAAAAGCGCATGCGAGGAAGTAAATTGTCTAACGAATTGTGAAAACATTTTGAAAATCGATTGATAATTGCGGCCTGTAGGTGGAACATAAAAATTGACAAATTTCAAAAAACTTGTTTATTATGGTGAAAAATGATTTGTGATTTGATTCACCTTTTTTTCAAATTGGAGTACTTAAATAATACGTAACGTCTATATAGAAACGTAAGTGATCAAAAATTTTTCTGTATACCTACATATACACTGATTTCATGACTATTACAGATACAGAACTAAATTTATTGCGTTTTGGAGGCCCAGGATGACGGACTTTTTATCATACAGATAACTGGATTTGGAAACTGTCAATATTTCATTCATTTAAGAGATACATACAACAGCAGTGCAACGCGTGATTTGCCTTGTGCGTTTTAAGCGGATCCATGCATATTTACTATACAATGATGACGAATTTCTAAACATGTCACACATTTCAAATAAATAATAATAATAATACATCACAACAACGTCTAGGCCCCAAATTAAGCATTAGCTTGTGTTTTGGGTACCAAGCGAAGACATCACATACATATAACAACCAAGACCCGGTACCAGTATCAATATTCATTATATAAATACTGACTCGACCTGGGATTCGGACCCGGGACCTCCAGCTTCGTAGGCAGGGTCGCTACCCACTAGGCTAAAAGTTGCAAAATTCGAACAAATATGAACATTGACACATTTTAGTTTTATAATTAGACTTACAAAAAACGTTATCTACGAATACAACGAATATATAACTTCATAAAACCTAATAACTTATTAAAACTGTCGATCATACATTTTACCAAAGTAATCTCATATGATTACCTTAGATGTTGGCGTCCTATATGCTGGATTTACAAACTAATTTTCATTAAAAGTATGATTAGGATGCACACGATTTTTTAACAATGCATTCATGACTGCTCTCACAACGGAAGATCCATCGTATTGTTTACGTGTTTTAAATGTTAGATAGCTTATTCTTAACATTGTTAATGGTATGGACATAATTCAAATTGGAACTGTACCCTTAAATACATTAATAATAATTTTAGCAGGACTATTGAAGGTAGAGACTGTTTATTATAAATTCCGTATGCACAAAGATAAATTATTCCGTTTATAATTTTAACACTTTGAAGGAGAGAGACTGAATCTAATTATTTAAATTGTGTTTCATCATCATCATTAGCCCATTTTTTACCCCACTGCAGGGGCTTAGGCCTCCCCCAGGGTGAGGAGGGGGGCTTGGAGCTTAAGTCCACCACGCTGCTCCACTGCGGGTTGGGAACTGTAACGACCGCCATCTATTGACAGCGCCCGGGACCGACTGCTTAACATGCCTTCCGAAGCACGGTTGTGTAGTGTGTAGTTGTGTAAATTGTGTTTGGTGTTTTCTTTCACGCTAGTTGGTATTTGAAACAAGCATACATTCGGTAAAAATTTGATGACGATATCATAGTTGTCGTAACTATAATGGTCTTAACATGAACACCATAATTGCCGCCTTTAAAGTGAAAATCATAATTTGCAAAATGTATTAAAAACCTGACGAGTAGGTACTTGCTTTAAACTAAGTTTAAAAAATAAAATAAACACAATTTCGAGTAACGGATTCGGCTTAGAGAAGTTAAATTTTAAAAAATTTGACATTACAATGTTATCATGACATTTCAAAAAGCGATCATAGTTAACTACGTTCAATTATATCCTACTTGGTAATTAGCGCAAACGGTTCTTCTTGTCGTGTACTGTAAATTATGGATGACACCAGTAATCAATAATTAACTAATTTCATATACAATACTGTACGAAATACAGAATACAATTTTAAAATTGAGTTTATATGTAATGGACAATCACTAAAATAAATATCTTAAATATTTTATAGATTTATACCTAACACATTTTTTGTGTGAATTCACACCGTGTTTGGCTGAACATAGTCTAAACTTAAAGATAGTTCATATTCATTTTATCTTATTTATATTATCTATTCAAGTATAAAATACATAATGGAGCCGTTGAATGAGGAGCCTAAATGTAATCTGACAGCTCATCAAAGCATGACTTTAAACTCTTCATGGTGATCAAATACCAAGCAAGACGACAATTTTTAGGTGGTATTCCGAATCCAAGCACATCTTAGTAACAAGAGACGTAAGATAGACTTACAGCTATACGATTCCAAAACAAAGGAGCAGTCGACTATTTGGTTCTTTTAAAAAGAGCCAAAACGTTTATTTTGCTGAGCAAAACTGGACACTTATAGCTACTGTTGCTATGGAGAATCTACCTTGAATGTCAATTGAAAAGGTACACTACCATTTGGTTGCCGAAAGCTAATAGTGAAATCCGTAAAAACAGCCGTAAACGAGGTGATACTCAGCACCTAGACAATGCCAGTTTTCACACAGCCAGACAGACAAACGAATATTCGAACGTGAAAATGTTTCCGAGTCATCCTGCATACTGACCGACAGCCTCAACCTCTGATGCAATGTGACATTTGTTCACAAAAATTAAGAGTCCAGTGATTGAATGAAAAAAAAGACTCCGTGACCGGAGGAAATTGTCGAAAAGTACTGTGAAAAAAAAATCCGATGGCACTGCGGTGGAGTGATTTGTAAGCAATATATTGCTTAGATTGCTCGGAGAATATTTTGAAAACTAATAGATTTCTTTTCGGCCCTTGTGTAGTTTTTTCGTATTAATGCCAGAAACATCCAATGAGCGCCTGGAGATATGAATACCTACTTATATTTCAACCACCCTCTCAGAAAAACCTCACTTAGAATTGTTTATATGTGTGTATAATTCACATCCACATCAGTTATGTAAAGTAACTTGAAATAACAAAATTTAGTCAAATCGATAACGACTAGGAGCTATTACGAACTTATATGGGTTGTTCAATCGACATGAAAAATCCATTAGAGTTGTTCCCGAGCGGGCCCCGGACGCAGGCGGGCCTAGTGACCGTGCTAAGAGGATTTGCTGCGTTTCTATCAAATGCATCACTTGCTCCTGCATTTAGCTGCTAGAGCTGCCTAAACTAGGTATACGTACGAGATCAATATGATAGACCCAACAGAACGAATATTTATTATGAGTAATAACGAACATACAAAATATTTTTCAATAGTTACAATAATTTCATTGAATATTGGAGTTGTGGTTTGTACTATCATCGACGTAGGAACACTTAATCCGTATTTCTGGAAAAACACGACAGGTTTTGCGAAAATTCAGAACTAGATATAGAGGCAGCCGCTTTGAGCGACTTTTCACAGCACGAATCTAGTGATTCCGTAAAACCATTGTGAAACCAAAAACTAAGTCACGCGTTTTCGTGCAACCAAAAGATTAGTTTTAGACACACTATCGGTTAGTGCTAATATGCTATGCGTGGATAAAATAGAATCTAATCAAAATAAAGAACGACGCGAAGATAGTGAGAGGACGAGAGAGTACAAGTGGAGGATAGACGGAAGCGCGTTGACGTCATTACCGCAATCAAAGCCCGCAGCTCGTAGCCCCGACTCGCTAACGATGAGTGCTCTCGATAAAAATTAAAAACACGTGCGAGCCAGACCGAGGAAAGTTTTAATGAGTACACGACCGCTTACTTCACGGCCAGATATATAGGTATACTAGCTACCTACCTTCTGCGACTTCGTACGGTTGGTTTTTATAATTTCGAAAGTTTACGCAGGAATCCTATGTATTTCCGAATGAAAACAATAAATAGTTTAGACTCTTTGACAAATAAGTTACAGTACGCGAGAATTTATTTGGTTGCTTGAGTGAACTTGGAAAAAGCCTCCTACAAAATGTTTCGAAATATAATAAAGAGTACATGCACTAGATCGGCCAATGAGATGCGTGTACGCCACCGCGACCAGGAAATCGGGGTCTGTTGGTTGCGGCCCAAGTAACGACCAGGTCAGTGAAAATGGAGTTTTATAGCTTTGTCAATCGGGCCACCTATACGAAAATTCAAATGGTCGCCGTGACCATCGGTCGTGGTTTCAGTCGCGCGAGCAAGTACACGCTCAGATATAAAACACATACAAAATAAGATTCATCTGGTTACCACTTTGGTCGCGACCACGCGCTGGCCGCTAGTGCACGTTAGGCTTAAGACAAATAACTACGCACAAAACATAGTAGTTAGCGCCTGTACTATTTTATTATTATGAATTTATTTATAAAACAGCTCAATTGGCCACCCATCTATATCCTCAGCACCCATTCCACTGCTCCTCTTTCCCCAGTTTCCTTCATTAATTCTTCTATTTCTCGTTCTGTCTCTAACAAAACATGTTCCATCAAGTGCTCTAAATTACCCTCTTCCTCGCATTTCCTATTCTCATCTACCATCCAATACATGTTCTGCTCTTCTAGATTCAGACATTTCAATATTGCCACCGTCTTCTGACTTCCTCATTCCCACCTTGATATTTTGGCCTCTTGTTGACATTTAATTCTTTATACAATATCTTCTATTACACCTAGTCTCCATTATCCTACTATTATCGCATTGCTACTGTCTCTCTACTTCTCGTCTTCTTATCAATTTCTCCATCTTCCCATGGTTCTCGCCTTCTAGTCTTCTCCTCACGTCCTCTCCGTTGTAGCGATTTTCTCTGTATCGCTTAAACGACGACTATCATTTAATATGTTACATACATGGCCCCCACATGCTGAAACCGGGCCCCAGGTTAAAATGATTGTTTGGCCCTCTAAGGTTTTCTAAAAGAAATTGATTCAAAGACAACAATAAGAGTGCACAATGCACAATCTTGCTCACTCGGGCCTCGCTTGTAGAAATCGGTTGAACGTAAAATTATCACAAGTATATTTGTAAGTGTACCTAAATATCGAGCCCCACCTATTCCCGGGTCCCTAACCCATAGTCCCTTTCCCCCCTTGTGAAGGCCATGGTCACATATAAACCTGAAAAATATTTTCTTTAATTTTCGAATTTGTATAATAGTTTCTACACTAACCCTTACTATATTAACCCTTTGATTATATAGATACAACTTTAGATAAAAATTCGACGTCAAATAACGTAGGTAGGCAGGCAAATAAAAATTATTACCTTAGCGTTTAATACTTCGCGTACTGAGATTGTTAGTAACATGATCAATATGGCATAAGGGAGTACAGATCTATCAGAAAAGTAATGTGACTGGACGTACCTGAAATTTGCAAAACAATTTGAACCAAAATTTAGTAATAAATTCTTTGTTACAGCATTTTCGTCATAATTTATGACTTTTTCTTATTAAAATTATTTCATTGGATAACTTCGGGCAAACCTGCGCGTCCGATGTTAAACGATTCCTATTACTTTTCTGATACATCTATGTTATTTTAGTTACACACACAAGTTTAGAGTACGCTGCTATTTAATTAAATTACTCTATAATTGGAGTATAAAAAAGTTAACCCATTATTTTGTTGTTATTATACCAACAAAATGTTTTTTTTAAACATTTAAACAAGCTACGACTTAGTATAGGTATAGATTCATCTAAGTATGCAAATTCAATGCACACTTAACTGCTTTTTGTCTTTTATTTATACCTAACGAGAAAATTTATAAACTTATATACCTACAACACCAACGCCAGGTAAATTGGCGCTTCCTCGTTTAATTTCTTCAATTTGGGGTCTAAGATAGAGAACCGAAGCAGACCTCTTACAGTTCTCTATCTTTTACGTAACACAAACAATTCTAAGGTAAATATTTTTTTTTCTGACACAAAGGCTCTGAAAGGGCGGAAAACTCTTTCGTTATTGTTTGCCAGAAGTAGGAAATAAATTGTAAGATTTTTCGCAAAACAATAGTTGGAAAATATTGTACCGGGAGAAAAAGCCGGATGCAAATGCCATTCATATTAATTAGTAAAGCGAGACGAGGCTTTTACGAAATTAGACCGTGATTTCGCTGAAGATTTATTGTGGTATTCCAAATGGCTTTTGAAGGAAAGGTAGCCATTTAACAGGCCAAATTGGTGTTGTCAGGCGGAGGAGGTTTAAATTGAATTGCCCTAGTTGTTCGTTTGTTTACCTTCTTCTTTCGTGTGTAATAAGAATTTATTGAACAAGTTGGTTATAACTAGTCTTTACCTATTGACATTGATATATGAGGAATAGATTGTAACAGGGAATTAAAAATTTAACAAATGGTAAATGTCAAAGATAGAGACAGTTCGTGATTTGAGAGCTTTTTCAATTAAGTTTCTTCATAGATATTAATGACCACACAAAAACCAAAGTAATTAAAACCTCCACTTTGTGTCTTTCTAGTATAGGTAGATAAGTCTTTGTATAGTTATTACACGTTTAATAAAAGCTTCACACACGTCGGAACTCGAAAGACTACAATATACCAGTATCCCAAACTCCTCACCTAGATTAGGTAGTTTTTGAAGTTTTAAGTTTTATAAAGATATAGCTGGCCAGTTGGGTTTTTTAACATTGTATGAGAATATTTTTTTTAAACTTTTTGTAATAAGAACTGGCAGCAAGGATCAATCCAAACTGTACCTATACTAAACAATATCGAATTAATAAATTACGTTAATACTCATAACTAAAATAAAATTGAAGTGTCTGCCTGTGACTTGGAAATTGAACTTGCTCATAATACGTTTCTTGTAGGTACGTACTAATCAAAACTAAAACATGCATTTTTAAAATGTTACCCTGAAACGGCTGAACAGATTTTGACGAGTCTTCACCTATTGGTAGGAGAATATTTTAGAGAAATTAGACTTAGGTATAGATATTCTGGAAATATTAGGGTTCCTGCGTAAACTCGAAAAACTGTAAAATTTATAGATATCACACGTAAACGAGTCACAGGCGTTTGCTAGTTGTAAATAAACATTTACCTATGTTTGATAATTTGATTTAAATGGAAATTTATTGCTGTTTCAAATTATGTCTATAATTTATTACCTACGCAATTTTATGTAACTAATTAGAATCATGAACCTAGGAATAGCCGGACGTATATCGCATCGCGAATTAACTTACCGATGCACCCCTAGTAAGTCTGTTAGCTATGTACGCACGCGTTAATTTGAACCCATTCATACCATAGTAAGTCTACTAAACGTCAGTACTTACCCAGTACGCTGCGAAGTTCTACTCACGCATACTTACGCGGCCGCCATCGCATTGCTTCATTCGTTGTTCAGTGACAGAGAGCCCAGTTTTTATTACGTCTGTGTTTAGAACATGTTTGAATTCCATCAACTGGCTAGAAGGCAAAGTATCTAGACTAGACTATCAAACCCTTTTACACACAAAATAAAAATGTCGTCCAAGTGCCTGTCGGATATTTATTGATTTCAGTTGCGTTGTTGATTCAGACTAAATGTAATTAAATTGTATCTATCTACTCGTACAGATCGGTAATAGCTTAACAGTAAGACATACCAATAACGTAGTTTGAATCTGTTCCAAGTTGCGTATTGCGAGATATTCCTTCATCTCAGTCAGGTTAACTGGCTGATATGGACGAATGTTCGTCGCTACGAATTTCTGATATAGAGGGGCGTCTTTATTGTTCAGATTTGTTCAGTAATGTCCATTCATCTGTATTCGTAGACATATTTGTAGATTTTATCAACAAAAAATTAATATGTGTATGTGAGCCAATGTTATCATATCTCAATACATAATAAAAAACTTTAGAGATAAAAAGCGGAGAACATAAAATTATCCAGCTTTGCTTTAACGCTGTTTTCGGGATCTGAAAACTGAAAAAAAAAAATTTTTCAGGTCAAATTTCTCAATAACAATCAAGATATTCGATATTTTTTCAATGCATAGTCATACATCACCTATTTATCTAGTAAATCTACAAAATTTCATTTAGGTAACAACGTAATATAAAAAAAAATAATTCAAACATACGTTTTTGAGTAAGCACGAAGCGACAGATTTTTCAGGTTTTTTATCGCGAACTGGTAGCGAATGCCAATCACAGAAAAATCATACGTACGAGGCATATAGTATATTTGTAAGTGTACAAAAAAATGTCTTAAAATTAATTTTAGTACCTACCTACAGTAAGAATAAAATGTGTTCCATGCTGAATAAACGCATAAAAGTCTAAGTAATAAGTAATATCTAAGTACCTAAGTAATATCACAAAAACACTCCACTGTGTAGGTACTTAGCATGCATTTTTTTTAGAAAGCTACTATCCTTTTTGTTATACTTTTTCACTGTCGAAAAAAACGGAGGAGGTTCTCAATTAGACGCGTTTATATTTTTTTCATGTATGACCAAGCATAACTTTTTGCAGAGTAGTCCGATTTGGATAATTCTTTTTTTATTAGAAAGGATATATCCCGAAGTTGGTCCCCTATAAATTCGAGAAAAAATATTTTAGCCCTAAGGGTAGGAAAACAGGGGATGATTGATTGTTCACTCACTGATTGTAATGTATGACCATGCATAACTTTTTTTTCTACAGTTGCAAGATAACTATACTTACCAAAAAAAACCACAAAAAATTATAAAATATGTTTTTAACAAAAAAATTACACCGCCGTAAAACTAAAAAGCAAAAAATAATAAACCTTTTTTTTTATTTAACCTTAATATCTAAGTTCTTAACCTAATGTAATTATACCTAAGTATATATTTTTTTAATTATTTTACGTTTTTAATTAATCTTAATAAATACTATATATATAATAGGTACTATAGGTAAGTACATAAGTTTAAGAACTTATTTATTAAGGTTAATTAAAAACGTAAAATAATTAAAAAAATATATACTTAGATATAATTACATTAGGTTAAGAACTTAGTTATTAAGGTTAATTAAAAACGCAAAATAATTATTACATATTCATTACGTATATTTACATTAGTATAAGAACTTAGTTATTAAAGTTAAATAATAACAAAGGTTTATTATTTTTTGCTTTTTAGTTTTTTCGCCAGTTTAATTTTTTTTGTAATTTCTTGAAATTCTAAACTTTGTCTTGAATTTACTTACTTCGTTGGACGAATCGCACCACGTTTGTTACTGTTACCGCGCATTACCTTACTAAGCCTGTTGGTACCCGTTTAGTTAGAAGTATGAGTTTAGGACTAAGTTGTATCTACAGATCTCGCCCGATTTCTATTTCTAGTTCGCTTTGAACTTGACGCGGGTCCATTTTGAGTAGGTGCAGGGCCGGTTCTAGACCCTTTGATACCCATTATTTTTACTGCGACTACTATACTACTACTCGCTTCTACTTCAGAGAACTAGAAGTCATGCCCGAGCACCTACCATGTGCTTCCATTCCAAAACGAAGGGTGGCCTGCATATTACGCATTGTAAGTAGCTACTTATGTAATATTTAAATGTCAATTACTCGGAATCGGACGTTTTGATCCCATTCTTTTGCCACCTCGCTTGCCAGATTTAAATCCATTGAATTTTATTCTTTTTCAGACGGTTAATACGATTACAAATTCAACGGGGTTCTGCGCATTCTCTGTTTAAGTATACATTCGTGGATATCGCTTTAAAATACTGATTCACTTAGGTCGTATGTCCCACCGAATTGTATGAACTAACACTTCATGATTTCCAATATCTACCAACACCGTTCACACATTCAAATTGATTTTGCGTACGCACAAAATGATACCTACATGTTCCACCATTTGAAAATCTGCAGAAAATTCGGATGTTTTAACAGCACCGTCCGTATTCGTATTTTTGTTTTTTTTTTTTTGTTTTTAGTAGGTAGGTAGTACCTACCGCAAATTCAAACAAGTGAAACAGACGAAAAGAAATATCGTAAATAATATTTTTTTCTGATTAAACGTGGTGTTGCTGTTGGAAAACTGTTTTTATAAGTAGGTAAAAGTTACTTTGAGCAGTATTTAAACAATAATTTATGAAACATTTTTTAGACAGCTAATAAAAAATTACCTAATACTTTTAAAAAAAAATTGGCTTTATTTCTGAAACCGTAGTTAGCACGTTGAACTAAAATATTTGTTGTGTATTTGATCGAACTGTTTGTTTGTTCTATACCGACCCATTATACGATATGTATTTACCGAGCAGCTGCTTTATATATATATAACATTATTAGTGATAGTAGATAGTAGTAGTAGTAGTAGATATGCAAAAATTCTATTCTGATACCTTTGATTTATACCATACCTGTACTGATTCTACTAAAAAACTTAAGGCCCATTTTAGTGTAAAATTTCTCAATCTATACTCCTTTCATAAATCATTTTCTCAAAAAGTTTGAAATTCTTAAAATAATTGCAGAAATCAGATATCAACCCCATTAAAATGGCTGAAATTCAGTCCTTTTCAGGAGTCGCTGAGGATATCAAAATAAAGGTTTGACAACAAAAATCCAGCTTGACCGGAATTTTCTGGAAGTTAGAACCTTTTTTCACTGCACTACTTCAATCTCAAACTCTCTAAATCTTCAGTCTTAACTTACATTAGGTAGGTACATATAAATATTCAGCCCAACCATTGAGTCTAGGAACTTGTGCATAAACGTTTCATGTAGATAAATAACATTGGCATTATCAAAATCCAATCCTGGGTGCTAAAAAAAATTAAAGTTCGCAGAGACCTTGCAAAAATAATCTAACTAAACATTTAATTATATACCTACCACATACCTAAATTTTTTCTTTTTCATTATTGAAGTTGGTATCGAAATTTTTTTTATCAACTTGAGATCTTGCACAAATCCCATTATAAGTGTGTTTGATTGCCATTTCTTCACGTTATGGTTGGGTAACAAACAGGCTATGAGGAATCCTGGAATCCTCATACTCGAGCACTATATCATCTCAGGCAACTTTGAATGTTTTATCGCTCGCTTGCACACATTACAGCATAATTTTCTGTCTCGGTCCTTTTTACGACTATGATGTGTTTTGTTTATTTCCCAACATCTTATGTGTAAGCCAAAGTCCAACCATCTATACGAGACATTTCATATAGGTACGAGTTACCGGGCGTGAACGAAACAGCTGACGACTCACCTGCACCGTCATACCCGCCATTTCTGATCGCCTCCGTTTCATACTTAATACTGACATTGCAGTCGCTACTGTATTGAAAAATGCTGTCAACTTTTTTATTTTATGGTTTAACGAACTGCTTTAAGTATTTGTTTGAGGTTGCCATATCTATCCCCATTATATTAATATTATAACTCAAAGAAAAACAAAGTACATTATAGAAATCTTATAATTACACTATTTTACTGTATTAAAATAACAATATAATGGAAATCAACAAATGTGAAAATATTACTCTTTAAAATAAGACATAAATAAAAATTTAAAAACATATTACTAACTTATCATATCTTTATAAAAGTTCTATTACTTATTACAAGAATTAACATACAATTGTGACTTTGATCACAATTTCAATTAAATAAAAACTTGCGTTACCTATGTACAATGGGACATCCGACTGAAAAAATATTACAGGAATATCACTAGATTTATAAACAACCAAAGTAATTTTCCTATATCAATAAACAATTTAAATATTTTATTTTAATATAGTTGCTTTCAGTCCGTTCAACATTGAGTTGATTTAATTGTACTTAACTATGTATGATTATAACGTATTTTGTCCTTAAGTTTACAGTTTTAAATTGTTAAAATGATTGTATTCATTTAATTTGTAAATATTATACATAATTTTGTGTTCAATAATCTGTAATAGACTGTATTTAATTATGACTTCAGAAAATAAAAATGCAGCATTTATAACTGTTTTTGTTACAAAAAAAGGAAAAATCGAAATACTTACTGACGCGAACTCAGACGTAGTATTTGTAAATTTTCAATTAACTTATATCACTCAATAACATTGTAAAAACTGATATGACAATACTAATTGTCAAGTTGTCCGTGAATGATTTTGAACTGAAACAAGTCCGCTTCTTCTGAGTTATCTGCCGAACCAACATTTCAATTATCACGAAAAATATTTCATTTACATAACATCCAATTTTGGTTTATGTAAGAAATACAAGTTACTGAAATATATCCAATGACCTTTAAACGAAAAATAACTTTAATCCATAAATGTACATCAGTACTGTAACGAAGGATTTATAAAAAAATTCTAATAATACTGTACACATTTATTCACAACCTAATTTCACTTCTAATTAGAAAAATGCAATACTGTTTAAATAAATACAAACAGTGGAATGTGAACTCTAATGTAAGCTAAAAGTTCTTTAAAAGTTTAAATGTAATGTTCTTTAAAAAAAATCCCAGAAATGTAATGGTTATGTTAACTCCCAGAAACCGAGTCTATCTGATTTCCGAAATAAAAAAATTTCCAAAACTGAAACTGAATGCATAACAAATTTTTTAATGGGTGCAGACCCACCGTCACACCATTTTGTCACACCATTTTGTCACACCATTTTGTCACACCATTTTGTCACACCATTTTGTCACACCATTTTGTCACACCATTTTGTCATACCAGTAAGACACGCAAGAATTATTTTCCTATAGTCACACCAGTCACGCAAGGATCTTATTCCTCATAGTCACACTATATCACTTGGCGATAAAAGTATTTAATACTTTTTCTTTCAACTATGTAGTAACGTCATCATTAATCACTACAAAACCAATCACAAAGGACATATTTTTTGCTTAGAACCAAAACACTGCAGAAATGTTATATGAAATCTCATTATTCTACAGTTTTTCATTAGCGCACTGTTTTTTATTTATTATTTAAATATTAATTTATTACAGAGGTTTACTGTCTCCCATTAGGTAAGTTTAATACAAAATGTATGCATTAGATCAAAAAGATACTGGGTGAAAATAAAAATCTGCTGAATAAAACTAACTTGGTGAAAAAAAAAAAAACAAATGGCGCGCATTTTGTGCCATTGTAAAATTTTGATACTTCATATTTAGTAAGAAAAGTTTAAAAAAATGGAAATAGACAGCAATAGTGATATGAATTCAACTCTAGAAAATATAAAAACAGTTGCAAATGAAATTATTAATAACCTTTTGCCGCAAAATTCCCCAGATAAATATTTAAAAACTTATGCAAATTTTTTTATGTAGAGAAACGAAAGACGTGTAAAATCACTGTCCGAAAGTGTGTTTTTAACGTATTTCAGTGAGATATCCATAAAATGAAACCATCTTCATTGTGGACAATATATTCAGTATTGAGAAGCACAGTTAATATCAAACACAACGTGAATATAAAGGAATACTCTAATTTAATCTCACTTCTGAAGCTGCTATCAGATGGGTATATGAGTAAAAAGTTGAAAGTGCTCACAACTCAGGATTTTCACAACATCAAAATTTAAAACTGCTGTACAGAAGTAAGCATTATTGTATAACTCATAAGTTTTGTAGTAATTACTTGTTTTAATTGAATTTGACATTGTTCATGTCTGGTCATTTTAAATCACGATGAATGGATCTATACTGAATCACTCAGTATAACCAGTCAGAAATGAAAAATTCGTAAAGGAATGGCACTAATAATAATATAATATAATATAATATAATATAATATAATATAATATAATATAATATAATATAATATAATATAATATAATATAATATAATATAATATAATATAATATAATATAATATAATATAATATAATATAATATAATATAATATAATATAATATAATATAATATAATATAATAATGTGTGTGATAGCTTTAACTCAGCTCAATAAATACATGAACAAAAACTATGTTAGCATCACAAAAATATTTGTAGTGTTATGCACTTTGCCCTAAGAGACTTTACAACGATACTGGAAGAAATTTCTACCCATCCGATAAATTTGCATCTAATTAAGGATAAATTTAAGAAAAAATCTAATGTTACCATAGAACAAATATTACTTATTCAAAAACACAATATAATATTACTAACTAATATTATTATTGTTGATAATTATTTATGCCGAGCAGGGTGATCACACAGTAGGTATGAAACGGAGAAAAAAATTACTGGGTGTCACACTGGTATGTCAAAATGTGTGACAGTAAGTCTACCCCCTTAACATCTAAGTTATTTATAAATATTTTACTTGATACCGCTAGGAGTCCAGTTAAAATTGAGACATTCTTTGACAAGATTACACTGATCTTTATACCGCTTGCTTTGTGCTGCATAAAGAAAATCATTTAAAAACTAATTTTGTATACATATTTATAATCAAAATCGGTAAAATATTAATAAATCCATATTCAGATCGAAAATCTGATGTAAAAGACAACCTTGATTTTCACATTCACAGTTATTTCACACAGTTTAATTCTTTATAAAAGGTGGCGCTAAACTAGATATTGCCAGTATCAAAATTATGTAAACATTTATCAATAAGTACTAATCATTAGTTTGATCCAAAATCACTATATTATTTTAAACATAGAACTATAAATTGTTATTATATTTACAGTAAAATTAAAACACCGATTAGAATTTGTGACAAGTATATAGAGAGCTTTAAATTGATAAATTTGGCAAGACTAATGTTAATAAGACTGAAAGTTTTAAAATGGGTATATTTAAATATTCTGGGTAACTTTGCCGAAGAATATAACATTTCAGCACATTCACAATCAAGGAAGACATTGAAACATTGAAGTTGACAAGATGAATAAAAGCGGAAAAGTGGGAAATATAAATCCACGCGTCGCGCGCTGTCTACGTCCAATCTGATAACATTCTGGTAAATAACTTAAATACTAAGTTAACAATAAGGAGAATTTCAAAGTAATCCTTTTTGAGTCATGCTGTGTAAAAATCTCTGGTCAAATAAATAAGAAAAAAAATATGTTATGGTTGAGAATGAGCTAGTTAATGTTATTGATATAAAACATCATTTAGTTAGACTTGTTTCAATAAGAAAAATCGCTAAGTACACTCTCATTTTACCAACAAAGTATATAAAGATTTTGTTACACCCGTTATAAAGGTTGCTAACTACCGCAATATTAGATAAGAACTTTTTAATAAGTTGAATTAATCAAATGAAATTAAAGAATAATCACTATAACCGACACCATCACAAGAAAAAAAATATATTTACATATAATAAAAAAAAACAAAATTGATTTGAAGATAATATTTACAATTTTTGTGTATTTAAACAGTAACTATAGGGATGCTTTCTAATCTTATACTACCTATTGAATGAGCGATTCTTGTATATTTTATTTAGCTCTCGGAAACGGCTCTAACAGTTTGGATGAAATTTTGTATTTAGATAAGGTTTTGCTTTTTAAGTTTACCTATGTTGTATTTCTTGAAAAACACACTTTCAAATAATATTTCTTCTAAACATACATTTAAGTATTTAATATCGTAATTTTTGTGGTGCTTGTACGGTTGCTGACTGATATAATCAACTGCTACCTCAAAATTTTGTGAGATGGTGCTATATGATATACATATATAAATGAACTAATTCACATGATCAATAAAAATTCATACTCAATTAATATGCGATTCACATCTAAATATATTTCCAAGAAACCAGGAACATACAAAAAAAAAACCAAGCAAAGGTCGATGAATTTTAGAACTAAAATGAATAAATCAATTTACTGACTAAAATTAAAAAATTTATGTTTACTCACTATATACATATGTTTTTTACTGTAAAGATTAAGTATGTACTTAGTAATTTTTGTACAGAAGCCTAAAATAATACTCATCATAAGACATTAAACAAACAAATATCACGTGGTTGAAAATACTCAACGCCATCGTTGCATGTATACATCAACCTAACTAAAAAATAAACTACAAATTGTCTACAGTATGTGATGAAGATTTGCATTTCTACTATTCCGTCTTTTCTGTCACAAACAAGGAGGCGGCAAAGGCATATTAATCAATTTGCAAAC
The DNA here is from genome assembly GCA_949709985.1 of Luffia ferchaultella. Classification (NCBI taxonomy): domain Eukaryota; kingdom Metazoa; phylum Arthropoda; class Insecta; order Lepidoptera; family Psychidae; genus Luffia; species Luffia ferchaultella. The sequence goes on along the minus strand of OX453240.1, from coordinate 19,190,121 downwards.
TTCCAACAAAAAATTCTTCAATATAGCAGGTTGGTTACCTTTTGAACCGTTTAGTAATACGGTGGGTATAAATTTAAGTGGTATCATATTTGTGTCGTCCCCATATTTTTTGAGCAAATTTGATCCATGTTCACTCACAGCGCAATCTCCAATTGGTTCTGTATCGATTTTCATTCGTTTGCCACACTGAAAAAAATTGCAAATCTTTTATTTTAAATAATCACAAAAGCCTATTTTAACAGTTTAATAGGTACCTTGGGTTACACTTTATTGTCAGTCAGTCTGTCTTGTCCATTGAGGCCTATGATTATTTTTTTCTTTTTTTATGTATGTTTTAGTGTAAATATACTAGAATTGTGATGAACACTAAAACAGAAAACTTTTTAAATTACGTGATATCTGTTACATACAATTTCTAACAAAATTCATTCGGTTACAGTTAGTAGCGAAATATAATTTTTCAATACATTTGCTGTTAATACGGTCTGTATGACATCGAAACTTGCACCGTAATGTATTTTACAGTACTAGGCCTTTTCATTTTAGACCAATCACAAATGAGCATTCTGTTTGTAATGCATGGGTAAACCGCAAAAAGCAACCCGCTAGGGCCTGAAGCTCCCGCCTTTATTAAATTTGGAGTATCTACCTAATTTTAATCGCAAGTATATTGTAAAACATCGTATGATGCTCATAATTAGTAAGCTGACTATTATAGTCATCGGTTTATTATAACCACTCAGCTTCGCCTTGTGCCTATAAACACCTCGACTATAATATGCAGCTTATCTTACTTGCATCATAATGTACTTTTAAGGCTTTGTAAATTTCCAATAACACAAAATAATTTAAATATTACCCGTGATAAAGCATCATCAGCATTCATGTTGTCTATAATCATACATTCTGTGAATTGTACTATAAGTGTCATATTGGAGAGCGCTTCAATGGCACATGAATGAATTTTATTTGCATAGCACTCTTCTTCACCATGTTGACATTTAAATATATACTGTCCATTCTTTTGTGTTGTCTGAAACATTATTTTAATTAATTTCACAGTCCAAATTATTGATCATTAATATATAAAATCTATATATATTAGAAAATAAATACTATATAAGAGCTTACTAATGTTCTGACAAAATAAATCACAAAAACTTCTCATGTATAATTAAACAAGACAACTGGATAATTTAACAAAAGAAAAAGTTATAATAGAATGTGCATCATATATTCATATTTATAATAATGCTGGCTTCTGCACAAACTTGTATTAGTTTATTGGAGTCAAAATTGTCAATTATCAATCGTATTAATCTATGTTGAAAATTAAATTTAAAAACAAAGATAACATTTAATTAGTCCTGTTTCAAGCCATATATAATTAGATTTTCTTGCAGGATGAATCTTGAGGAAAACTTTTAAATTGGGACATAGGAGTTGAGGGATCAGAACTATATGGAAGGGAGGAGAGTGAGGGATTTCCTCTCATACCACTCCCCCTCTATAAAATATGAATTCACTGAGAAATACAAATTAAATGTTTTTTTATAACCTAAGCTAAAAGATGTTACTTAGATAATGCATAAGTGGAACTATTCCCAACCATCACCCTATTTTGTTCAAAATGAAAATGAATAAAAAAGACACTGAGTGGTTTATCGCTCTGCACTAACTAACACATAACGTTAGTACGGCAAGTATATAAAATTTCACCTGCAACAAATTCTGAACTATTGAATGAAATATTCATAAACAATGAAATGAATATATAAAAAACAATAAAAATTAACTTTTTATCTATACGTAAACAAATAAAACTAATCCAATAATCCTCCCCTCATCACCCCCAATGCAAAGGTACCCATGATGCTCATCACATTGCCGCGCCAAATTCCAATGGCAATTCTTTGCACTAGGAAGGAACCGCAATGAGGGTCGAATCCCCTAATAAATTATAAAAATATAAGTATATAAATATAAAAAATATAATTAAAGAAAAATAAAATTAAAAAATAAATAAACAATAAAAACAAAATAATAATAATAAAAATACCCTTATACAATCATTTTGCATTGGAGCACCAAAATAACCAAAAAAAATTTAAATTACATCTTTTTTGAAATTGAAATTCATTTTGCCCAAAAGCAGTTAGAAGAGCATGTAATTGAGGTAATATATGAATTAACAACCTGTTTAATAATAGTATAAATACAGCCAAAGACACATTACTATCCTTTATCATTAAAGTAGACAAAAGACATAAATAAATGTTGTACAGTTCGAACTAACTTGTTCAGCAGGACATAATACCAGGTACATATTAACTTACTGTTGCTTTTCCATATGGTACTAAATAAATATCCAAAAATTCATATAACTTTTCTGTCACTGGGCGTAAATGATTTGAAAAGAAAAATTTTGAATCTGGACATAAAGCTTCATAATACACTCGCACTTTCACTTTGTCTTTTTTGTGTTTATTGTATGTATCATCCTCTAATTCTTCTAATCCAGTCTGAAATTAAAATATAAAAAAATATCAAAAATTATAAACATAGGTAGGACAGGAGCGAAAAAGAAATGGAATGTTTAAGTTTCATTTCAGTCATCAAATTGTTAAAAATAATAATAAATTAAAAATGGCTTACCAATGATATCGTTTTTGGATTCTCTGGTAGCAATCTAAATATCTGCCATACAATAAGGATTAGCATAAACGAGACAACTACACGATAGATGTTACAAGAGTAAAAAGCCATGTTTAAATTTTTTACAAGTGAAATTACGCTCGTAGACTTCGCCGTGATCGGATACGTTAAAAATTCTACTTTAATCTACTCTACCATTGACGGATTTCACCAGATTTCACTACCGTCATTACAGTCACATATCAAATGAAAATCGAAGGCCGTGCTAAATTTTAATAAGCACATAAAAAAAACACTGTTATGACCACATTCACTGTTCACTACTCCATTTTCATGAAAAATCGAGGAAAACATACATATTTTAAATTTCTTTTTCTATTCTTGATTATGATCACAGAATACTTATCCCATTACTTAACCGCTGGCTTGGTTCTATATCAATCAATTGTCAATCACATCAATAATTTCAACCAGGATCAATCATTTTTAAAACCAAAATATTGTCAATTCACTTATATAGAAATGTTCCGTTTTGAGAATATGAAGAGACAAATTACAACCCGTTCTAAATCTTAAATACAGACCCACCAATATCATTAAGTTTGCGGCCCTGAGATCCAGTTTTTTGGACCTTTCGTTTAAATTTCACCAATTATTCATTATTTGTTATTAGGTAGTATCAATATAAAAACTAATATAGGTGCAGCACTAATTCTCGGATTCAAGAAACTACTATTTACAATACTTTATTGTAGTGCCTAAGATATTGAGACATTTATTTATTCAAAGAACAAAACCAAATGTTGGAAAAAATGAAGGGCATGATAAAATATTTTACTCTGTAGATTAACCTCGCATAGTAATAAATATGAATAATTCATGGACGTAATACTAGGTTTAGGACAGTGCACTCGGCTTTGCGTAACGAGGAGATGAAATAGCGGGGTCCAAATCCTTTTGTCTCTTTTCTTCTAGAGTGCCAATAATTTAATTCATTCTTATTTTTTTCCTCTCTTGACTTTTGTTGCTAATGCTCTATACGTAATAAAAAGTTTCCTTACTAAAAGATCGAATAAACGAGAAAAGATGACAAAAATCTAAATAGCGGATGTGTGTGATGAAAAAGTTGGCAGGTAAGGAGCGGAGAAAAACCCTAATTAAAATCAAATTGGCGACACCTTAAAAAACAGCCAAAGAACAACAATTAAGTGTTGAATCACGTGGTGCCGTAGCCATACCAAAAACAAAACTAATCACAAAGTCAATAAAAAGTGCATCAAGTCAAGTGCGTAAAAAACAATATCAGAAATCAATAACTATGATCAAACTTATGATTTTGGTTCGTCGTAAGTGTTTGTACATAGTATCTACGCTATTTTCTATTACTATTAGGAAACTTTTTTTTAATTTTTCAAAACATAAGTTTAAGAAAGCTAGTCACTAAATATGATCCGTCGGTAGAGGGTTATCACCTCCAAAATAAATTGTGAAGCAGATAAAACACTTAAAAAGCAAAGCTTCAAAGATAGATACCCTCATCGCGTTAATAAATTAGCGACAGGCTCCTCTTATATATAATACCTCTTTGAGTACAAATCTTGTATTCGATCACAGAAATAAAGTTACCAATATTGTGATTTATAGTTGGATGGCTGACCGGCTCTATTTACAAAATCATTAAATCCCTCAGAAGTAACCAAACCCGATAAGTTACGCATTTTCGCACGCCTGGGTCCCCAGGACCCATCACTCAAGAAATATCTCGTTAAAACTGTCCCAATATGACTAGACACGCTGCGCTAAAGATTAGACTTTTCCTAAATATAAACGTTTGAAATATATTTTTCATCAATTTTGTCACGCTGTTGAGCGAATGTGAAAAACAAAAATATAACTTTGTACAGGTGACAAAGCTCCTTTCCAAAAAAAACCAACAATCCCAAAAACCCCCAATGATCCGGTGTATAAAAACTGATTTAAAATACTCCGGGTTCCGAAACATTATTTCTAGGGCCAAAAGGACTAGTACTTGAGCGCTGGCGCGAACCCAGAGATAAGAAATATTAGTTATGTGGGGAACTATGGACTTCCTTCTTTTGGTTGGCACCTGAAAATTCCAAAAATATGATAGGATGGTAGAGGTAGGGATGGATTCAAATGCCTGAGTCCACTCCCCATGGAAATCACTCACCGAAGTCTTTAGAAATAATGTTTGTCAAAATCGTAATCCGTATAATGTCGATCTGTAACTGATGTCAGATCTGTAATTAAATTATTTTTCTACTTGGACAAAAAAAGTTTCTCATTACGGAAATATATAAGTTTCCATCTTTCATATTCATTTAATATTATTTCTTCTTCTTCTTTTGGTTATGGCTTTCTAACATATGTTAATTCTGCCAATGTCTAGTGTATGAGAAAATCTAATTTTATTGCAAAATAATAAAAACAGGCAACGTAGTACGGTTAATATGGAGTTTTTTCAAAATGCCACCTGGAACTACGACGTTCTAGATACGCCATTTTGAAAAAACTCCGAATTCATATTAATTTAATGGAATAATATGCACACCTTAGTAATATGACGTCAGAAACTTCAAATTTGACAATCCGTACGTCAAAATTGCCCAAATGCTCGGTTTAGCTTCCATTATAAAACCATAAATTAACACATCCTTTTTAAATATAACTGCAAAATTTTAATAAATTTGTAAACTGTAAAGTAATAACTTTGAAAAATACTATTATTATCCGAATACCAAGACATATTAAAAACCAGAAGTCACAGAAAATAGAAATTAGACGAGTATTCGTATATATAAAAATCGATAAAATATTTATTTATTAACCAGATGAAATATTTTTTTTCTAATGGCAACTGTTAGAAAGGAACAAACGGACTCACCAGAAGCTATTTCCTACAAACTCATTTTGTCTCCTTATGGCAGGTAATTTAAAGTAAACCTTATGAATAACACAAAGGTTTCATTTTTATTATATTAAACAGTTTCTCATTTTTGTATTATAATTTCAAGTGCACAGTCTTGAACCTACGTAGTAGGCAGTATTACGTACATGGAATATTAGAATGTATATTTACCTTAGGTCATAAAAACAAACTCATTTGAAGAAAATAAACACCAGGGTAATTTATGTATGTATGTCCTAAGACTACATACCTACCTTTCTTTTTCAATGTTTCTTTTCTCAATTACACACCTACAATTATTTTGATACATATCTCCTAATATAAAAAATTAAATAAAACTTTTTACATGTCTCGCTAAAACTCAAAAACGGCTGGACCGGTTTGGCTAATTTTGATTTTGAAATATTTCTGGAAGTTCAAGGCAGGTTTAAAATGTGAAAAAATTGCAAAGACAAACCACAATATAGTAAAAAAACTACCTACTTCATTTTCCCATACAAACTGTTCGTACCTGTCAAACAGGATGCATTCAAAAATCAATTTATATACTCTTTTATAGGCTATCTCGGAAACAGCTCTAATGATTTATATGAAATTTTGTATTTAGATAGATAACATTCCAAAGCGGGTTTCTAAATAGGTTTTATGCTCATTAAGCATCAGGGGGCACTGCAGTAAATGTCTATCTTCGAAACGACTGGATTGATTTGGATGTATCTTCAAAACGGCTGAGACAATCTTGACGCGGTTTTTTATGTTACATAGATATCACCTAAGAGCAGATTCTTAGATAAGGATTGCGGCTATGAGCTAGCAGGGGGCGCTGCAATGCATACATTTGTCTAAAACGGCTGGAAGGAGCTCTATGTGGTTTTTTGCGTCATAAACATTTCACCTTAGGGCATGTTCTTAGATAAAATTTTTGGTCATGGGCAATCAGGGGACGCTGCGATAAATATATTTTTCTGAAACAGCTCTGAGGACCTTGACGCGATTTTTTGTGTACATAGATATCATCTAATATCATATTCTTATATAAAGATTGCGGCTATGAGCCACCAGGGGGCGTTGCAATAAATATGTTTCTTCAAAACGGCTGGATTTGTAAGCGGTTTTTGCGTTATATAGATATCTAAGAGCGTGTTCTTCGATAAGATTTGCGATCATGGGCCACCAGTAGGCACTGCAATGGATATGTTTCTCTAAAACGGTTGGGAGGATTTTCACGTGGTTTTTCGCTTTACATAGGTATCACGTAAAAGCAGGCAAGGGGGAAGGGAGGGGCTACAATACATGTAGATACGTCTTAAACTGTTCTGAAGCGGTACAGTTCGCCGGGTTAGCTATTTTATATAAATATGTACGTCGCGAAAGTGTAATTTATTTAATTAATGTTAATTAACGGGAAGGGGCACAACGGGAATGAGTTACGACTGACAGAAATTGAGACAATAAAGCATTTGTGTCGCGGGAACGAAAACGGGAAAGGGAAGAACGGAAATGAGTTTTAAGACTGAGATAAAAAAGTTATTCTTGATGAGAATGGAAAAGAAAACGAAACGGCACCAGGGTCAAAAACGGAAACAATAAAGTATTTTTGCGATGGGAACGAACCCGGGAAAGGAAGAACGGGAATAAGACAGAAAAAAAAGGGATTCTCATGAAAAACGAATACTACCCGTGTGAAGCCGAGACGGGCCGCTAGTTGTAAATAGATTTTCAAAATGTTATGCACTGGAAGCATAATAAAAGAAGTGAGATTGAAAATAATATATTTCGCGATTGAAAAGTTGATTATACAATTCATAACCCATTGTTCACTCATTAAAATATTTACCTATTCATTCAACTGCAAAGAACTAAATTTTTCAACATCATAAAAACCAGCTTTCACTTGTCTACCACCAAAGAATCTTCCATTTAAATCTACGACTGCTTTGATAGCACTTTCTATTCTCTTGAACTCAACAAATATACGGACCGCCTCTTCAGACACTGCATTGGGTATTTCAAAAATTATAACTTTGATAACATCACCATATTTAGTATTGCACTCATCCTTAACTTCAGGTTCAAGTTCTTCATCCACATCTCCAGGTCCAACCATGTTCTGAAATATTGTTTTAAATAATACAGTGCACTTTGAGAATACAACAAAAAAAAATATTTAAAAAATTTGAAAATTATTACCCTCAATAATACTACTTTGCTGGGAGATTTCATTATTTCTGTAATTGATGGTTCTGATTTATTCAACTGAGGTGAATTTGAATTTGGTGATTCTGAAAAATCATATAACTTATTATTATTACTTGATTATACTGCATTTGTTTTTTGTTGTACATCATTTGTCCAAGTTTATTGATAGATGAAAGAAAAGTTCTTATTTCCATAACTTACCTATATAAATAAAATTGTAGTGTCTGTCCGTCTGTTCTGGCTAATCTCCGAAACGGCTGAACCGATTTCAATGAAATTTTTCAGACGCACAGAGGGCATTATTGGCGGTGACATAGGTTGCTTTTTGTCAGTCTGTCTGTCCATCTCTCCGTCTGTACCGATTAATCTCCGAAACGGCTAAACCAATTTCAATGATACTTTGCAGACGTGCAGAGGGCATTATCAAAGGTGACGTAGGTTATCTATCTGTCCGTCTGTCTGTATGTTCGAGCTGATTTCCCAAACGGCTGAACCAATTCAAATGAAACTTCACAGATATGGTAAAAAGAATTAATAAAATTGTAGTGTCTGTCTGTCTGTTCCGGCTAATCTCCGAAACGGCTACACCGATTACAATGAAATTTTGCAGAAATGCAGGGGGCATTTTCGGGGGTGACATAGCCTACTTTTTGTTTGTCTGTCTGTCTGTCCGAGCTGATCTCCGAAACGACTGAACCGATTTTAATGAAACTTCACAGATATGATAAAAAGATTATCAGGAGTGACATTCGACATTTCTTATGTCTGTCCGTCTGTTCAAGCTAATCTCCAAAACGGCTGAACCGATTTCAATGAAACTTCACAGATACGATAAAAAGATTATCAGGAATGACATACAATACTTTTTGTTTATCCGTCCGTCTGTTTGTTCGAACTGATCTCCGACAGGGCTGAACTTATTTCAATGAAACTTTCAAAGATGTGATTAAAAGATTGTCAGGAGTGACATACAATACTTTTTGTGTGTCTGTCCGTTTGTCTATTTGTTCAAACTGATCTACGAAAGGGCTGAATTGATTTCAATGAAACTTTCAAAGATGTGATTAAAAGATTATCATGAGTAGAGTAATACATACGCTACTTTTTGTTTGTCTGTCTGTCTGTCTATATGTATGTTCGAGCTAAACTTTTAAAGATTTTAATGAAACTATGCAGATATTAAAAATAGGTTGTCAGGAGTGATATAGGTAACTTTTTGTGCGTATGGTTGTTTGTCTTTTTGTTCCGGCTAATCTCCAAAGCGACTAAACCATTTCTATTAATCTTCGCATAGTACATAAAAAGGAGGTTATCAGGAGTGACAAGTTGGTTTTTGTCAGTTTCAAGCAGTTTGTACATTCAAAAGAGAAATCAATATTTTTTAATTCTAATTATGTGCTATAATACTTAAATATGCTACTCGTACAACACGCGAAACACAGACAGCAAAGAATATTACAATGGATATTACTGATCAAACCGAAACTGACATGGCATTAATTGTTTAAAAAATACCTTAGTAAGTACAATATTAATTTTTTTTACGTGACAACGTCTTATAATTCGATGGAGCCGGCTGCACGCACGAAAAAACATGACTCATGCGGCGTTACCTCGCTCTGATGCGTTCCATTTAAGGCTTGAAGTGCAAGCGAGAGCGCGGAACGAGCGAGAAAGAGGCACAATAATACATTTACATGTTTTCGTCAAGTATGAAGTGCAGTGAAAAGTGAATGAGGTGTCAATTGTTTATAGCAACGAACGTTAAATATCACACATGTTTAAAAGTTGTAAAACAATTGCTCAACGCACATTCATACTTGTAAAAACTATGTACATTGTAAAAAAAAATGTAACTTGATCAATTCAATTGTGATTTCCATTTACCTCCTCTATATCCAAAATATCTATCAAACAAACAAAATTAAAATTTTCTTTTGAAAAATGCAACCATTCCATTAGTATTTTTTTATGACGTTGTCACGTTCAACTATCGTCAGTAAACCGACTTTACAGACAACCGATTTTAATTTTTTTTTTTATGTTCTAATAAATACCCATAAAATATTTTACATGTTTAAGACATATTTTCCTTAATAAAATTAATGAAAAATAGTAATTTTTAATTTCCTATAGAAGTATTTTGAAATAAAAATCAGTGAAAATATATCATTTTATATCTACTTGAAATTTATTGCTGTTGCCTAAAAATTTTAAATTGATGATTACCAGTTTCTGGAGCAGAAGGCATTGCAAAAGCATTGGCCAATGGTGGGGGCATAGTAGTGCCATCTTTTTCATGGATTATACGTCCACCACGTTTGGAAGTTTTCTCAACTTGGAGCGCCACAGACATTCCTTGTTCTTTTTTGCCTAAGCCTTGTCCTTCCTACAAGATATAGATATTTTGAAAGTTTTTGTACAAAATATTTACTGTACAAAAATATGTATTCTGCTTGATTTCAACAAATAATAAGTTACTTTAAATCCATATTTGGCCATGATTTTAACTGCAACTGAACTAGCACCATAACCACCGAGAGAAAATGAAGGACTTGAGGAAATTGTTACTGCAGGTGTATTAGAAGGTGATGGAGTTTCTGCTGTCAGTGACGGTGGAGGTGCAATAGCCACCCCTGCAGCACGTTTGCTGATCTCTTCAGCTTCTTCTTCTTCAGGTTGCTGAATTAAAAAAGATTGAGTAAATTTAAATTATAACATCTGTAAATATGAGGGGTATTCAATAAAAAGTGGACAAAGACTAAGACACAGTTATCTTTTAATAAAACTTATTTTATTTTCTGATGTAATCATCTTTTAAGTTAATACACATGATGTATTCTTTTTAGTAAAGGAATTTACTAAAAATTAATTTAATAAAAAGCCCATGATCTTGCCGGCAAACAGAATAATGAAATAAAAGCTTTACAAAACCCTGTTTGGTTTGTTTCTGCATATCTGTAAGCATTCTGGGCACCCAGCGCAGCGTGCTGATACTTTCTTCATGCCTAAATGGTGTATCATGTATATTATTATAAACATTCCATTGAAATCTTCACTTCTTTAGCTATAAAATGAACAGTAACATGATGATCCACAAAAACTTTTTTCAAAGTTTTTAATAATTTGTATGGTTACTGCCATTGTAGGACACCCTGAACGTGGGTCGTCATTGGTGGAAGTGCTTCCTTCAGCACACCAATGAGTAACTTAAATATGGAAGAGCCTTAAACCCTAATGTAAACGCGGTTTCGTACAGACATCTCAACATCTCAATGTAGCGACAGTCGATTCGGCATCGCCGCAAGGATTCCAGAACAGCCCAGGTCTCGACAGAGTCAAAGGCCTTCTCGTAGTCCACAAAGGCTAGGCACAGAGGTTGATTATATTCTTCCGTTTTTTGAATAATCTGCCTCAGCACATGTATGTGGTCTACGGTGCTGTAACCTTTTCGAGACCAGGCCTGCTCAGGGGGCTGAAATTGATCAAATCTTTGGGCGAGGCGATTCGTGATGACTCTCGAGAACAGCTTGTACACGTGGCTGAGGAGTAAGATCGGTCTATAATTCTATAGAAGCGTTTTCTCTCCTTTTTTGAAGAATAAGATGACCGTACTCTCACTCCATGCATCCAGTGTAACAACGCTATGTATGACAGAGTTAAATAACTTCTGTAGCTCTTTCAAGACTGGTGTCCCGCTGGCTTTCAGAAGCTCTGTCGTGAAACCATCAGCACCGGGTGCTTTGCCATTTTTAAGCTGTCCGAGAGCTAATCTGTTACCTCGTCCAGACTGACATCGGGAATGTCATCCATGTAATAATCAACTATACCAAAATCGTAATAAATAATATTTTACCATTGGAATTAAGGTTTTTTCAGGTATAATATCATCATCATCTCCAAAGCGACTCTTTCTTTTTCTCTCCGATCTATCATTTCTTTCATTGCCATCTAACTGCAATCTTTTTGCTTGCAATTCTGAAAGTATGAACATATAAGTAAACACTTAAGTACATATAATTGTATATTTATATGAATTTGGCATTAACTTGGTACCATTTTGTTAATAAAATGCTCACCTTTGGCAACCTTCTCGTAATCATTAGGCCACAAAGGATCATATTCATTGACAACATTCCAGTCAAAATCTCTTACATTCAGAGATGCAATAAGTGGTTTAGACTGGGATGGACTGTTTGAATTTGAATCATCTTCATCTTTTGTTGGTTTGCTTTTCAAATCTATAACTGGAGTCAAGACCTTTAAGTAAATAAATGTAGATAATTAATTCCAAGAGGGTTGGCTTTCCAAAACTAACACCCTAAGAGTGTTAATAATAAGAAAGAGGGGGCGAGGTGGAGAGATACCAACTTTTAGAATTTTTAACTAACTTGAAACTAACACTAAATGACCAGCCACTCTTTTATTATGTCTTGACTAGGTTTGGTAATTAAAGGGATGTTTAAAAAAATTCAGAGCCCTGTATAATATATTTGTGTTTTTCTATAACGAAATTTGGTCAAGGTAGGTAGGTTAATTGTCCACCGTTTCTCAATCAATAGGTTAGGTCAGAAGATGTCAATGCGAGGAGTAAGTGGAGCAGAGCGACGAGCCACTAAGAAGCTTTTCTATAAATTTAATATTTGTGCAAGGTAAATTGTCTACCATTTCTCAATTAATAGGTTACATTATGTCAACGCTGATCTGTGTGTCAATGCGAGGAGCGAATGTCTTTGTAACAGGCATATTTTACAATCGGAACAAATATAATGACCACCAAAAAATACTTTAATACCCTAAACTCTTTTACCAAAAAAATATAATTAACACCAAAAAATAAAGTCTAAAATTACAATAGTTTTGGCTATTTTAGTCACGACTGCACTTCAAAATTATATTCAAAGACCAAATTTAGTAAATGATCACCAAATTTTAGCGAGCAAATTAATGCGCTATTACTGCCAATATAAACCACCATGATTGCCATAAAATGTTGGTACATTACCAAATAAAGTATAATGATGCCAAATTAAGTTATATCTCCAGCTCAAAAGCCCCTCCCGCGACACCGCCCCTCCCGCGATTTAGATTTGGGTATGGTTTCCGGTGTAGTATTCAAGACTTTCTTACTTTTTGTAATTTTTCACTCTTTTTTGTGTTACACATGTCATTTATCCATGGTCTATTTAGGAGTCTAATAATCAATTTCCAATCAGGTCAATTTAGGTTAATGGTCTATTTTTTGAAATCATTAGGTTAGGTTAGGTTGGTTCATGTCAATGCGAGGAGCGAAGCGGAGCGGAGCGACGAGCCATTCAGAAGCCTATTAATCAATTTCGAATTAGTTTTGTTTATGTTAATGGTCTATTTAGAAGTCTGTTGATAAATTCCCAACACAAAACTAATTTGAAATGGATGAATAATCTTCTGAATGACATAAAAATATTTGCATGTCATTTTAAATTAAAATGTAGTAAATATTTTGTTGGTCATTACCTATTTTTGGGTTGACAATAATTTGTTTGGAGTCATTTGCTTTAATAGGATAGCAAGATGTAAAAACTTTGGTTATAATTTCACATTAAAATGCGGTTATAATTTTGGTGATCATTTACTATTTTTGGGGTAACAATGATTTGTTTGGAGTCATTTGCTTTAATAGGATAGCAAGAGGTAAAAACTTTGGTTATAATTTCACACTTAAATGCGATTTTAATTTTGGTGGTCATTTACTATTTTTGACGTAATATTTTACTATATCTGGTGATAAGTTAAACATAAGCCTTTTACAATTATTTTTTTTTTTTTGCTTTTACGCATTTCTAAAAATTCTACGAATTTCCTACAAACTTCTAGGATAGTAGTTTTGGCAATCCGCACCTAAGTATGTTTGACTATTTACTAAAAATTTTTAGGCTCATTAGTAGTACTAACCTGGGCTGATTTTCGCAAAGCTTCTCGTTTTGGTTGAGTAACTGCAGCTTTTTTGAGCTGTAATTGTGATTGTAAAAGCTTTATTCCTGAAGACCACCCCGCCACTTTTTCAGTTGTTCGTGCTTTTATTGTATCTAAATCGTCGTAGAGAGACATGATTTTTAAGAGGTTAGACTTAGGTTTCTTAGAATCAGTTGAACTATTGAACTCGATTTTCAATTCAACCCTTTTTGCTTCACATGATAGGCACGATATGGATTTCAAATAGGTAATATTGCTATTAAACAACTGTGCAAAAAATCTATGGAATGATTGTAAAGTCTGTAGTAATCAAATAATCAATTTAATCATGTAATAAAACTATATATTACTCTATGCATATATTGTAAATAGTTTGTAAACGTAGGTAGTAAGAGTACTAAAGCGGGATTAGGTGTAATATAGAAGTAATAAAGTATTAAACACTGTTTTTCACCGTATTTTGTGAACCCCCTATCTAATCTGTGATTTTGTGTAGATACTAAAATAAATTGAAATAAATGTTGCAAGCACAGAATCACACAGAATAATTTCTATTTAACTAGTCTGTGATAAGTGGTGATAATAAACCGTAAATAAACCTCAGATAATTTACTGAAGTTATAGAAGGCAGTCTTGTATTTACATTCTATGTTTCATTTTTCATATGTTTTCCACATAGTGAATTTCAGTGTGAGTGAAAAAGATGTAAGGTTTGCTTCAACCTGCTTGTACCTCTTTCTCAGTGACATTAGTCTGGCTAGTTAGACAAACGTCAGACTGACGTATGTATCAACTGTATCAAATTACTAAAAAGTTTGATAATTTAAGAGTAAATTATTAAATAAATTGGTGCGAAATAAATTCGCCATAAAAATGACTTGTGTCGCAGTAAATTGCCAAAATCACAGTTCCTCAAAATCAAAAGAAAATGAAAGAATTTCGTACCTTAAGTACCAAATGCCTTTATATTGCTTTTAAACACTAAGAAATGAAAATTTGTATTATGTATTGTATTATGTATTTTTAAATAATAGCCTATATTACACTGGAAATATTAAAATTACTAAACTGTGACAAAACAGCTTAAAAGAAGTAAAAAAATTTAATTTCATATTTACGTTTGTTATAGAGATTGACACCATATGTTTGTTTTTATCGATATTCTATATCGACATCTTATTAATGTACTAATTCGGTGTAATAATGTTCTCATAATAAAAAACCGGTCAAGGGCAAGTCCGACTCGTATAAATATGGTTCCGCATCAGAAACTATAAAATAATGTATATAATTTTTTTCGAAATATACCGCTCCATTTCTCTGTAATGTGCCCACAATCTCTAACATTTTTCTTCCGGATTGCTTGAAAAATAGAGTAGGTATTCCTCACTTTGTATTAAATACAATTTATTTCAATGACTTCAGTTTCCGACTACGGCGGTGAAAAGTTTGTGTCAAAGTTGTATCTTTTAAGCTAGGTACTCCATACATCACAATTAATGCTTACCAAATTTTTGTTGTAGTTTTTCTTTGGATCCAGAGATACGAAGTGAATTGACAAAAGTCGTTAAAAGAGTAATCTAGACGCCAAGTAAACGGTCGTTTGATTTTAAATGCGCATTAAAATTTGCAATTTAAGGGATGATTTAAGTTTTGCTTGTGTCCATGCGAGGAGCGAAGTAGACCGAAGAAATAAGCCACTCAGAAGGCTCAAGAAATTGTGATTTACTTATAACACATGATATATAAAATAATTTGTTGCAAACAGCAATATACCAAAACCTTTCAACTAATACATAGTTGAAATACTTTACGAAACTAGTAAAATTTTAAACTAACTTTGGTAATTTTTTTTTGACACATTACATTGTTTAGTTTAAAAAGTTGTATATATTCATATTTCCCATAACGTATCTTTTCATTTGATGTATCACATAATGAATTTGATTTTTTTCTAATTTGATTTTCCTGTTATCATTAAAACTATTAATTTTTCATAACAAGTTTTTTTCATATAGTATATCACAAGATGAATGCACTTACATATGTTTTTAAAATTTTTTTTTAAAGTAGATTATTAATTTTATACGTTCGTAGTTGAGCCACAAAACACAACACAAAACTTTCTATTTGTACCAAAAATCAAGTTCTTCTTGTTTAATAGATTCATAGAAAATAGGCTGTGATCGACGGATAAGTATAGACACCAGAAGAGTGGTCCTTTATGGATTCCATTTTTTTTTTCAAATCAGATGCGTGGAATCCTAAAAATTGTAATTTACATTGACTCAATTTTTCGGTTTACTAAATTGTTCCTTTATAATTTATTCATCACTAGATTGTTTGTTTCGTAAATGTTGACCGCTTAGTTATTTGTAACTCTAACTTATGTTCGGGTTTCGAACCTCAGTCTATCATATATTTTTTGAATATGTGTGCCGGGTCATAATCAATGAGTATTTGCGTTGTTATGGTTTGTACCCATAATACTTATTACTAATATACCGCAACATGATCCTTATTGGAAACGAAAATAATGTACAAGTGTAAAGAAATAAACGTATCTATATATTTTATTACTACAATCAATAAAAATATTTAACTTGAAATCTATACTAATATTATATATTGATAACGTTGTTGGCTACACAATATTTACCTTTATCGTGTAAATAAGTTGAAATGAATTTGGGGGCGACGTTCTGATCATAAGCAGCAATAATTTTTATCAGCTATTTTTAAGCTATTGCATAGCTTCTATCGCGGGCCTTGAGAGCGGAGACCGAATCGAGAAATTCCGTAACGAAAAAAACCTCACGCTCATAATCAGTGCAAGAAAATAGGAGTGCATAAATCTTTAAGAGTGATCACGTCACTTTGTGCTCGGTGCGTGTGCATACGCCTATCGCCGCCTCGTCGTCGTGTGCGTCTCCTACTTCCGTGAGTGTGCTTCGACCGAACTACCTCTAATTTATGCGATCCTGGTACTGCGCTTATAATACCACTACGCACGGAATCGCGCCATTGTCGCGCTGGACCACAGACAAAATTGTCTGTGACTGGGACCCACATAATTTATTAACGTCAAATAATATACTTCCATTGTGACCTACTTGACTATAATCTCCACGTGCTTGTTGTTCTCCTAGTACAAGGTGGCAATATGAATAAGTCTTTGTCCGAATCAAACTTGAACGACTCTCGATTATGCTTGAACCAACTATTACCCCACCAAACTCTGTCTTCGTTCGTGCGAAAAAGAGAAAAGAACACGACAGTCCCCCTGATTTATCGCAGCCTAGCACTAGTACTGGTAACAATGAGTTGTCCGCATTTAAGGAAGAAATGCGTGGGATGTTTGCATCGTTACTTGCTGCCCAACGACAAGAATTTAATAAAAAAAAGACGTAAATAAAATAAATAAATAATTATAATTGCATAAGTTGATACAAAATGTATGCAATAGCTTTATCGCGGCAGTCCTCGAGTGCCACACGTCTTTTTTCTTTCTAATGCTTTATTCTACATGTTGGAACAAGGTAAAAATATGTAATATTTATAATCCTTCTAGAACTTTAGTAATTGTTCTGATATTAAACTGAGTCAGTGACATGTCAGTGACTGAGTAATAAACAATACCACAGTCAGATTAACCAATACAATCACAGAACAATAACCAATACAGAACGCAGAACGTGATACAGAACTGTATCAGTGTGACCGTTTTTAAATCAAGGCATGTACTAAAATTAAGGGTTGCCTGTGCTAAAAAATCCAAAAAATAAAGATATGCCAAAAGTATGCTATGAAATGAAACAATATATTTATTTTAAATAAGTACCTATATTATTATCGTTTATTTCGAATGTCGTCTTGTGTCGATAGGTAAGTAAGTACTTTATACCTACAAGCTTTCTATGAAAACTTGTTTAACATGTAAAGTAAAAAATTCTTTAGTGTACCACCAGATTTTCCTGTCATCAGTTCTTGAACTTTAGTCATCGATTTATTTTAGTGCTAAATTTTAATTGGCGATATTTCTCGTCGATTACTTGTTTCTGAGATTACAATTTTATTTTATATTACGGTCGTACCCGGCTTCGCCCGGGTGGAGTACGGAAACGTTTCTCTTCCCGTTCCACGCATCAGTACATTGCACCTGTGCAAAGTCGAGGTGGGTCACTAGTCCAACCATATAGTAAGGTATCATCGTCATCATCCAAACAAAGAAATTATCTGGCGCGTCTAGCAACAAATTTGATTGCCATAAAAAAGGTAATAGTAGGTAAGTCAATTTTAAAAGGTACAAAAGTTGCCATAAAAAAGTTTTAAAAGGTTTAAAAGGTATATGCCGTCGCAAACTTTTGGTTGGAACTTTTAAAGGGAAATAATTCCGTAATATGTACATAATTTTTGCTTAACATCAACCGTTTACGCAGCGCGCGTAACGGAAGCTCTTAGAAGGAATAATTTTTCCCGTTTTCGCAACATTTTTCTCAACACAAAAATAATTTTTCAAATCTAACCAGTAGTTCCTGAGATTTGCGCGTCCAAACAAACAAACAAACAAACAAACAAACAAACAAACTCTTCAGCTTTATACTATTAGTACCTATAGATTAAAGAACATATGTAAAACTTATTTCTAAAAGGTTTAGCCTTAATTACGATATCCAGACTAGAGTGTTGTCATATGTAAGTATAAATCATATAAATCATTAATATTTCGCAATATAATAATAAATCATTAGATACCAATTTATTTCTCGCAATTGTGCCAAAAAATGCTAATATTAATTAATTAGTATGCTATAGGTATTTCAAGTTTTCCAAGGATGCGAAAAATGCTAAACTAGCTTCCTTTCGCATCCCACCGTGGCCCCGCCAAGCGGTTCGCGATGAATGATCGAAATAAATTGTAGATAATTTGTGAATAGCTACTTATGGATGAAAAGTAACACCTTTAAGTTTCAACTCGTATTTTTACACTCCCGAAATGAACACGGCGGCATAATTCAGTACCTAACTACAAATTAAACGGAAAAACCTTATCGCTGCATTGTTCCTACCGCTTAAGGCAAACGCTCATTGGGTTGGGAACTAAGACAAGACTTCCGCATGCACCTCTTTGAGTGATGATCTTAATGATTTTGGGCGCTCTTTGTACTGGAGCGGCTCATCTATCGATCTAAATCCATGCGTCGATCGCTTATTGATCTAAAACCAAAGGGGATTCCCACTAATACCATAGACTAAATATTCCTGAAGTCGTTCTGCTAACTAATGCTACTATCCTAGCCTCATTTATAGTTAGCGCCGCGTTACGTCGTCCTCGATGTCCGTGAACGAGTTGAGGCTAGTTTAAAGTACCCAATCATTGATATACCAATAATATAACTGGATGGGTTGTCCGCGTTCTAAAGTGTCCGCGCAGGAAGTCACCCAAAACGCAATAAGTCCACCAACCAGCTTCTAGTCAGGGTAATAGCTTAGCGCCGAATAAATGTGCGCGATGCCGTCGTAAACATTTCTAAAACTACTTGTCAAAGACGCAAAAAAGAGCTGAATATCGTATTTGCGGTAAATAATGCAGACGGTTATTCGATTATATTTAATTTAATTTGAACATTATCACGATTTAATTCAAGTCATATTCCCGTAAACAGTTTGACACGTCCGACCCGTAATCTGTGGTGTAAAAATCAGCTATATTTTAAAAACATGCTTGAGACTATAAACTATATTATTTTAGCATGTTTATTTATATGCTATGCTATAGCATAACACGCGGGAATGCTTAGCACGAGAATATCTACCACGACTGTATAGTCTGCTGCAGCACTCGGCACGCTATCACGCCTCGTTCGTTCGTTACATTGGGCGGCGCGGCGGCGGTCACATGCTGTCGACCGACAGTCGACAACTGCGCTAATCAGTCCTATGAATCAGTCAGCGCGCGATCGCATTCATTGTAGGATATGTTTTGTTGTGCTGATCGCATCGCTCTATCGGTAAGGCGGGACTGCGGAATCCTGGGTGGGATGCGGCACCAAGAGGCAACCAATATAATATGCTAAATCCGTTGGGCTTAAATAACGCGTTTTAAAAAATGCTTTATGCTATATTATCCACAGCCGCCCGTAATAAGTATTTGCATGCACTGACGCACACAATGGAGCCGGGCGTGGCCGGGCCGCGGCCATATCAGCCCACGAGTTTTGCGGACGCTTTTATTTCGCTTTTGTTTACCGACTACAAATCCTTATTATTAAATTGTTAAATCAATGTACCCAATGCTAGTTTTAAGTAAATTCATAAAAGTAAAATCTGTAGTTTTTTATTGTATTGGGTTGCCAATTGCTACCAACATCAAGTTAACATCATTTTCTTTTTAAATTTATTTAAAAACAAACAGTCATTTACATCTATGTTCATGCAAAAATAACTTAATATAGACTTGTAATATAGACCTAGAGTTATGCTAGAGCTATCGTGGTTAACATACATTTAAAAAAAATAACGCATCGGCCGTCAAATATAGAATTTTCATCGAGAATTCCCTCCTTTTTTTAAAGTCTGATAAAGTGAAATCTATGACATTGCCGATGACATATGCCTATTTTACATAAAAGTTTATTAATTTTTCTATATTTTTCGTATATTTTCATTGCTATGTGACGATAAAAACTAGAAGTTCCATATTTCGAACGATGATCATGGGAAACCATCTAAGTAAAGATACTCGTCGAATAAGTTTCGAAAACACTTCGGAATGTTCGTATTCCCGTATAGAAAAACAATATTTTAAAGAACGAAAAATGATAATTGAGAACACTTTCAAAAAGGTAATTTATATTATTTAATTTACGTTTACCATTTTACTGACTAAGAAGGCTCAATTTAATTTAAGTAAGTACCTACTACCTACAAGTTTTTGTCTAACTTAGGCCTTTGATTATATTAATGGAACCTCGCCTCACAATACGAGGTCAACAAAAATGGCAGGCTGACACCAGGCCAACTTTTATATAGGCACTTGCGTGTGTGACTCGCAGACCACGTAGGTGCTCTAGCTGCTCTCGCTACGCCATACGGGCCATACCTACTAATCATGTACAGATCGCGAGGCGAGAGTTTGGCTTTGACCTTCGGGGTGGAGGGGATTACTGCGCATGGGTACTGTCACGCACACAATACTTTTCCTTTTTTATGTACCAGGTTGGATATTTGAGTGGGTCAAAATTCATGTACTGTGGTAATAATGCTAGAAAATAATACGAAATAGATAAACTTCTTCATTTATTAAAACTATTGATAGTTATTTTACTTATATAAAATGTTTATTTCCTTTTAAAGTTTACAGAGACAGCGATGAAAATTCTAAATAATTGTTTTTTTATAAAATCATCATCATCTTCATAACCATCATCAGAATCATCGTCTTCGGAACTATCATCGACGCGAATTATAAATTGCTCGGTAAGTAAATCAACTACATGGTCACTCTTGGCGTACTCTTCTTCTATATCTTTTACCTTTTTACATATTTTTTCCCATTCCTGGGCACCCATTAAGGATACTTTTTCTTTGATAAGTTTGGTACATTCTTGTAAATTCCATTTAACATTTTTGCTAGCTACATATTGTTTAATAGTAGCCCAAGCCTACTATAACTCAACAAATAATAACAATCGACAACAATAAACAATTAACGAAAATAGCAATTCACTTGTGAATGTGATTGTACAACAGGAGTGCGCGGGGCATGCGAGAGGCAGGGAACGACTGGAGCGCCAATCAGAGCACCGCGTGCGCCTACACACCCGCCCCGCACCCCGCTAATTGCCCGTTGATACCCAATTTTCAAATTTCTGCGCAATAACGGTCAAAGCCAAACTCTCGCCGCGCGATCTGTACAAACCGCCTCTGTGTGCGTAAATTATAACCGAATAGTTAGGTGATATTTTTATCTACGTTCTTGATGCTGACTGTCTATTTAGACATTATATTATTATAATCGAAACCATTGCAATGACCAGTTGACCACTTTTTCTAACATAGGTACTATTTTTACGTTCACCTACTATCGACATGCTAACTATCGAAACTAGGGTTGGGTCGGCTTTACAAAAAGGGAATGAGACTTAAACATTATAGTAAACTGAAAATGATAAAATGCGCTAAATGACATTGTTATACAAAAAAAAAAATACCACGAGGAAACTAATCTCACGCCGACAAATAGTATTTAAAAACAATTTTAAACACGAACAATAACTTACAAAGCCACCACTACGTAAAAAGAACTTTATAATAACGATATATAGTCCGGTCGTGGGACACTAAATTTTACTAAAAGGTTTTCATAATTCTAAAATTGTTCGTTTTTGGTGAGTGGATAGATAAAGTGCATGGTGAGCTACTGTCAAAAAATTAGAAGTTTTAGGGCTGTGCTAAGGGAATGGCTTAGGTTTTTCTTGATATTTCGTGTAACACAGTGTATATAGAATTAAAATTTGAAATTTAATCCTACTAACATTATAAACGCGAAAGTATGTTTCTATGGATGTATATGTGGATATATATGTGGATGTTTGTTGCTCTTTCACGCAAAAACTACTGAATAAATTTTAATGAAACTTTACAATAATATAGCTTATGTACCAGAATAACACGTAGGCTATAATTTATAAAGATACTAGGTTTCTGCTTGCGGCTTCATTCGCGTAGACTATACAGTTGTATACTGATTTTGAAAATTCTTTCACCTATAGAAAGCCACATTATCAGCGAGTAACATTTGTTAAAACAAGGAGGAGTGGTAAAGGGAATGGGAAGGGGAACGTTTCTGTATTCCGCCCGGACGGAGCCGACTCTGACCGCTAGTTGGTTCATAATTAGAACTATCTTAACCTCACGTTGTAAAATTTTTATAAGGATAACATATGTCATACTACGAATATAAAAAATTTAATAAGACAAAATTTTTTAAAAATATTTTTTTTAAATATTTTATAACTTCTGAAATTATATTTTAAGACTTTCTGTGGTTACTCAAATCTGTCGGATGAAGTTTAGAAAGTCAAGTGGTGTGCTTCTACTATAACTTCATTCTTCTTTCTTAAGATACACATTATAATTGACATAATTGAATTGATATAATTGACGACCGCTTAGCCTAGTGGGTAGCGACCCTGCCTACGGGGCTAGAGGTCCCGGGTTCGAATCCTAGGTCGGGTCAGTATTAATATGATGAATATTGATACTGGTACCGGGTCTTGGTTGTTATATATTAAAAAAAAAATTATATATGTATATATTTTAAAGAATATTTAAGTATGTATATCAGTTGTCTAGTAACCCATAACACAAGCATAATACTTGCTTACTTTGGGACTAGATGGCGCTGTGTGGGAAGTCCCATGTATTATTATTATGTATTGTATTATAATGAATTAAAATTGATAATTATGTAGCTTTATCAAAGCATTTGCTTACTACACAAAAAATTGGAAACACACTGTGGATTTTATACAAATTGCGCGAACATATGAATGATGCGCGGGGCGCAGGCTGGTGTGCGAAAATACCCTGTTGATAGAAGAATTAGTGAATATCAAGTCAGAAAACTAGACACTCAAGAAACCATATATTAAAGACTGCTGAAACTCATAAAAATAACTCTAGCCAACGAGTCAGTTGATATATTATTTGTCTAATGTATAGTACAGTCACGCGCAGAAGTGCCCTGAAATTGTAACATAAAAGTCTAAGTACCTACTCATATACGCCGATTAAGTACTTTATTATCACAGTAGATAGGTATAGTTACTTGCAAAACTGCATCATAGTATCGGGTAATTATTACGTATTGATATTATTTCTCATACACTTTATTTTTGTACAATTGATATTAACATTTCCATTACATTTATTCATGTATCTACATGAGTTATAGAAAATTATTTATTCGCGTTATACGCCGACTGATGGCTGCGTTTACATAGATATGACATAATTCGCAATGATAGTTGTTTAATACACATGGTGGATGACTATAATTTTGTTTTTTATTTTAAAAAAAGTCATGACACTATAGCACTTTTAATGTAAAATTGAAAAAAATTTTTACACACGTTTAAATTTATTTTAAAATTCAGAACAATAATTTCATTGGTTCTTTGTTACTGTCATCAGTGTCATGAAGCCTATATTAGTGACTGTAAGGTATATATAAACGCTAATGAAATTCATTTATAAAATTCTACATGTTTTTGCATACCAACACATACCATGTTTCTATTTCGGGCTAAAGTGTTTTTTATTGAGTCTGAACGAAATTCAATTCAATAACCTCAAAAAACTTATTGGACAATCATCTTTCCTATTTTTCAAAAATCCAGTAGAAGAAAATAATTATCAAATTTATTAACTCAGGAACTTAATTATTTTTGCTGTCATTATCGAATATACCATCATTTTTGTTCTGAGCCTTATACCAACTATTTTGAATAACTAGAATACAATTTGACAAAAAACACAACGGATAAAATTCCAGAAGTTATAGTTACCTTATCACTGTATCGTCATTTTCAGTTACTTATGCCTATTTTATAACTAGGTCGCAATGTTGTTCGACATCCGGTAAACCATTCCTTATATCAGACAAAAATAATTGGAAATCCCCAATATATGTTTCTAAAAAGCCGTAAATCAAGTCCATAGCGTTGGTATTTTCTAAAGTCTAAACGAACGCACGATTCATGCGGGGCGCGGGCTGGTATGCGGACAACGCGCGCTTCTCAGAGTGCCACGCTGTTGCGCCCGCGCTTATTATAGGCTTGTTGAGGTAACAGTTTTTAGAGAATATGAAAACGTAATTGTTGCAATTTTGAAGTCGTCAAACACAAATAAGATAGGTAGCAGCTGCTATTTTAACCAATCAGCTCATTAAGTGCAGTGCTCTAGTGGATAATTGTCTCGACACGTTGCGTTGGTTGGCGAAGTAGAAGTAGCCATGAGTTATGAATTGCTCACTAGTGTAATTTATCTTACTTTGTTTTAGGTATATTGTTTAACCATAACTATAACCATAGAATACCTCATAGTTCTTTAACATAAAAAATAATTGTTGTATATATCCACAGTTGGTTATCAATAATAGGTGCTACAGTTTGTCTGTGTCAATTACTTGTACGTGCTGTGTTGCATGAAAAAGCAGAATAAATTTAGAATTAAATATGTCATAAAATATATAAACTAATATTGATTAAAGTGGGTATATGTTGTTTTATTTAGAAATACCATTGCCTCTATACAAGCACTTCAAATAGATTTCTTCTCAGACTATGAATCGTACGGAACCTTTTTAAAATAACAATTACAGGGCAACGTGTGCACTGAGATGTAGGCAAAATGATATAATAAGCCCCTGCATAGGTATTTTATGACTCACCCACAGCTACACTAATAAAATTTATCCGTAATTTAAATAAAATCCACAATTTGTATGTTTCTAATTTTTCTTGTGATAATCAAGTGCTTTAATAAGGTTACATACGAGCGAATTTATCAATTATAATTCATCATTGTGAATGTTAGAAAAGAATAGTGAAATCATAATAGAAGCATGTAACAGATTTGAGTAACCACCGAAAGTCTTAAAATATAATTTCAGAAGTTTAAATATTTTGTTGAAAAACATGAGAGTAATTTTTAAATTTTAAGTAACTAAGTTTTCGTAGTGTCACATGTGTCAGCTTTCCAAAGCTAAATTTCTAATTATGATTCCATTAAAGTTTCTAATTTTAATTCTGTGTATATACATTACGTTACACGAAATATTAAGAAATACCTGGGAGTTTTTCAAAATGGCGCACGTGGAACGTCGTGGTTTCTTGCGATATTTTGAAAAAGTTCCATATCAACCGTACTACGCTGCCTATTCTTGTTATTTTTTATTAAAAATACGAACAGAATACTCGACTCTGGCGAAATTGCTTTACATGCAGAGAACGCCAATAACTAAAAAGAAGAAGAAGAAATACCTAATCCATAGACAAAGCACTACCGTTAAACTTCTAACTTTCTGACAATAGCTCACGGTGCACTTTATCTATTCAGCAAAAACGAACATTTTTAATATTACAGTACGTATTTTTTTTTCTGGCTACGCAACTAATATAAGACGTGAATCGTCTGAAAGTTAATGCAAAATATCATGGCCATTGTTGCTACAAATTTTGTCATTCTTACCGCATAGCTGAACTAAAGCGCAGGCGACATCTACCTTTGGAAAATACCAACGCTATGGTCTTGATTTACGACTTTTTGGAATCAAATAGGTACTGGGGATTTCCAATTTTTTTTTTGTCTGACATAATAAATACTTTACCGGATGTCAAACAACCAAGCGACCAAGTTATAAATTATAACTATATGATAAATATAGAAATTACGTTACAGTGATAAGGTGATTTTATTTATTTCTTTATTTGGCTCTTCAACAATAGGAATACAATAGCAGTACAAAAATACAATTCAGATTTTACATGTGTACATGTAAAACATGTAAAATCTGAATTGTTTGTCTGCACTTGGTTGTTTGACATGCGGTAAAGCATTTCTTATATCAGAAAAAAAGAATTGGCAATCCCCAGTATCTATTTGATTCCAAGAAGTCGTAAATTAAGACCATAGCGTTGGTATTTTCCAAAGGTAGAGGTCGCCTGCCCTTCAGTTCAGCCATACGATAAGAATGACAAAATTTGTAGCAACAATGGCCATGATATTAATGAAGCACTGGTCCCATTACTTACAGAAAAACACTGTATGCGCTGAAAGATGGGCAGATATATTTAAAAATGTATTTATATATAAGCTCGACACACAAGGTAATTATAACATCTGGAATTCTTTTCCCTGGAATTTTAAAATATATTTAAATGTCTATTAAAATTATTTTCAATTTTACATTAAAAGCGATAGTTTCTTGTTTTTCGTCTAAATAAAATACAAAATTATAGTCATCCACCATGTGTGTCAAACAACTATCATAGCGAATTATGTCATATCTATGTAAACGCAGCCATCAGTCAACATATAACGCGAATAAATATTTTTTTTAAACTTATTATAGATATAGGAATAAATGTAATGAAACGTTAATAGCAGTTGTACAAAAAAAATGCATGAGAAATATTATCAATACGTAATAATTACCCGATACTATGATGGCAGTTTTACTAGTCTACTGTGCACCTATCTACTGTGATATTAAAATACATAATCGGCATAAGTAAGTAGGTACTTAGTCTTTTACGTTATGATTTCAAGGCACTTCTGCGCGTGACTGTACTGGACTAAGGCAAATAATCTTATTATCTGGCTTGTTGGCTCCAGTTATAATTATGAGTTTCAGCAGCCTCTAGT
Source organism: Luffia ferchaultella (assembly GCA_949709985.1). Lineage (NCBI taxonomy): Eukaryota > Metazoa > Arthropoda > Insecta > Lepidoptera > Psychidae > Luffia > Luffia ferchaultella. The sequence continues at coordinate 19,162,952 of OX453240.1, read as the reverse complement.
ACGGTCTCTTTAGTGTCTAGTATTTTGCCTTGATATACACTAATTCTTTTATCGGCAGGGTATTTTTGCATACCAGCCTGCGCCCCGCTCATCATTCGCATGTTCGCGAAATTTATACAAAATCCACAGTATGTATGTTTCTAATTTTTGGTGTGTTAATCAAAGGCTTTGATAAGGACACATAAGAGCTAAGAGTGAACTTATCAATTTTAATTCATTATTGTGTATGTTACGAAACAAAAATGAAATTACAGTAGAAGCACAACACTTGAGTTTCTAAACTTTATCCAACAGATTTGAATAACCATCGAAAGACTTAAATTATAATTGCACAAGATTAAACTTTTTTTAAGAAATTTATTTTATTAATTTTAAAATTTTCGTAGTAGGTATAACATATGTTATCTTTCTAAAAAATTCACAACGTGAGGTTATGATAGTTCTAATTAAGAACCAATCAAAATTTCAAATTTTAATTGTATATAAAGTGTGTTACACGAAATATTAAGAAATACTTAGCCACACCCTTACCACAGCCCTAAAACTTCTAACTTTTGACATTTGCTCACAATGCATTTTATCTATCCACTCATCAAAAAACAAACAGGTTTAGAATTATCAAAACTTTTCTAGTAAATTTAATGTCGCACGACCAGACTGTAATTTTTTTTAAATTTTGGTAGTATCCTTTATGTTATCTTTCTAAAAATTTTACAACGTGAGGTTGAGTTAGTTTTCATTGTGACCCAATCAAAATTTCAAATTTTAATTCTATATACAGCGTGTAACACGAAAAATTAAGAAATACTTAGCCACACCCTTAGCACAGCCCTAAAACTTCTAACTTTTTGACAATAACTCACAATGCACTTTATCTATCCACTCATTAAAAAACGAACAGCTTTAGAATTATCAAAACTTTTTTATGAAATTTAATGTCCCACGACCAGACTTATTTTTTTAAATTTTCGTAGTATCCCTTATGTTATCTTTCTAAAAATTTTACAATGTGAGGTTAAGATAGTTCTAATTAAGAAGCAATCAACATTTTAAATTTTAATTCTATATACAGTGTGTTACACGAAATATTAAGAAATACCTAGTTACACCCTTAGCACAGCCCTAAAACTTCTAACTTTTTGACAATAGCTCACAATCCACTTTGTCTATCCACTCATCAAAAAAAGAACTGCTTTAGAATTATCAAAACTTTTTTATGAAATTTAATGTCCCACGATCAGACTGTTATTTTTTTTTAATTTTCGTAATATCCCTTATGTTATCTTTCTAAAAATTTTACAACGCGAGGTTAAGTTAGTTCTTATTATGACCCAATCTAAATTTCAAGTTTTTATTCTATATACAGGGTGTTACACGAAATATTAAGAAATACCTAGCCACACCCTTAGCACAGCCCTAAAATTTCTAACTTTTTGACAATAGCTCACAATGCACTTTATCTATCCACTCACCAAAAACGAAGATCCTTGGAATTATGTTAAGTAATTTTTTTCTGGCTACGCGACTAATAACACTATCACAACAAAACAAAATTATTAAAGCACTGTTTATATACAGAAATTCAATTAAAGGAAATTGCGAATTTCCTAACCTAACTTTGAAGTAACGGCTGAAAATTGGATTTGCGTAGCGTTCGGCGGCCGCTGCTACGACACACTCGCTTCGCTCGCTCGTCTCACGCGATTTTTATATTCCTAGTGGAATTGAACCGCAATTAAACGGAGTGCCCGCATACCTATATTCGCTTTTTATTGTATTTTATTTATTTTACTGACTTGAAAGCGTCGACTGCTTCTTTAATCACAAATATCTGTAATATTTGAATTCAATTCTATTAACCATTGAGAAGTTTCTTCGTAAATGTGTATCCGGAGGACCCTGAAAAAAATATTATTATCGAGTTATTTAGTTGAGGTGAAAAGTCAAAAATGTTATAGTAATGTGAGAGTAATAGTGCATAAAGTAGACAATTGATAAATGACTGTCTGGTTAGCCAAGTGGTTAGGGACCCTAACTGCGGAGCCGAGGGTCATGGACTTGATTCTCGCCAAATATTTGTGTGCAATAATATGTCCATTTGTTCCGTGTATGGTTGTAAAAGTATCTATATTTGTATGTATTACAAAAAATAAAATAAGTATATGTATTTGTTGTCTAGTGGGTACTAGACAACAAATACACATACTTATTTTATTTTTTGTATTATGGGGTCATAATACAAGCGTAATACTTGCTTACTTTGTGACTAGATGACGCTGTGTGGGATGTCCAAGATATGGTTATTATTACACATACACACTAACACGCCAAGTCAAATAAAAGCTTGTAAAAAGTTTCCTACTTCACTCCCTATAACTCCCTTTTCATATCTTTAAAAAAACGGTACTCCCATACAAATTTACACCCACCATTTCTTCCTATTAATATATGAAAATCCAAAGGCCTTTAAATGCGTCATTATTTATTTATGACGAGTAGCAACAATTCCAATTCTTAAGGCCTTACTTTTAAAAATACCGAAACTCCCATATCAACTTTCACTCCCGGGCCCCCTTATAATATACAAAAAAAAAAATCTTCAAATTCAAAATCTTCAAAAGAGCGAAAACCTCTGAATAACGTTATTGTTTATTTACAATGAGTAGCTACAATCCCAATTTTGGAGTCCCTACTTTTAAAAACACCAATACTCCTATACAAACTTTCACCCCCCGTTTCCACACTTAAATATGAAAACAAAAAATCCTGAAACTAGTTAGTTCCAATTTTCAAATCTTTACCTTTAAAAAACCTATACCCTTCCCATACATACTTTGACTCCTCGTTTCCCCCCTTAAATGTGGAAATTTAAACAGAACCTGAAACATGTAATGACATGTTTCAGGTTCTTTTTATATTTCTTAGTTATTTATGATGAGTAGCTACAATTCCAATTTTTAAATTCTTACGTTTAAAAAATGTATACTTCCATACAAATTTTCACTTTCCATTCAAATCCAAAAACCCTGAAACAAATTATTTGTTTACGCTCAGTAGCTGTAATTAAATTTTTTATGTTTCAAACTTCAAAGGACAAAGACTTTAATGCAAAGTTCGCCTCCTATTTCTCCCCTTTAAATCATACATAACCTATCATCTATATACACAATCACATGTTCTTACTGAATATTAGGTCTGAACCTATGAAGTTGCCGTTTTGTATGAAATAAGTTAAAGTATTTTTTTTTTCAAACATATTTATTTCTGTTATCCAAAGTAATGACCCGTGCAATCAATGCATCTTTGCCAACGCGGTAGCAGTTTATTGATGCCTTTCTTGTAAAAATCAACTGGACGGGAGGCAATAAACTCTTCAAAGGCATTTTGTACTGTTTCTCGGGAATTGAATTTCCTTCCCGTTAAAAAGTTGTCCAAATTTTGAAAAAAGTAAGAGCCGGTAGGTGCAAGAGCTGGCGAATATGGCGGATAAGGGAGAACTTCTAAACCCAACTCTAGCAGCTTGGAGACTGTTGTGCAGTATAAGCTCGCGCGTTGTCGTGAAGGAGCAGCGGAGTCGACCGATTGACCAAAGCTGGTCGCAGACGTGCAAGCTTCACCATCATTGTCTTCAGTCCTTCACAGTACACATCTGCAGTAATGCTCAAGCCATTTTGTAAAAAGCTGTGATGAATCACACCGGCACTAGACCACCAAACAGTGACCATCACCGTTTTAGGGGTTGTTTTTCGTTTAACACATTGCTTTGGTGCCGAACCAGGATTGAACCAACTTGCTGAGCGCTTTCGATTGTCAAACAGAATCCATTTTTCATCACAGGTAACAATCCGGTTCAAAATTCCTTCATTTCTATCTCTGTTGAGCAACGCGAGGTAGGTCTCGACACATACGTTGCGCTGGCGATCGTTAAGTTCGTGGGGTACCCATTTAACGAGTTTTTTACTTTGCTAATTTGTCGCAAATGGTCCAATATTGTTTTGATGCTAACATCAAAAGCTGTTGGTAGTTCAGCTGTAGTTTGAGTATCATCAGCTTCCACAATCGCTTTCAATTCATCATTGGTGACCAAAGTGTCCGGACGACCACGAGCTTCATTATTCAAATCATAATTTCCAGAACGGAAGCGGGCAAACCAATAACGGGTTGTGCGTTCGTTTGTCAAGTTCTTTCCGTGAACGTTGTTAATGTTACGTGCCGTTTGTGCCGCATTAGTGCCACGACGGAACTCATATTCCATAATTACAAGAATTTTTAAAGTGTCAATTATGACGAAAAATTTTCAAATGAAAACACAACGCTAATCAATAAACAAAAGACTGACTTTGTAAAAAAATGTCATGTTTTTATAACAAAATTACTTTGAATTTATTATTCACAGCCAATCAAAAAAATTTTTTTTGCTGGTAATGGCCAGGTCTGAAGAACGACAACTTCATAGTTTAAGACCTAACATTAATTTTCACAAAAGATCGGTCGAGCCGTTCTTGAGTTATAAAAGGACATAGGAAAAGACTGGCAGACAAAAATTTTAAAAATAGTAGAATTGGAGTCAGTAAGTCAACAAATGATCAAATTTTTGTAAGTGAAAAAAAAGAAGTCACCACGAAGTTTGGGAACTTCCCAATTGACCAAATTTTTGTAAGTGAAAAAAAAAGAAGTCACCAGGAAGTTTGGGAACTTCCCAAACTTCCTGGTGACTTCTTTTTTTTATCTCTGCCAAATTTAAAATACAATAATAAATAATCACAAACACACAGTGTATTAGTAATCATTGATAACCTCCAATTTAAAAAAATACCTTGGTTTCTCGTGGTAATTTGTTAGTCCAACGGTAAATAATGAATGCATTTATAAAATCGGTAGGATAAAACGTTCGCTATAATAATAACTATTATTATTCATAGGTAAAAATACTTCGTTACCTTTATGCTCATACCTATGTTCATCTTTTTCACCCATCGATGATAATCCCGTATTTTTACTTGATATTTGCTTATTTAATTCTCTACAAATATAAACATTTATAAATTATAGAAGAAAGAAATAATCATAACTAAGAACATGAGAACAATTTACCTAAAAACTGTACACGTCTTTCGTGTTCTTTATATATTTTTCTTTTTACTTTTTATTTCCCCATGATAATAAAGATCACTTTTTCGACCCATTTTCTAAAAAAAATATTTGTGGCACAGTTTCCGTTACTGTGTCTGTCACCATTTTGAAAAATTAATAACTATATAAACATTTATTTATAAATTAAAAGAATGAATTTTTTTGTTTTGAATATTTTTTTAAAGAAAACATAAAAACTGTTACGTTAGAAAAACGGTCTTACCTAAGTCTATCTAAGTTCAGTAGATGTGGAAACGTGACGTCACAGGCGAATTTTAAAATACAGCAATTTTTTTACTGAAATCAATAATAGTTTAAAAAAATCACATAGATTATTTTTGTATATATATTATTATGATTTTTTCGTACTTAAATGTAACTAAGTAAATGGAATGGACTGAACTGTCCACGAGGTGGTCAAAAGGCTTCCTTGTTCTGTGGGCTTTCTTCTTTCCACACAGAAAGATACAAATATGAGTTACAGTTTAATAATCAATAAGTGTATTTTAGGAACAAGAAACTAAACTAATAAAGGAAAACGAAACAAATCAATTCGAATTACAAAAAAGTGTTGATGACGAAGTGCCCTGTTTGATTCAAAATGGGCCTCACGTGACTATAGAAAAGAACCAAGATGTGAATTCGGATTCTGATAATGAAGAAATGGTAGATACACCACAATTAGCACAAGAAAAGTTTAATAAATTGCGATCTAAAGTAAGTAGCAGGCATATTTACAATTTTACATTTATTAGGGTTTTAATTATTGGGTGTTATCGTTTTTTTTTATATAGGTACTAGGTAGGTATATATAAATTTCGTGAAGGGCCGGTGGTCCCACCGATTTTATCTACTGGTAGAAGTGGTCCCAATGGACCTGAACTTGAGCATAAAATTATTTTGAACGTGTTCGACTTCAAAGTGAATTTTATTTTGAATGGAGACAAATGTTAGTTTTAATTATTTACTTAATAAAAATACAGATAAATACTATTTCTGTGGATACATAGTGGTATAGTGTGGTCCTCAAATCGGTGGGACCACGGACCCTTCACTACAAATTGAAATTCCAGTGTAGAATAAATCACAATCTTTACCATATGAATGTAATTTGTTTTGGAGCTTCACTTACAAATTGTTAAGCATGAAAGTGGTTTACAATGTGTACCTACCCTTGTGTTCTTAAATTTTGCAAGAAAATTTGTAGGACTATTTTTAGAAATAATTGTTTACCTACCTTGTAAACGCATCCGTTTAAATTTTTTTAGGGCATGCCGCTTTATTAAACTTACTATATTTAGTCGCGTACAGACTTGAGATAGAGACATGCAGTAACAGAGGAGGGTGCCGTATACACACTTGATGGATGCCGTGATACATGTTCAAAGTCGTTTCGGGCGTTGTGCATTGCTTAGTGTAACATCGACTGTTTTGTGTATGCGTTCGTTACGAGCCGATACACAATCGCAGAGGTCGTTTTCCATCGCATAACTTACCACATTCCATAACTTTGTCTATTGTGATATATATATATAGATTTTAAGTGTAGTGTTTCTATCGCGAATTATTTCTCCTTTTGATTCAACGATAAGCTATGACAAAATCAGCGACAGCATCGTGTGCCTCGTAGGTACTTTATATTATGTTTCGCCTTCTACCGAATAACAGAGTGGCCCGACCAAGAGGAGTGTTTCCACTCCAATCCTCAGGGTTTGATCCCCAAAGGGAACCACGAAAACTTACTATAGCACTGGGCGCCCCATAGTAGAGAGTTTATCATAATTATATTTTTCTATTCCGCTCTGCTCCTGAAAATATAAATACGTAGGTACATAAAATTTTTGTTATAACAAAAATTCTGCACATTATCGGTGTAGATATGTTAGCTATTGGCTCTTATACTATTTACAATGTCTGCACAGTACAGAACAAAAAGCATCGTCTGAGAGTAGAACACTGCAATATTTCCCTTCTTACTGGACATAGGCAGAGGTTCCTCCATCTGCTCTACTTAGCCCAACGTTCAGTGAACAGACAGGCAGCTGTCAAAGCACTTAATCGTGGTAACATCAAATCCGTAATACATGATTTGTTTGGAGTCATGTGCTTCAATAGGATAGCAAGATGAAAAAACTTTGGTTATAATTACACATTAAAATGCGATTTTAATTTAGGTGGTCATTTACTATTTTTGACGTAATATTTTACTACATCTGGTGATAAGTTAAACATAAGCCATAAATTATACACGGAAGCCTTCCTCTTGAATTACTATGTCCATTGGTGTCAATAATATGCCAATCAGTAGTTTTTAAGTTTATAGCGTTCAGGCAGACGCGGTGGGAGGCTTTATTTTATAATATGTAGTGATTGTAGTTGCCATGAGAGTGGAACACTGGGTGTTCAGAACAGCCACCCAGCAGTGGGTGAACGTGGCTTGATTTATTTGTATATTTTAGCCAATATCAGATAACTAAAAGTTAAGTTTTGTTTTTCATTAGTTATGAATTTGAAATTAAGGAGGTATCTATAATAATGGGGATAAAGTGTGAAAGGGCAACAGTTATATTTATTTCTAAATATTATTATTAGAAAAGTTTGCAACCTCAATCTACGATTTTCATTTTTTTATCTAAATATAAAATATGGTCTAATTATTATATTTTATAAGAAACTCTTCCGTAATAATTAGCTGTTGCCTGTAGTAATTTCTTCAATCTTGTAATCTATATACTTACGCAGTACCTACTTTGTCCTATTGCAGCCGTATCACATTTTTCATAGCACCGGTTAAGGTACTTGTATAACGAATAAATAATTTGAATGTCACCATGATTTTCAGATGGTTTTGAAAGGGTTATCGGATAGGTTTAAGCTGATTTTTAGATATTTTTAAGATGGTTTTGAGCATCACTAGTCTCTGAACTTTATAAAACCATGTCAAAATCATATAAAAACCGTCTCTTATCAATCAATACCAAATTCATCACAAACCCATCTAAAATAGTCTCGAACTCATTTTAAGAACATCAAAATGTCATTAGTGGTATAGTTCGTCTCAAACTTAATGGCGGATCGGAATACAACGCTTTATGCGTGCTTGCGCAGATGCAGTCATATCGCTCCACTGCGTCCCGCTATATCTAAAATTGGTTACTGCGACGCGACTTGTGCCTATGTTCACATCCGCCATAAAGTTTAATTGGAACTATACCATGAGTTTAAGTTGCAGTTGTTGTTATCAGTGTGACGTAATCATGGACGTAATAGTGGGACCATGAGCCTATAACTAGTGGGACCAGTGGGATAAAATTGGTGGACCACGGTCCACGAGACTCATGTGCCACAAGTCACTATATAATCGATTGAGGTGGCCTCGACTTTAGTTACACTCTTCAAGGCTAGGCTGGCTCGGCCTGTCTATATATTGCGTCTAATCTGTATTCAGCCTAAAAGGCATAGACATAAAGGTAATGAAAAATTACACTTACTATGCAATAATTTTTGCTAATACGAGCACCTACATTGATTAATTTTATTTAAAGCTAGTAACCGCTTGTGGCTCCGCCCGTGTGAATTACTTGTTTGTATAAATCGTGATCAAACTTAATTACAGTTCCAATCAAACTTTATGGCGGATCCGAACATAGGCACAAGTCGCGTCGCGGTAACCCGTTTTAGGTGTGGCGCGACGCAGTGGAGCGAGGGGTATATGACTGCGCAACCTGCTTACCTGCGCAAGCACGCTTATAGCGTTGTATTCCGCTCCGCCATAAAGTTTGACGCGAACTATACCTACTTACTGAAGTTCTTATTAGGGTAAGGGAGAGATCCATTTCCTTTCGTCCTCTTTAATATGTATAATTTTCTTCTCCGTTCTTTTTGTAATTTCATTGGTCTACAAAAATTCTTTTTTATATACCTATTTGTATAAAACAGACAAATATTTTTGGGATGAAAATGGGCTAAGTAGGTTACTATCCGAAAACTTCTCTATCTGCCAATGTACTTAAGTCCCATAAAAATCGATTCGGCCTTTTCGGAAATTAGCCCGGACAATCAGTCAGCCGAAAAGACAAACATTTTAAAAACGTGAGTCTGGGTTTTGGTAAGGTGTAAATAACCATATGAGCATAAGGATGCCCGCGACTTTATTCGTCTGCTTTTACAAGTTTATGCAGAAACCCGAAATATTACAAATTAAACAGTAATCAATGAAAGTGCCGTCTAAATTGGTTCAGACATTCCGGAGATTAACCCGGACAAACAAAAAACAAACAAATAGACAGACGGACAAAAAATACAAAACACGTAGTAGGTATTTATGGTTTTGTTACATGCAAATATACTTGAGCATAAGAAAAGTCCATTTGGAAATCACAGACACACACACACTTCAATTTCACTTATAAGTATAGATGTATCTACTAGGTACCTATAGATTCTACAGTACTACGCACGGATATTTGCCGCTCTGAGTTGACTGCGAATACTCAGTGCGCAGGGCAGCGAGGGGTAGAAGGTGCCACACGCGCGAGCGAGTAACGGCGTGCTATCCGACCTCCTCATCTTTGCCATTTCATGCTACTTACTGCAAGTACTGCAACGCTTTCTGTAAATAACTTCATAGCGGCAAAGATCCGTGCGTACATCATGTACACTGTACATCATGAGCTAGGCTTGAGTTTTGTGGAATGATTACTGTACTGTACAGTAGGTACCAATTTTTACCTTTACATGTTATAATACGCACTTGACCAGTTTTGTAATTGAAATAGCATTCAAATATATAGTAATAATTAACTTGGAAAATTCCAGATGTTGGAATGTTACGAAGAAAATTCGCAACAACCTCTTCGATGTTCAGAAGTAGTTGATGCATTTAATAAGTGCGTTTTGTCGTATCGTATGGAAGAAGAAGAAGAATAAGAAATTCAAATAGTACTAGTCTCTATCTTGTCTGAAATTATACTTACGTACAACATTTTGCATTTATATTTTTCTTTTTTGTAACAAAAATGGTCGCACTTATAATAGTGAAATAACATGTAAGCATCAGCATTATTTAGTTCGGTTGCTCATTACTTAAAATGATTTGGAAATTAGAAAATATATTTCAAATAATAGTAGGTAGGTACTTTACCTCATCATAAATATCTCCTCAAATTAAAAGTTGATTTTTCCAGTGAGATATGTAACTCATGTAGGTATGAACCTATTTAGTTTCAGAACAAAACAAAAATCGTGTCGATTACTACAAGCAGCAAAGTGAAGAATGCTGGCCCTTATAGGTGCGTGCTGTAAATTGCTGAAGATTAAGTTTATTTAAATTTGACGGTAGGAAATGAAGTGTAAAGGCCAGAAGATCTACCTATTAATATTGCGATCAAGCAGTTTTGTTTATAATGACCTCACTTCTTATTGCCTACAACGGACCCTGAAAAAGATCATTGCACGAGTGAAGTGAGTACCTGTTATTATGTCGTGCCGCTTGCAGTAGGTATTATAATAATAGACTCCGTAAACAGGCTCCTATTTCGAAACTTAGCAACACGAAAGCGTGACATTTTGCTTGAGGTACCTACTATTTATCGTTATTTTCTGTCGTGCAGTAGATATATTATCATGGTAGGTATTAGTTCTACTAATAAAGTAGATACTATTAGCTTAACTAGCGATCCAAATAGCATGAGATATATCCAGTCAGTGGCTTATCCAGGATTCAAGCTTGGGGGGGGGGGGGGGGGGGGGGCAGATTTATACGTTCTACGATATTAATATGGAATCGAGAATTTTCGTCAATTCATAAAGACATCCGATATAATTAATGTATAAAATTACAGTATTTGATACTAATTTCAACTTGATACCTCCCTGCGTTCCGGTGACAGACCGATAGACATACAGGCGGACAATGGAGTGATCATAAAGGGGACCATTTTTAGGGTCCTGTACACAGTGCCGTCTTTACAAGGTATGAGGCCCTAGGCCCAAGTATCGACGGGGCCCGCCCCCAATAAATGTAGAATAAATTAAACCTTTCGAATATCAAAACCTTAAGTCTTATAGCGTAACACTATAGTTGTAAGTCGCTTTTATAGAAGCTTAGATCATAATCACTTAATTATGCACATAAGCAACTATTTCAAATGACACCAGACACAAATTTTATTTTAAAACTAGCGACCGCCCGCAGCTTCGCTTGCGTAGACTACACATTCCTGTTTTAGGTAGTATTAACATTCGAAATAGTTTATACGTACTTTTTTCTGAAACTAATATTGGGTACACCCATTCAAACTTTCAATCTTCACTCTCCCATCTCCTTTAAGAAAACCGATACTCCCATACTTTTCACCTCCCGTTTCCCACCCTTAAAATGTGGAAATCCAAAAACCCTGAAACACGTCATTATTTATTTATGTCAAAATTTTTATGTTTCTAACTTTAAAGAACAAAGACTCTCATACAAAGCCCCTCCTCCATCCCTCCTTCCTTAAATTTGAAATTTCCAAATATTCCTTTCTTAAAAATTAATACTCACTTTATGAAATAAACCACTGTTTCAAATTTTGGCTTCCTAGACTTAGTAGTTTCGGCTTTATCTACGCCGATAGATCAGTGAGGACAAACGATAGACAGCCACAAAAAGTAACAGATGTCACTCTTGACAACCTTCTTTCACGTCCGCAAAGTTTCATTAAAATCTGTTCAGCCGTTTTGGTGATTAGTTCGAATAGACACATAGACGTACAGACAGACAGACGAACAAAAAGTAGCGTATGTCACTTTTAAACACCTCCTTTTCATACCCGTGAAGTTTCATTAAAATCGGTTAAGCCGTTTTGGAGATTAACTCGAATGGACAGATGGACGTACATACAGACATACAAAAAGTAGTGTATGTCACTTTTGACCACTTTCTTTCCATATCTGTGAAGTTTCATCAAAATCAGTATGGCCGTTTTGGAGATTTGCTCGAATAGACAGACAAACAGATAGCATTATTTTATACATATAGCCTAAAGCCTTCCTCAATAAATAAACTATCCAACACAAAAAGAATTTTTCAATTCGAACCAGTAGTTCCTGAGATTTGCGCGTTCAAACAAACAAACAAACAAACAAACTCTTCAGCTTTATAATATTAGTATAGATAACCCTAAATTATTTGTGAAATGATTTTACATAGAGTAAGATATTTGCTATAGTGTAGATAAAAAAATTCTGCGTAATAAATCTGTAGATTTTATTTGTGTAAAAAATATCTGTTTAGAATTATTTCAAGTTCGGTTTAAAATTATCTTCGTGTAAAGTTTGTCCAGTGTCTTTCAATACTTTCAAATTTACCGCGTGCTCTGCTCTGGTAGCGCGCGCATGCGCGACTGGACTGCTATATGCGGCGCGGCGCGGAAGCAAATAATATTTAAACTGAATGTATTCAGTTTAAATATTATTTGTTAGAAACTAGAAAAGAGATACAGTTAGATTTCTCACATTTGTACACCCAAATTAAAAAAGAATGTTTAAAATCTACTTTTCCTAATATAGAAATACGTTTACGAATTTTTTTAAGCATGATGGTCACGAATTGTAGCGGCGAGAGATCATTCTCAGCCTTAAAATTTATAAAAAATAATGATCATCGAAATGCCATGTTAAATCCTTGATTGAATTATGTTTCGATTATGTTTATAGAATCGGACATTTTAAATAATATAAGTTTTGAAGACATAATTTCTGATTTCGCTCACAAAAATCAAGAAAAAAATTGTAATGTTACATTTCCATATTACATAATAAATATATTATAAATTAAATGACTAACGTAATTAATTACTTTATTTTTATTACTTTATTTTGGGGGTTTTAAAGCTTATGATTTTTTATTCAACGTTCTTTTGCGATTTTCTAAATAATTTTTTGCGATTGGGGGGCCCCCAACATGCCTGGGGCCCTAGGCCCGGGCCTATTAGGACTTTGCGTAAAGACGGCACTGCCTGTACATCAAAGATGAAAAAAGAAACTTGTATAGAATCATTCTGGTACCCGCTTATCTGTTTATCTGTCACAGCCTCCTTTCTCCGAATCTACTAGATACAAAAGTTGATATTCGATATATGTACAGAGTTTGGTGACCCAATAACAAACGTACGTACCTATAGGTAGTCTTCATTTATATTTTATATAAAAAAAACTAAACGGTAAACAAATTAAATTATCACTTTGAGGGCAAATTACATTTTAAAAAAAATCTCAATTACGTCATGATTCATATCAAATGAAAGTCTTGTTAGATATTTTTTTTATAATGTTTATTATAATTTTAAAACGTATAGTGAAGTAGGTATAGATATTAAAGAAATATATAATATATAATAATTTATAATACTTACTAAAATTAATAAGTACTTCTTAACATGAAAATAATCATTGATCCGTAGTAGGTAAGTCATAGGATATTATTTCGACTAAATATTTTTTTTTTCAGTTTAAGTTTTAATTTGTTTTTTTTTTTGTAAACTTTTTGTAAAATTTCGTTAGACATGAACTGAAATGATTTCTAATGGTATTAAAAAAGTTAGTTTACTTTGAGATAGTGAGTACAAGTGCGACGGCGATCGGTAAACGGAGCCTCATCAGGTAGCTGGGCCCGTTGCCGAGGATTTCAATTCATCGTAGGTACCATTTTGATCACTTTGCTCAAGTTTACAAAATGTTTTTCTACCACCTATGTTGCGATTCGTACTGGAGCAGCGTAAGCTTTAAGCGTTAAGCTTCAAGCCCCCTCACCTTAGGGGAAGGCCTAAGCCCCTGCAGACGTCATTAGAGGTAGGTACCATTTTTGATCCCTTTGTTCAAGTTTACAAAATATTTATCTTCCAACTATGCTGCAATTCTATCATAACTGTACTACATATCCAGCACAAAGCGGCACTTGCTCTAGAGTATAAAAAATGTATGGAAATCCTTTACTGCACTGTTTTAGTTGTGTTTTTTAAATTGCGTAAGTGTTCAGCTGGCAAACCTCACGGCCGTATGGAGATTGACATTTAAAAATAATGGCCATCAAGAAAATTGTATAGAGTTCATAAAGGTATATATACTAGCGTAAGAGAGGAACACAGTGTGCGAATGACATCCAGCTCTTTACGGAAATCCTACAAGCGAGAAAGAAACGCAACAAAATCTGTCATAAAACCTCTTTGAACACATTTAGTTTCCATTAGCGACTTGTCAAAATAAGGTCCAGCTTTGTTTTCTATTTTGTGCTTTAATCATTCTGAACTACATAAATTAAATCTTGTTAAATACAATGGTGTCGTGTTCAGTTTTAAATTGATGATAATAATCCAAATGAGGAGAGATTCCACATGTAAGTACTGCCAATAACATACTGTTTTCTTAATGCTTATTTTTATAAAAAGCAATCCTAAATTTACTTGGTTATACGTCAATAGTATACGATAAATACTCTATTTTGTAAATAATTTGTTATTTTAAACAATTATGTGTAAAATACAAAAATATTGTGTAAAATTACAATCAAACAATTTAGCATATGGATTGCACAAAATCTATCGATATGTCGATATTTTCAAATATAAACATTTTGTATATTTAATATTACCTAATTGCACCTGTTCTATTGGAATGATGTCGTTAACTGTTTTTAAACATATTTGGGAGGTTTATTTAGCCTGGCAGCACATTGTAAGAGAACGTATGTTATCTATACATATATACTACACATAGGCTATTTATAAATACAAGAATTGCTCATATGAAAATATAAGATATATACACAAATAATTTTAATCGTTATTTATTTATGACTAGCTTTCCGCCCGCGGGCTTCGCTCGCGTTGACCACAGTTGTACTGGGACAGTTAAAGGAACGCGACGCTCCAGAACATTGTAACACTTTCTAGAACATTCTGAAACTTAACTGCCTAAGAAATCTCTATACCTAATTTCATAAAAATCCATTAAGCCATTTTAGCATGAAGAATAGCTGTCCCACAAGTCGGTCCCAAAATCAGTCAGACGTTTTGGAGATAAACTGGAACATACAGACTAACAGACACTACGATATTCTATATGTATATATAAAAAAATTGCTTTTCACTCTTGACAACGCCCTCTTTATATTTGCAAAATTTCAGTAAAACCGGATCAGCCGTTTCGACGATTAGTCCTAACCAACAGACAAACAAACACACAGACAAACAAACACACAGACAAACAAACAAAAAGTAGCGTATGTCACTCCTCACACCCGTCTTTTCACGTCTGCAAAGTTTCATTAAAATTGGTTTAAATGTTTTAAAGTTTAGCTCAAACAGACAGAAAGACGGCCAAACAGACAAACAAAAAGTATTGAATGTCACTCCTGACAATCTTTTAATCACATCTTTGAAATTTTTATTGAAATAAGTTCAACCCTTTTGGAGATCAGTTCGAACAAACAGACGGACGGACAGACAGACAGATAAACAAAAAGTATTGTATGTCATTCCTGATAATCTTTTCATCGTGTCTGTGAAGTTTCATTGAAATCGGTTCAGCCGTGTCAGAGATTAGCTCGAATAGACGGACAGACAGACATATAAAAAATTGTTTCACGTAGTCACATAGATCTCGTCAAAACATAAAGTTTGTACAGAGACGATAGGTCTGCGATTGATAGATTCGAAAATATAAGCTTTTAAAAATTTGGTCACGTGGTCACATAGATTTCGTCAAAACATTAAGTTTAAGTACCAACACGATAGGTCTGCAATTGATAGACTCGAAAACATAAGCTTTTAAAAATTTGTTCACGTGGTCACATAGATCTCGTCAAAACATTAAGTTTGAGTACCAACACGATAGGTCTGCGATTGATAGACTCGAAAACATAAGCTTTTAAAAATTTGGTCACGTGGTCACATAAATCTCGTCAAAATATTAAGTTTGAGTATCAACACGATAGGTATGCGATTGATAGTTTCGAAATTATAAGCTTTTAAAAATTTGGTCACGTGGTCACATAGATCTCGTCAAAACATTAAGTTTGAGTACAGAGACGATAGGTCTGCGATTGATAGATTCGAAAATATAAGCTTTTAAAAATTTGGCCACGTGGTCACATAGATCTCGTCTAAACATTAAGTTTGAGTACCAACACAATAGGTTTGCGATTGATAGTTTCGAAATTATAAGCTTTTAAAAATTTGGTCACATGGTCACATGGATCTCGCCAAAACATCAAGTTTGAGTAGTAACACTATAGGTCTGCGATTGATGGTTTTGAAAATATAAGCATTTACAAATGTGGTCACGTGGTCACATAGATCTCGTCATAATATTAAGTTTGAGTACCAACACGATAGTCCTGCGATTGATGGTTTCGACAATATATGCATTTAAAAATTTGGTCACGTGGTCACATAGATACGTCTACAAAGTTTCATTGAAATAGATTTAGTCGTTTCGGAGATTAGCCGTAACAGACAAACAGACGGACAGACAGACAAAAAGCAGCCTATGTCACCCCTAATAATACCCACTGCACTTCTGCCAAGTTTCATTGAAATCGGTTAAGCCGTTTCTGAGATCAGCTCAAACAGACAGACAGATGGACAGACAGACAGACAAAAAGCAACCTGTGTCACTCCCGACAATACCCTCTGCACGTCTGCCAAGTTTCATTGAAATCGGTTCAGCCGTTTCTGAGATCAGCGCAAACAGACAGACAGATGGACAGACAGACAGACAAAAAGTAGCCTATGTTACCCGCAGTAATACCCTCTGCACGTCTGCAAAGTGTCATCGATATCGGTTCAGCCGTTTCGGAGATTAGCCGGAACAGACAGACAGACAGACAGACACTTCAATTTTATTTATATAGATTTAAAGTCTGACGTTCTATCTGCTCTCTGATTAAGAACGTCGTAAATAAATTAACTTTGAATGACGAAGTTACTGTATACAATAATTTAACCTCATTGTCCTCCAAGAAACTAATGTCGATACGTCATGTTGCAACGCATAACAACAAACCTTATTATCATGTATCACCAGAACCTTCAACTTTAGAGCCTAAACCTTTATTTGAGCACTAATATTAGACGGATGTGAAGAAAAAAGTACATCACAGTGAAAATATCAATTTTAGGCAAATTATCACTGTCTTTTACAAAAACTTGTTGTTTATCTATATTAATAAAATTGAAGTGTCTGTCTGTCTGTCTGTCTGTTCCGGCTAATCTCAGAAACGGCTGAACCGATTTCAATGAAACTTTGCAGACGTGCAGAGGGCATTACCGCGGGTAACATAGGCTACTTTTTGTCTGTCTGTTTGTTTATCTGTCTGTCTGTTTGAGTTGATATCCGAAACGGCTCAACCGATTTCAATGAAACTTGGCAGACGTGCAGAAGGTGTTATCATGGATGACATAGGCTACTTTTTGTTTGTCTGTCTGTCCATCTGTTTGATCTGATCTCAGAAACGGCTTAACCGATTTCAATAAAACTTTGCAGACGTGCAGAGGGCATTACCGCGGGTGACATAGGTTACTTTTGTTTGTCTGTTTGTCCGTCTATCTGTCTGCTCGAGCTGATCTCCGAAACGGCTGAACCGATTTCAATGAAACTTGACAGACGTAAGGAAAGCATTACAGGGGGTGACATAGGCTACTTTCTGTCTGTCTGTCTGTTCCGGCTAATCTCCGAAACGACTAAATCGATTTCAATGAAACTTTGTAGACGTATCTATGTGACCACGTGACCAAATTTTTTATCTGTCTGTCTGTCTGTCTGTCCGTCTATTCGAGCTAATCTCCGAAACGGTTAAACCGATTGCAATGAAATTTCACACATGTGATAAGAAGATTATCAGAAATGTTGTACAATACTTTTTGTTTGTCTGTCTGTCTGTCCGTCTGTTTGTTTGAACAGATCTCCGAAAGCGATGAACTGATTTCAATGAAACTTCACAGATGTGATTAAAAGATTGTCAAGAGTGTCATACGCTACTTTTTATTTGTCTATCTGTCTGTCTATCTTTCTGTACGTTCGAGCTAAACTTTTAAAAATTTTAATGAAATTATGCACACATTAAAAATAGGTTGTTAAGAGTGATATAGGTAACTTTTTGTCCGTGTGGCTGTCTGATTTCTATGAATCTTCGCAGACATAAAAAGGAGGTTACCAGGAGTGACACAAGTTGGTTTTTGTGTCTGTTTGTCTGTCTGTTTGTTAGGCCTAATTGTCGAAACAGCTGATCAGATTTTACTGAAATTTTGCAAATATAAAGAAGGCGTTGTCAAGAGTGAAAAGCAGACCAACTTGTGGGATAGCTATTCTTCATGCTAAAATGGCTAAATGGATTTTTATGAACTTTGGTATAGAGATTTCTTAGGCAGTTAAGTTTCAGAATGTTCTGGAAAGTGTTACAATGTTCTGCAGCGTCGCATTCCTTGAACAATCCCAGTACAACTGTGGTCAACGCGAGCGAAGCCCGCGGGCGGAAAGCTAGTAATCAAATACAACTTAACTACCTATTACATAAAGAAACAAAAGATATTATAGACTTGGATGAAATATAGGAATTTCATCCAAGACATAATTTGTGGTGCAGTGAGACGACGCGACACTCGATCGAGTAGGCAATGTGACGTCACGGGCAGTAAGAGGCCATCAGTCAAACCGCACGAAAATACATAAATTTCAATAATTTATTTCTCAGTCGTTTATTGACGAATTAAAAAAAAAAAGTGTTCATCATGAAACTTCTCCATTGGAAATGTTTTTGTTTTGTACATTCTCATTTTTTTGTTTACAAAGAGTGCTAAAAAGTTTGTTATTGTGCGTTGCAACATGACGCATCTTCATTAAAAATAAAAATGGTTTATTTATTACTTATCTTGTATTCAACTAAATATACAAATTTCCATGATGATTTTAACGCTTTCTTTACTTCTTTCTGCATATTTTTAATTATCAACTGTTAACAAAAGAAAATGTTTATTGGTGTAAAGGAAATGGCATTTGAATTGATTGACTGATGATTTGTCATTTTAAAAAACTAAAAGTTAGGAAAAGTAAATCAAAACTAAAATTTAGTAGTATAGCAGATTCAAAATAATAAATAGGATTGCCGATTTCGACTTATGATATCGCGGTAATTTCAACGACACATTATCATGAAAGTACTACGTGCTATCGATAATAGAAAAAACATCCAAGGACATCACTTAAACTGGCTCAAACTCATGTGAATTTGCACCTATACTCATCTCCGTTTCGGACATGCGATGTTTTGATGTCAGTTGGTCTCCTGCGCTAGTATATGTATGTCTATGGGTTTAGTCATGGTTTAGTACAGTTTAGTAGTGTAGCAACATTGGTAGCGTAGACCAATTGGTAGCAACACTAGCAACCTGCTGTCAGTGTCAGCATTATAGTACTTTGTGGTACATAGTTTGTAGTTTGTAATTCCGTTATTTTGACGTGAATTTGACTGAAAGACTGTGCTGAAAGAAGAGCAACCGAAATCACAAAATAACCAAAATAAAATATGAATAGACATAAATTCCAGTCAGTGTAAAATAATATGACTATTTTTTTAAATTGTACACTGGTTGAAAATATCTCGGAAGATCATTAAATATTTGCAAAGTGTTTTGTTGAATACTGTTACGGTAAATATATACTGAAATCAAAACATGAGTGAAGATATTGGCCACACGATTTTAGAAAAAATTAATGAAAATTTAATGGCGAAGGTAAGTTTTATTATATTTATTCATCCAGCTATTTATCGCCCGCATGTATCTCAACAATCGGATAAAATAAATGGTAGATAATAAAAATGCTAAACAAGTTTGAAAAGACATGGTCTAAAAAAATATAATCAAATAATTAATCCATAGGTTTACTTCATCCAGCTAGAAGGCCACACAGGCACAGATAGTTGATCATGAAAAAAGACCACATTCTAATCCGATGGGCTTGAGGAAGTTCTGTAAATAGTATTAGCCCTGCTAGTACCTACTCTTTATTATTCAACTTAGTAGTCCAAAAGATTACATAGTTATAAGTACAGCATTAATTAGTTTATGACATATTTTATTTAGCAAGTACATTTAAATTA
This sequence comes from Luffia ferchaultella, assembly GCA_949709985.1. NCBI lineage: Eukaryota > Metazoa > Arthropoda > Insecta > Lepidoptera > Psychidae > Luffia > Luffia ferchaultella. The sequence goes on along the minus strand of OX453240.1, from coordinate 19,142,680 downwards.
TACTTAACTGACTAATAAAATATATATTTGTTTTTTTTTTTATATTTTGCCATGAATATTAAAAGTTTTTATCAAGAGTTATAAAATATTTTTGTTGTTTGCTCAAGGAGTGCCCTTATCAACAAAATGCCATATGCTATGTAAACATTCGTTATAAACTTTTAATTTTCGGTCCTTTATAAAAACCGATACAAAGTTTCACCTCCCGTTTTCCACCCTTAAAATGTTACCGATGTTACAAATATTCTTTTTCCTGCAAAATTCACAGTTAAGTCAAAATGTCACATTTTCACTTTTACAATAAGATCCCAGTTGACATTCAAGATCTACCCCTTAACAAGTTTAAAACTACAATAAAACAAAAGCTTTATGCAAAAGCTTATTATAAAGTATCAGACTACTTAGATGAGAAAAATCCATGGGTGAAAGCCGCTCGCCTATCAGTTTGTTTCAATAATATTATTTTTTAAGCACTTATTGTTAAAAAATTGTTTATAATTTTGTTAAAAAGAGCGTCCCTCAGTTTCTTGCATATTCTTCTGAGAGGAACCAGCATTTTTGAATGCGCCTTTGTGGTGACGTCCTTCCACGAAGTAATAAAATTCACTCTTATGACGTATTTCAAGATTATGTTACATAACTACGAAATAAAGATGATTTGATTAGACATTACAGCCTTCTACTTCTAACCACTCTGAAGTTACAAGCATATAAAAATGTAGAGGAATGGAAACCTTTATGTAATCTTGTAATTAAGAATATTAACCTAATAATTCGTCCCTGGAATTCCTAATCAACGTAACTCACAAATTGCACATTTTGCATTTAAGACATTTAAAAAATCTACAGAGTTTATTCTATGACCGAGCCAAATGGCGTATCTGAAAAAATAATTTAAATACTTATTAGCGGTAAATCCTTAAGGACATAACTTGTTATAAAACAGTAAAGTACTATAATAAAATGAATAATAATTATTGGAATAAAAATAAGACATTGCGTAAACTTACTTTTTTTAAATAATAACTAAAATTTTACTCAAAAGTATAAAATAACAGACAAAACAAATTTTGCAGTAGAAAACCAATCACACTTTTTTGCATTTTACTGACAATGAAGATATTTAAGTTACGTCTATTAGGAATTCCAGGGAAAAATTATATGATTAGATTGTTAATAGGAAAAATATTCGCAATGTGGAATGTAAGTATCATTACCTTCTCCACAGGAATATATGGAAATTAATGCTTACCCTGTTCTGTTAGCAATTCAATCCGATAGTATCCACTAGGTTTACTATTGCAAACAAGAAATCTGTCGTGTTTTGTACATAATGCAGGCTGTGATTCTATTCCAATACATTCTTTCCACCATGACAGTACATAGCAGATCAATAATATTAATGTAAAATGAAATTTTTTAACTCATGACAAGAAAGAAAAATTTATTTTATTGAAAAATGGCTCGATATAAATATGTACTAACTGTAGTTTAATGAGATAACCCATAGTATTTAAATAATGAGTAAGGTGCATTGGGATAAGAACAAATTTGGAGGAAGAGTGAAACATTTTACTTAAGAAGATTTGGCTGCACTTTTTATCCCTACTATATCATCTTTAGAAATGTTGGCTTTCTATGTCTCAAACGTCAGCGCGTGTTTAATATGCCCCATGAAATGTTGTGTGTTATTGACATTTTCGTAAAGGTGACAAAAGTTTAAGTTTAAACAAAAGTCCGATATTACCCCCAAATTGACAATTTCTTGTATAGGTTAGTTTTGTAGTATTATTGTTTATTATTTATAAATAGTTAATACATATTGGGTCATTGATAACTTTTAATTAGTATTAGGATAGATTTTAGATTTTTTTTCCTATTTCAACTATTTCATAACTTTCATAGTAAAAGTCATGAATTTGCAAATTTTTCATAATAGAAAAATTGTTCTTCAGATGTGGAATATTGTCAAATAATTTTATCTTTCAATTCTCTACACTAAAACTTGAAAACAGAATTGAGGACTTTTGTATTTGTTTACTCTATACAGGGTAAGACCGACATGTTAAAATTTTACGTTATTATAATTTTAACATAATACCTACATATGTTTATTATATGTAGGTATGCACTCTTCACTATAGAGGGATAAAACCGAAACACCTACTCTGTAGTCTTCTTGCTTAAAGATGATTTTATGATGAATGTTGTTCTTACCCTGTCATCTTTCAGTCTTACCCCACAATAAACGTAACTTATTAATATTTATGGAAACCTTATTATTGACAAAATGACAATTTTGGTGGCTGAATTAAATATACAGACAAAAGTTATTTACCCCACAAAAAATATATTATAAATAGGTGTACAGTACAAAAGAAGATGAATGCTAAGAATCTACTACCTTTTCAAAAAACCTTCTGATCTTACTCCAAAGCACCTTATTTTATTATCTATGTGGTAGTAATATAAGTTAATTAAAATTTAATCAATTATATAATTAATTTAAGAGTAATAAGTACTTATTACTATTTTACAGGCTCCGGACATAAAAGACTTTACCATAGTAAAACCTATAAGTCGCGGGGCCTTTGGTAAGGTATTCCTAGCACATAAAAATAACAACAAAGAACAAATGTATGCAATCAAAGTAATGAAAAAATCAGAAATGATAAATAAAAATATGATTGCTCAGGTTGTAAATGAACGAAATGCATTGGCTCTAGCGAGAAGTCCTTTTTGTGTTCATTTGTTTTATTCACTTCAGTCAATATCGTCAGTATATTTGGTAAGCATGTATTATTATTTTTATTTTAATAATCATATACTTCTGTTACTTGTTAGGTAAAATTTTTCAATAGTTGAAATGCTGTAGGTACCATCATTTTTATTAACATTATTCATGTATATTTAGACTCATTGTAAGAAAAATAATAGAACTGATATTCAAAGGACAAAACTTTTGAAGTTAAAATATTAACATCTCTTAATATTTTATTTAAATTGAAATTTTTTTTTTAATAAAAATCTCTTTCGTTAGTATACAGTATACACTTTATACAGAGATATATTTTGAGTAAAATTATCAGCTACGTCTCTTAAAAAATTATTATTATTGACTGAAAAGGGGAAAATAAGCTATATTGTATAGAATTTGGTTTGAATAATGTAGAATGCACCAGTGTTTTTTTTCGTTTGATACATACTTAAATTCACCTCGTGCCTATAATAAACCGATGACTATTATAGCCAGCTTACTAAGTACAAACATCATACGACGTTTCTCAATACATTAGCGATTAAAATTAGGTGGATACTTCAAATGTAATAATGGCGGGAGCTAAGGGCGCGAGCAGGTTGTTTTTCGCGGTTTACGCATGCGTCACAAACAGAAAGCTCGTTTGTGATTGGTGTAAAGTAAAAAGGCCTAGTACTGTAAAATACAACATTACATTACAAATTTCAATGTCATAAAGACTGTATTAATAGCAATGTAAAATCCAAAATCAATCGCCAATGCAAAAATCCTTATTTTCACATAAAGACCACCATGGAAACATATTTTGGTTTTTGGATTGTTTGTTCCCGTCTGCAAAAAATTTCCAGCGACTTGTCTGATGTCATTATCACACCTCATTTGGGTTCTGCCCCTTTTCCTGTTTCATTCTCTGGGATACCACATCGTTACTTTTTCCTCCATTTACCTTTGTCTCTGATCATGTGACCCGACCACTTCCACTTAAGCCTTTTAATTTTGAGTGAGACATCCTGGACCTTAGTCTTGCTCCTTATGCTTTCATTTTTCAGTTTATCGGCTTTCCTGACTCCTATCATACTCCTTTCCGTTGCTCGTTGGCAACATGCAAGTTTGTTTGTCGTGTTTTTAGATAGGGCCCATGTTTGGCTACCATACATAAAAACAGGCAGTATGCAGGTATTGAATAACTTACTCTTAATATTTATATGTAGGTCTTTTATCTTTCATTAGGTACCTCCTTATGTCCCCGGTACCTTTTCCATACATAGGTACATACCCTCGAAAAACATTACCCTCTGCATTAGTTGGGTAATAAAATGAAAAAGACTTTTCAAGAAGTATCTATATTTTTGACATGGAGAATGCATAAATATCTCATTCTTAAAAAACACGCAGGATGTAGATTAAAGTAGTATGTATCATTCTGGAGAAAGTGCTATTCTGATGTAATGGGTCACTTTCTTCCCTAGAATAAGACAATCAACTATTTCTAAGTAATTAGCAAATCATTTAAATTTTATTTCAATTTTGTAATTTAAGGTCATGGAGTATATGGTTGGTGGAGATTTGAAATCACTGTTGGGCATGTATGGGTTCCTTGAAGAGTCCATGGCAGTATTCTATGTGGCTGAAGTGACATTGGCATTAGAATATTTACACAAACATAACATTGTACACAGAGATATAAAGCCAGATAATATGCTTATATCAAAAACAGGACATGTTAAATTGACAGATTTTGGATTGTCCAAAGTCGAGACGATACGAGGTAAAAAATTAATATTGTATTTTGATGTGAAACATCTATTGGCGAGGGTATAAAACTGATTATGTGGCGACGCATGCTGTGGCGACGTGTCGCCACGCTATATATTTAGAGAAAATAGAACCTTAAATCTTATTATTTATATTTTTTATTTAAGTATTTTTACAAGTAAAATATTAAATTTTTTTTTTTAACTTTGCTTTAATGTCAAATCAACTGACCAACTGCCGGCCAGTAACTAAATGTTCGCATATGCTCCTCTTACCCCGCGCACCTTACGCGGAGCCATGGTGGAGCGCACCGTCATCGTGAAATAGACTGTATAACTATTACTGAAGTCACAGATTAAAAGAATTGAGTTGTCGCAACTTAAAATATTTTTTTTTATATTTAATTTTTGTATTAAATGAAAATAAATGTTTATTAAATAAATAGTCATCATTTTCTGTAAAAAAATGGTAATATTTAATTTTTAATAATGCCATATTTAGTTCTTGTCGTAATATTGTCTTTTATGTATATTATTTGTACAATGTTTCACATCTGCCAAGCATCCTATGATGGCTCACAATTTTTTTTTGTATGAAGTTAGTCAATTTGTGTTTTATTACTCACGACGGGACGGAGACGGTACATGCGTTTGAGGTAAGAGGTTGTCTGTCTGTTTGTTTGTTTATTTGCTTGTGTGTGTTCGTTCGTGCATATGTGTTACCATTGTCCTCAAAAACTACTGAACCGATTTCAATGCAGTTTTTTGTATTACATAAATATCAGTTCAGAGCAGGTTCTTAGACATATTTTATGAAAGATGGCCACCAGAAGGTGCTGGACCAAATTATTTTTCTTTAATACAACTGGAATTCCGATGCGATTTTTTGTATTGCATAGACATTGCTTCAGAGCAGATTTCTAAATATGTTTTACAGTTTTCGCCACCAGATGACACTGCAATTTATGTGTTTTTTAAAACGACTGGGCTGATTATAAATATTATTATATATTAGTGACCCGCCCCAGCTTCGCACTGGTAGTAGAGCATATATATGCCTACATTTTTTTTCTGACGTAGTGTCGTAGTTCTTCTTGCGTCGAGCATGTGGATTAGATTTAATTAGATTTAAATATAACGTTCATCCTTCTTTACTTGGAATATTTCTAATATATTTTATTTCCAATCTGCAAATATATGAAAAAGTAAAGAATATATACCTAAAAACAAAACGTATCTTTGTTTATTTACATCACACATGTCGCGTCGGTGCGGTGTGGGATCGCTGAATTTATTTTGTCACGCGATAGTTTTAATTTTGTGCTACCTCCTAAGATATTAATTTAAATTGTTTACTGTATAAGGTAATAAATCTACATTAAATATTGTATCTGAGTAAATAGCTTTCCAATTACCATATAATATGTGACAATTTTTTTAAACATTAATATAGGTATAGAGTAAGCTATCCTTAAAAGGTAGGCATATGCCATCACAGACTTTTCTTCAGACCTATAATGCTTTTTTTTTTCAGATTTAGAACTATCCGATTTTGTCAATGGCACACCAAGTTTTAACCTCTGTACTCCTGGACAATTGTTATCATTGACCTCACATCTCACATTTGGATCTGGAAGTGATGTTCATCATACTTTAGTTCCCTCGGAAGCTTGTGAGAACCTCATTCATGAACTTAAAGAGACTAGTATGAATTTCTGTTTAAGATTTTATTTTGTAACTATACATACAATTACTCGATATACCATATTTTATCAAATAATATAACATAATAATGAACATCTCATACATGAATGAAATATACAACTGACCTGTTGGCCGAGTGGTTAGAGACCCTAACTGCGGAGGCGATGGTCGTGGGTTCGATTCTCGCCCGGGGCAAATATTTGTGTACATAAACATGTCTGTTAGTTCCGTGTGTAGGTGTAAAATATTTATATACATTATATAATAAAAAAAAAAGAAAATTTAAGTATATATATCAGTTGTCTAGTACCCCATAATACAAGCATAATACTTGCTTACTTTGGGACTAAATGGCGCTGTGTGAGATGTCCTAGATATTATTATATATATAATTATTTTTTTAAATTTTACTCAAAATGTTTTGTAAAATTGAAATAGAGTAAGTAACAATTCCATTGGACTAAGAGTATAATAATCTTTTTGTTTTTAATGTGTTTTTTATTATAGCAAAAATAGCGGATTTGAAGGATTCTGCACTTTTGGAGCATTCACAGTTATCTGGTATACATCCTTTTATGAGTGCTGAAAGTTTCCACTTGTACCGTGAACCTGTAAGTATAAATATCAAAAACTGGTTAATTGTGTATTAACCAGTGAATCACGTGCCATAGGGTTCTAAAAAGTTGGCTAAATAAAATTAACGAATAATTTATACATAAGTATGTATATAATTTTACGGTATATTCAAAACAATATATCATTTCTAATCCAGTAATTAGCACTAGTAATTAGCACAACATCTAATTTAATCTAATCTAGACAAGATATATACATACCCATAAAGTTCTGCTTAATGACCATTTTTTTATTTTATTCCTGAAAGGGTTAGATTTATGTAACTTTGCCAAATTATGCCTTCATGTCTTGTAACTAATAGTTGGCTATGGCTATAATATTGTGGGAGAATGTGGGGCTTAACTCAGTGGCGAGATATACAAATTCTACATAAAAAAATTTTATTCTCTAAAAAAAATCTAAATTTCCTAGTATATATTATCATGGGACCTGCAACCTATCAGATGTTTTTTCAAGGTTGCAATTCAAATCCCTACTTTTTGTTTTTAATTCTAAATGTCTACTCTTCATTGTCAGTCTTTACAATATGAATATTATTGTCGAACACCCATTTTTCAATTTAGACAGCTTTTTCTCGATTTATTTATTTATATATTTATTTAGCCCAAACTTAGGTATTGAAGTTATTGAATCCAATTTCGATTGAAAATTCCAATCAATGCCTGCTTAAGATTTTCCCAGATTTTTAATTACTTTCATTTAGAAATACCAGGAGAAGGAAACACCTTTTGGAGCTAATTTTATTAGTCATCAAAAAAGATTTTTTTTAATGGCTCTAAAGTGTAAACTCTATCTATTCAATATACACGCAAAATTTCATTCACCTATATTTATAAATGTGGAGACTATGTGGGAGTGACAGGATAGATAAATAGACATGACGAAATTATAGGGTTCCGTTTTTTGCTTGTAGCTCTTGTGGGTCCCTGAAAATTTAATGTAATCTTAATAATCAATATTATTACAGTAGGCTTCCATATTGCCTGCGATATTATATGTAAGCTTTAGATTCAAATCCTTTGCTTTAATACATGCAATTATTTAATGGAATTTGGGTAAGCATATATCTCACGGTTAAACATTTGGTTAGTTTACTGTTTAGTGACTATTTAGATAGTTATATTCCTAGAACCATGTGCTATCCTTTTTAAAGGGGTGTTATATTTTCAGTTACAGGATTCAGGCTCAGAATCGCTCAGTTCCTACCACACATGTGCAAGTTCGTCTAATAATAGTTCCGATTCTAAAGAAAACAATAAATCATCTGATAGCAACACCGGATCATCAAACGGCGAGTCTGGTTTATCAGATTGCAACCATAATCAGTCAACTTCACCATTGTGTCGGGGAATATCATTGAAAAGAATACCTAGGTGATTAGATACTTATATTTAATAATTAAAGCTATCAAATTATCAAATGGTATGCTAAATACTTACAAACATTAAAATTTGAAATTAAGGCGCCTGTGTACGTCTCCCGAAATTCATCTTCAAGCGAGAATCAGGCCAAAGGTACAGCTTAAAAATTAGCCTTGAAAATCTATGCCTGAGGCCACATTTTTGGTCTCTTAAATTGTTTAGTAACTATTTTTATGACCTTACTATAATAATCATAAATAAAATAATGAAAAATACAAAATTTTATAAAATTAAAGTTATTGGGTCATCTGTTATAAGTTTTTATTAGCTAACTTTGACGCTTCATATCGTAAATGTACCAACACTAACCTTCCAAACCAATTCAAAAAATGGCCCATTTAATTAGATTTAAAAAAAAAGTACTTAATATTTTTTAAATATTTTTACAGTAAAAAGTTATTAGTAACATGTTGCAAAATTTCTGTACCGAGTAATAATTGACTTTAAAGTTAGATATTAGTGACAACAGTTTTATGGTTTATGATTGGTCGGCTGTGTATGTATTGTAGACAAATTCGAATTACTTCGAATTAATTCGAATGGCTGAACTGCGTCAACGAAACCGAATGTGTCCAAACAGTAAATTCCCGGAGACGTGGACAGCTAGTGAGACAGTATTTTTAAGACATAGTTAAGTGAGTATATTGGTCGTTGATGAAAACGATTTGAATGTTTGCTTCAATTAAGTAAAAAATATTATGTATAGTATAAAATTTATTTCATTTAGACTTCTTTTCTGCACTTATCAATTTACTAATTCAAAATATTTCTTTAGTCAAGAGACATCACTATAGTTTCCACTTGCACTCTTGTATGGAGTCAGTAGCAGACTTACAAAGCCAAATTGAAACCCCAGCAGCGAATAGCATTATTATTTGGTAATTCTAAATAGGTCATTCTTTGAAATAACCTGCCAGTGCCAGGTCCATGTTGGTATTTTTTTATGATAAGAAGCATCAGAATTAGCTATTAAAAATGTCTAACAGAGGAAAAATTAAAAAAAAATATTCTACATCTCTTTTATTGTTTTGTTTAAAATTGCATTCAATAGCAGAGTTATTTGAAATTATGTGACTAATCACTGAATAATTTGAAAATTTGTCTTAGTACCTAAAAATGTGGTCTAGAGTGTGGATTTTTAACACTTTCAATAAAATGCTTATATGGCTTTGAATCCCAGGTCGGGTCAGTATTTATATGATGAATATTGATACTGGTACCGGGTCTTGGTTATTATATGTATGTGGTGTCTTCGCTTGGTATCCAAAACACAAACTAATGCTTAGTTTGGGGCCTAGACGTTGTTGTGTTGTAAACGTTATTATTGTTGTTATGAAAAGTGACTTCATTAATTTTTTTTTTTTCAAGTTTTGGTAAAATGACTTACTCTGCCCTCAACTTTATATTGAGTTCTGAGATTTATTGTATCAAGGCTAAAGCAATGGTAAAAGCATTTTTCATTACTCTTTAAAAAACTACAGATTAATTTAAACTACAGATAATTTTCATATTAAATTATTGTGAAATCTTGTTGTGGAACTTTCGCTGTTAAATATCTTCAAAATAAAAACGAAGAGGCATATTTTTTTTTACTTTAATGAGTAGAAAACTTCTTTGACGAGGGTAGCGTATTTGACTTTAAGAAACCAAAGGCTATTTTTCTTTGTCTGACAGTGGTGTAATGATTAACTTGGGCTTTAGCAGCTAACGCGATCCCATAAGAATTCTGTCACACTCGTTCCAACGTTATTTTTTGACGAATGGATGTTACTGGCTAATTTGCACAAGTATGACCCCATTTACTTTATGACGATTGTTACGGCCGCACGAGAAATTTCAGACGTAACATCGTCTTAATATCAATTGACGTTCTCTTCTGAATAAGTGTGTAATAAGTCTTTTCTGTCACAGTACACTTATGGCTACAATAATATGAAAATTGCTACAGTCTATATTGGTCTATTTAACTTTTTGCTTCTGATCAGATATATAGTGTTTCACAAGCATCCTCTAATCTTGTTATATTAATCTCAAGATTATTAATTAGCAGGTACCTACTTGTTCGGTTATGAAGAGAGTCCAGCAACTCTCCTCTGTACAATCACACGCCCTTACTTACCAATGGTGGCATGTCATTATCTGTTTATTTTGTTGTTTAATTGGATGATGATTGTGCTATCTTTCAACCCAAAAACCATGTTGTACACTATTTATGATGTGAAGGAAATAACATCTATGGAGTGAAATAACATCTACGTATATAAATCAGTGTCAGAAATTGAGTACTAACACCATAGAGTAACCAAATGGACAGCAGTAATGGTACAGTAGAGTGCAATCTCAATTTTTAATTTATGTGAACGCTAATTGAAATGGCGTGTGTGAAGGCATGCGCGTTTGAATCCATGGATGGTCCTTGCCTTAGAGATTTGTCGACTTCTCCACTCATGCCACGGCAATTTGTATATCAAAAAACTAGATATAAATGGTTAAACTGATTTGATATTGATATACCACCTCTGTTAAACTTTGCGACTAAGCAAAGTCTATTAACTTTTGGCAGTTTGCATTCTAAATCAGTGTGCTCAATTAATTAAAAAATATATTTTCTTTTTAATAAACTAAGGATTACTTGCAGTTTTCGTGCCAAAAAAAGGAAAAGGATTTTAGACTCTGGAAGCGAAACTCCAGTGTCAGTACTAACTTTAGAAGAGTCCAAAGCAAACCACAGTGGGCTAACTCAAGAGATTATGACATTAGAGCTTAGTCAAAATACACCAAAGAGGCAAGCTATACACTCTACACCTGACCGTCGTAAAAATCCCATAAAAGGTGTACTGAAAAAAAGGTATGGTATTGTGCACTCTTCCTTATTGTAAAGATTTTTGGGCAAAATTATTTTTTGTTTTAATATCATCTTACTGTAAAAGATGGATGGAAGCAAGAGTTGACTTTTTTGTAATTTTTTATAATAATATCTAGGAAAAGACACACGCGGTCATCTAGCTGCAAACTAGGCACAAGCCTGTACTATGGGCATTAAACAACTGCTATACATACTAACATGTTTTTTTTATAACATATATAGATATTTTACATCCAAGCATGCAACAAATATACGCGTTCATGCACATAAATATTTGTCCCGGGCGGTAATCGTACTCCGACCTTTGGGTTTGCAATAGACGCTTCCGACCACTTGACCAACCAGTCAGTCAAACAACAATTTACAAATTTTCAGGTGGGTGTCTCAAAATGACAGTCATCATTTTAATGTAGGAGTGATATTTTCGACGCCAGTGGCTGGTCACGAATCGCCAGATAAAAAGAAAAGCCAAAAAGCCACCCGCTTCAATTTACCCAAAGACAACATAAATATATCTGACAGTAATAAAGGAAAATACACATTCAGTAAAAACATTTCGACAAGTTTGGAGAACATCCCCATGAGGAGATTAAGTAGAGTATGTATGCATTAATTTATAATTTAATTAAAAGTTTGACTACAGATTATATTGTACATGACGATTTTCACATTTAAACATATATGCAAGAGTTATCACTTGGACTTACAAAAAGCGGTGTAAAATCCTGCATCTCGCACCGACTCACTCGGGTCTCAGTTTGCTCTGCGGTTATAAGCATTTGGATGTTATAAATTAGACCACATATTATTTAGTATTATTATCTATGTTATGATTTTATCATTTCTTTCGTCTATGCTATGGTTTGCTTTTCTTCTTGTAACTTTGATTAATAGACACGGAATAGGATTATAGGTAAAGTTTGCCAATAAACTGTATTGAAATTATAATAATATCTGGAACATCTCACACAGCACCACTAGTCCCAAAGTAAGCAAGTATGATGCTTGTATTATGGGGTAATAGACAACTGATATACATACTTTAATAATCTTTTCTATAATACGTAGGGCATACTTAAAGTTTCTGGAACTGGCCACTTACAACAGAAAAAATAGAAAGCCATTTATGAAATTTGAAAATGGTGCTCCCTGGGAACGTTACTTTTTATATTGCGAGATAGTCATTTGTTTTTTGATTGTGGCGTCGGTTTGAAAATATTGTGTCGGAATAATAATATAATGAATATAATAATAATAAACTTGACTACATAAAATTTTCGCGCTATGATTTTTTATGATTTTCGCTATGGCTTAAGTCAGTTAGAGAATTGCCAGAGACTTCAATCGGCATTTGTTAATAAAGCTCCAACTCGTAGCTCTGTGTATAGGTGGTCCAGTGATTTTAGACGTGGACGTAATTATCTCCATGACGATGGACGTGAAGGTCGAGCAGTGACTACGGTCACCGAATTAATACTGATACCGTACGTCAAGTGGTTGAGACTGATAAAAAAATTACATGTCAGCAAATTCGTACGGTGTTAGGCATTGGAATGAGTCAAGTGCAAAAGATTTTATATGTGCATCTGAAGGTACGGAAGCTTTACACTCGACGGATACCGCATGATTTGACGGACGACCAGAAACGACTACGTGTAGAGCGGTGTCGCAAAATGACAGCAAAGTTTAGTGGAGTGCAAACATTGGCTGTCTATAATATCGTGACAGGTGAGGAAACCTGGGTGTAATGCTTTGAACCGGAAAGGAAAAGTCAATCGGCAGAATGGGTTTTTATTTTTGAAGATTTGCCAACGAAAGTGAAGAAAAGTCGAACCGTTGGCAAAAAAATGGTTACTTCTTTTTTTGGCAAATCAGAACATTACACAACAGTGTCACTTGAAGGCCAAAGAACAGTAACTGCAGATAAATATGTCAACACTTGCTTGCCCAGAGTTTTAGAAAAAGTTCGGGAAAAGCGTCCTCCAAGCAAAGTCGTCCATCATCATGATATTGCGTCCTCACATACCGCTAAATTAACAGAAGCGTATTTGAAGGGTTCAAATGTAAAAATGATGACGCATTCGCTTTGTACCATGCGACTTGTTTTTGTTCCCGAAAATTGAAGATAAACTTAGAGGCATACGTTTTACGAGCCTTGAATCGGCGGCGAGTGCATTCCATGAAGCTATTGAAGAGGCCCCTAAATAAATTGGTCCAACTGCTTTTTAAATGCTTCCACCGAATGCAAAAATGTGTCAATTGTGGCGGTACATACTTTGAAAAACAATAAATGTATCATAAGTCATAGCAGGTCTCATACATTTTTCCCCGGACGAGAATCGAACCCGCGACCCTGGGCTTCACAGTTAGGGTTTCTAACCACTCGGCCAACAGGTCAGTCAAGTCCAGTGAAGTTGTATGAATAGTCCTTGTACCAAAATTTTTTGTCAGCGTAGGCAGCAGCATACTGCTAGCGTTATAATACTGAGCCTGCCTTCATTGCCCATGTTTATTTCATTTTTATTATTGTACTGTAAAATATTTCTTCATCATCATCATCAGCCCGTGTCTTTCCACTGCAGGATATAGGCCTCTCCCAAGGCTCGCACAAATATTTATTTATTTTAAATTATGTAAAATATTTATTTGTAAATATATTATTAATACATCATACAGTATACATTAAAATGTTATTTATATCTTTTTAAACTTGTAGTATGTGAATGGTTTTCATGAAGCATGCTTTTTTTTCAGAATGACAGCAATAAATCCCCCACAGACAGTTGTCCGAAAACTCCATTGGCAGTTCAAACACCATACAGAACACCAAAAAGTGTTAGAAGAGGAAACCAAATATCGGATCAGCGTATTTTAGGCACACCCGACTATCTAGCTCCTGAATTGCTTATGAAGTATGTCGATCAAATTATGAATATTTTTATATTATCCACCTTTACAATTCACAGCCTTTATTAGGGAAAATGCCTGATTTTTAAGTACTCATAAAATTACTAAATTGGCTCTTGTGCTCCTGATTTAAAGTGTAAATTTGTTAAATATTAATAGCACAGTAGTACAGTAGAGTTCTGTACATCTGAGATGGAAAAACGGAACTATTATGGGGTCACGCTCTTGTATAGAGTAAGTAAATTTGACAGCAATATTTGGTTTTAATAGTCATAAACGTCACTTCTCGGTATCGAAAATGTCAAACGCAATTTTGCGGGGGTGAACACCGGCGTGCAGGGATTTCGCGGAAGTGAACCGGCGCGCGGGGACCTCGCGGACTGAAACTCGTCATCTTGCACCAGCTAGCTAGAGTATGAGTGGTTAGATGGTAAACACCGAAGAGGGCTTCTAGTCAATTCGTATTTTAATGCTCTCGTGTTTGTCTGCCATATCCTATTTTTTTGGATACTTGATATCTTGGATATATACTGGTGGCAAAGGTTTCTGTGAAACGTCTGTAACCGTATTTTGCCTTTATTGGTCTCACAGCGATACCAGCTTCTACTTCACTTCAGGAATTCCATTCTCATCGATATTCCATCTCACAAATTGATGCTTTGCTCGACATACATTTCGATTATCGTATAGCATGAGACTTTTCAACAAGAAAAAACAGTAGCTTAAGTGTCTATATTACTCTCCATCCTTTCAATTATCTCTGTGTGAAAAATCACGTAGTTTCGGTGCTCTGTTACGAAATGAAGAAAGGATAAGCAAACTAACACATTTTTACATATATAATATTAGTTAGGATTAGGATATACCTTTATTGCGGTAAACCTAGTGTGGGACGCCCGCCGGCTCCCTGGACCAATGATATGAAGCTTGATACCGGTAGTGGTTGGATGAAGATGGCCGAGGATAGATGAGTGTGACGTGCCCTGGAAGAGGCCTATGTCCAACAGTGGACGAATGTGGGCTGATAGATGGATGGAACCTTTATTGTGACTATACCTATAGGTGTATTTATAAAAACAAATTCTAAATTATGAATTAACGTTCAATCGCTTAATAAATAATAGCACTGTTCACGTTATGTCAGACAAGGTCACGGGCCGCCTGTGGACTGGTGGGCGCTGGGCGTTTGTCTCTACGAGTTCGTGACGGGCGTTCCGCCTTTCAACGATGAGACCGCGCAGGCGGTTTTCAATAATATACTCACTAGAAGTAAGTACTGCTTTATTTAACATTCCTAAACTCATTTCTAACATTAAAGTAGTCGCTCTATGTTAGATATTTCTATATAATAACGGAGCTCGCCACCGGCCTCCCTAGTAGAATCAGCATAACTGACAGATCACGACTTTCGGCGCCGCGAACAATTATAGGCGCGCCGCGCGGGCACATAGTATGTTAATTGAGACATCTGTCACAACAACAGTCCCATGTGTAAACCTTCACTCACACAATAATGGACAACTTCGGTAGTGATATTTTTATTATTTTTTGTTCATTAAAAAATTTCCTACTAATGTATTAAGTATTAATGTATTAATTTGGCCCCATCGGGCCATGGTTCGAATCCGAGCGTGTATCAATGAGTTTTTCTGACTTAAGTACACAATATCACTGACACCGTGCTTCGGAGGGCACGTTAAGAAGTCGGTCCCGGACGCTGTCAATAGATGGCGGCCGTTACAGTTCCCAACCCGCAGTGGAGCAGCGTGGTGGACTTAAGCTCCAAGCCCCCCATCCTCACCCTGGGGGAGGCCTAAGCCCCTACAGTGGGGTAAAAATGGGCTGATGATGATGATGATGTGTTAAGTATACTTTTTACTTCATTTAAATCCGCCTCTTAATTTTTGCGTGGTAAGCAGTTAAACTTTCAAAATCTTTCAACGGTCCGCAGCCGCCCGCGAACTGGTAGTGACGCCACCGCACGCTACTGTGTTCGAACGTGCAACCGTTAAACCCGACAAATAATACATTCCTGTGATTTACATTGACTATAAGTTAAATTAAATATAACTAGAAAATATGATCGATGAAGGATTTAATAAAACTCAATCTGATAACCTACCTCGCGTGGATTCATTCATGGTGGCTAATTGTTTTTTTTTTTGTTTTTTGTTGTTTTTAATAGCATATCACTACTTTTTACGTAAAGATTTATCTTTTGGAAGCTTCGTAGGTGTCGCGATTGTTGTACTTTTACACATAGGTACTATGCAGTATTTGTAGGTACTTTCGTGTTCCATTTTTGTTTTGAAAAATCAATAATGAACATACCCACACGAAGGAACCGCGTTGTCTGCCTGCCGCCAGCGCCAGTAATAGCGTCATGACGTCATCTATCGGCTGATGCATCGCGCGCTTTTAATCAAAATTTCCGATTTTAAATTGATATCTATTATTATTCAAGATATTTGAATTTTGTTTTCACTGATATCCTAGTGTTTTTAGGAGAATTTTAAGACAAAGAAAGTTGTCCAAAGTCGGTCGGAATTCGAACCAGTGACCCTCCGGTCAGAAGGCAAGCGTCAAACCACTGAGCCACTACCGCTCATTGTAATAGTAACGCCTATTTGTTAATTAGAAAATATTTACCAAAAACTGATTGGCGGTAATGTAGCAAACTGTCCACGCGGGCGGAGCAGTAGGCAACAGCTAGTATAAAATAATTACCTATGTCAGTCATAAAGCTTCAGTTTACATGGTAAATGTCATACATACAGTATGGACCTTTAGGTACCTAAATACCTATCGATTTTAAGTCGTTAGAGACCAACTTCTTTGCGTAAAGATTTTTCTCTTGGAACACGTATAATAAATAGCTTCGTTGGTTTCGCGATTGTTGAACTTTTTGCACCTAGGTACTATGCAGTATTTGTAGCTAGTTCGTGTTCCATTTTAGTTTAAAAAATCAACAATTAACGTTAATGAACGTAGCCACACAAAGGATTCGCGCACCGGTCCCTCAGCCGCCCGCGACAAGCAGCGTGTGATGACGTAATCTTACGGCTAGGCATCGCGTGTGTTATAATTCAAAACTTCCGTTTTCAAATTGCTGTAAGTCTGATATTTTTCAAGATATTTTAATTTTGTTTTCACTGTTATTTTTGTGATTTTTAGAAGATTTTTTACGCAAATAAAAAAATATATAAAAGTTGTCCATTGTCGCTGACGCAAAGAGTAACAACAGAATCTAAGTATTGATTTTGGTGGATAAGACTGACTCTAACTTGACATAGTGATTAGGAATTGAATTAGGAAAAACCATAGACGAAATAAAAACTCCGGACTGACTGTCCCTGTACAACCAATGAAGCATTGCATTGGCGGCCGCGTTAGTATGTGTGAGTGGATAGAGTATTGCCAAATTAAGAAAATTACAACATTTTTTTTAAACACAATGAAATATAATATTACAACATTAAACACTTAGACAACTGGACAGCTGTCACAACTCTCTGAATTTTTTGCTTAATTAACATAAAAGGAAAGATCTCTTACATCTAATTCAGTATAAATGGTAGTAATAAGTAAGTAAGTAGGTAATAAGTATAAATGGAAGATCAATATAAAAATTATTTAAAAAACTTTTATTCAGTAACTAAAAGAAGTCGCTTAAAAAATGAATTCTTTAATTTGATATTTAGGCCCCAAACCGGTCAAGTGCGCATCATGTGACATGGAAAACTACGGATGTCATATGGGTTACACTTACAAATTATATTTATGCGTAAATCAAGCATAAATGTAATCTTGCTGTCAACGAGAACCTTTTTATCCATCTAACACACCACATGTTTTTTATAGATATAGAATGGCCGGAGGGCGATGAAGCGTTATCTGCAGAGACTGTGAATGCAATAGAGTCACTTTTGACCATGGACCCCATACAGAGGCCGTGCGCTAACGCTGTTCGCAACATGCCGCTGTTCCGTACCATAGACTGGGACAATCAATTGAATACTGATCCACCATTTGTGCCTAATCCGGATGATATACACGACACGGGATATTTTCAAGGTGATTTATTTTTATATTATTGTGAGTACCATTGACGCTTTCTAAAGCTTCGAGTTGCACTCTGTTGTCTAATAGTATATGGTTACTAAAGTCTGATACGTCTCCAGTGGCGATAGCTGTACTACCGGTAAGACGTCCATGCATTCTGCTTGGAATACAGAGTTGTGGGCTCCCAACGTCCTCTGATATAGATGTTTAAGTCTTCAGATGTCACGCCCGTCTTAATGCAGGACTTTGTTTAGAACCATCCGTGTAGATCATCAACTCCTTAGAATTATGATCCTCAATGAGAGAAAGAAATTGTATATTTATTGTCGAAATTATTCTTTTTTTAGATATCATATTTTTCACAGCTGCAAGACGCGGCTTCGTCTCGACTTCGTCGAGTATCGCTCTATCCGGAACCCTATTGTTATTCCAAATATTCAATGCTTTAGACGTACTCCTGCGATGACCGTTTCCTGTTTAGTAAACATTAAATAGCGACAGATCCGGCATAGCTTCCAAGGCTGCAGTTGAAGTAGCCCTCATACAGCTTGTCACGCAAGCCGATCTTTGCAATCGCTGTTGTCTAGTTATTGTCATAATCAAGTTGACCCTTGTCCACCAGACCGTAGCACCATTGCCTGTTGTTGGGCGTATAAGCGTTTTATACAGTCACAATGTAGTATATGGGGATCTTCCCCATTTGTCAAGAATAATACTAGTATTGCAGCATCGCCAGAAAGTAATACACGCTTTATGCAATTTTTCGTCCAGATGACTACTCCAGCGCAATTAGCGCTCAAGTACCACCCAAATGCAAATGGAGGTCCACTTGATGAATTCAGGTAGTCGGACCCAGATTTGCTTCGTATATGATTTTTAACGGTTCTGTTTTCGATGAGTTCACCGTTAATTCAAACTCTGAGCGTCAATTTTCTATTTTGTGTTAGAGTTAGAGCTACTCTAGTCACGTCACAAACCGTATTACCAAATCTGCTTGTAACAAATATTACCAGATCGTCGGCATCACCTATCATGTAAAAGTGCCGACTATCGAATCTGACAAATCAAGGATATTCCGATGAAGTAACAAGAGTATCCCACCTTGGGGTAAACTCCTTGCTACAGTGGTCTTTTGTGTGTTATCGCAAAGAGCCTGAATGTAGTACTATATAAAATTAACATACGCTACGATAACAGGGGCCGCGAGATTGGGTTGAGTAACATATTCTCTTTTTGTCAGTCGCTTGGTGATCGCTTTAGTGCCATCGTGCGAACCGGTCGCGAACGTTGCGACCATTTTATACCAAAAAATAAAAAAGGTTTACTGTTTGCTATCCGTTCGTTTAAGAAGCTAAAATGCCTGACTGTTTTTTACGCTATATATCGCAGAAACCAAAAATTAAGAAAGTAGCTGAAAATTCGTTGTTTTACGTAATATTTTCCAAAATAATATAAAGAACTGCGGGTTTTTGATTGAAACGCAAGCTTGCTCATTGTCGCATAGACAAACTTTATTAGGTACGCAAAAAAAAGACCAAACTATATTGTACGTATCATTGGGCGTATGACGGATAATATTATAATTATCTTGTAAAAGCTCGTTGGAAGAAGGTTTATTATTTTCCAATAGGTTTTTGAAATAGCGCAAACACAGCCAGGCATGTTAGCTTTTAAAATGAATGGTTAATAAAAGCATATTAAATATGAATAACTTTATTTGAATTATTACAATGTGCGGGATCGATTCGCACTAAAGCGACTATGTGCTACTAAACGAAAATAATTTACGAAATCTCGCCGCTCCATTTATGGTGGCGTATGTTCACTGTATTAATACATTTTAATATTTCTGCGCTACTTCCAATAATGCCCAGTCACTGTTGAATACAACTAGTTTTACTCAAGTAATATCCGAAGCATAATTTTTTTATTACCCAGCAATCGTGAGTAATGCTAAGTTGACTCGGGTAAATCTAAGTCTATTTCTTCATTTAATTTTACCTGTAACAAATATATCGAAATCAGAATGATACTTAGAAAAATCGTTGTTTTCAAGTGTTTGACTTCAGACTTTAATCCAATATTTGTTATATTTTTCAGCACGCAACATTCTACAGAAGCTGCAAGTGTCGAATTTCGATATGTAAATGGATATGAAACAATCTTTGTAGCACAATAATTATTTGTAATGCACTATACTTTTTAGGTAAGTAATAATAATTTAAATGAATTGCAAAATATTGGTTAATTATTGTGATTTTTTCCTTATAATTAGAAACTTTAGTTGTACCTAATTTTAGATCATGAATTGTTGTTGTTATTTGACAACTTTATTGATGTTTTATTATGGCTTTAAGGATTCTGTAAAAGTACCTTATTATGTACATAAAAATTAGACTTAAGACGAAAAATTCCCATTAGATTAAATTGTCAACAAATAAATAATGACACAGAATGAGAAGTTTTTTAGCACAAGTTATTGACCTAAGAAATATTTATCGGAGCCCGCATAAGCGTTGTTTTTCACGAAACCTGTGCTGTTCATTTTTGAAGAGTGAGGATAAGCAATTGCGCTACTTACTCCGGACTATAGAGCACACTCATATCACAGCAGTAATGTGATAATCAATCATTGCAATTCCTTATACTCACTTTACAATATTTGTAGTGTATAAATAAATATATATATATATCAATATAGCTTACAAATATGTCTGGCTTTAAATGAACATATGACAATACTTACTATATGCATACTGTATTGAGATATATTTCTTAGTACAGTGGCATAATATATGAAACTATGCAAATATGATTTATCATAACTCATTGATTAAACATAAATGTAAATGTGTTACTGACGATCCTAACGCGATGTACGAAAGTTGCGCTAAAGGCACAACTTCTAGTCGGTGCATTCATTCACAACTGCGTTTGTCTAGAGTGATTTACGTAAAAATCGTGTAAAACACCTTCGGGTTTATAATACCTGTGTAAACCATGCAAAAATTAGACATCTTTCACAAGTAAAGTAGTAAAAATTATATTTCACGCGTAAATTATTTTGTTTAAAATATAGTATACATTTTATCTAGGCCAGGAATAGGTTACAATTGTGCCTTGTGAGCCTATTCTCCTGCACAGCCTGGGCATTTAAAATGACCGGCTTCTTAATGTGCTCATCAGCATGTTTCATACTTCTGAGCCACCGAGTTGCTTAACCACGTGTTTTATAACCTGAGCGGCCTTAAGAGTTAGGATATGTTCATTCACCTCAGTGATTTAATATTAAACTTAGTCGTTCATTTATTTTTAACATATCAATATAAGGAGGGATATGTACCCCTCTGCCCACTCGAACCCTCTCTAAAATTGGTCATTTTAGCATTTAGATTATGAAGTAGATCTTAAGTTGCTTCTTCATATTAGTGGTGAGTCAGCGTAAAACGTTTTACGATTTTACCCGTAAATTTTTGTATGTGTGTTTAAAATTACAAAATTATATACAGTTTGGCAGACAATCGCAGGGCATACCGCGAAGTACGTAATCTATTATCAAATATGTCCCACATTTATTTTGACAATTATTTTAGGGCTCAATTTAAAAAAAAAAAGTTCTTCATCAGATTCAGTGTATAGCTATATGCCCTGCAGTTCTTTCAACCTGTACACAAACACCAAATAATAAGGCTTGGAATGTAAGAATAAATTTATTGTTCTGGTTTATAAGGTTGATAATAAAATTATTTAATTGAATGTTAGGGATTTTTCCCTTTTTTGCTTGTTCAAACAAATTGTAAAAAGCATTAGATCAAAGATCAAGTGCTAGAGTCAAGTTTTAGGGAAAGATGTATATTATATAGACATTATGACGTCGCTTAGTATTAGCTAAATGTCAGTGTCTGTGATATTCAACTAAACAAAGCAGCAAAACATAGGTGTAAAAAGTAAATAAAGAAATTTTATGTATTCGTATATTTTATTCTGTCAAGGACTTGGCACACTTTTTTAATTTAAAACTTCCAAAACCAATCATTACACAATTTTATATATACACTGAAATTTTTTCAATGGTCTGAACAATTATATGCAATTATTAAGAAATATGCCTATATTATTATTTTTTCAAGACTTTTCAGTGCTATCAATTAATTGAGAAAGGCAAAATTTTACTACAGTTATCTTTCTCAAAATAATTGTAACAAAAGAATCTCTGTTTATTACAGACATAGCAAAGCATTTACGTACAAAGACCGACAAAGCACGAGGAGGAATATTTAAAGAATTCAACTAAACAAACAAAAATTCATTAGCGACTATCTTGTAAATCAGCCAAGCATACTCCATTTGCTCCAACTCTATTTACGTTTCCAATAATTTTAAAAGTATTTTTGTGGTTTATTTATAGGTATTATTTTACTGTACACTGTTAGTATCAGTATAATCCAAATAAATACAAGTTTATGAAGCAAATATTATGTATTGTGTCATTGACATAAGGCCTTTGTTTGATTGTTTTACGTATTAATTTAATTTAAACGTGGTACTCTATTTTTAATTGTATAGGTTGCTCAACAGAATTTAAATAGGTAGGTGAAAATTATGATGTATAATAAAACACGGAATTTCAACGTAGAGTTCGACAACTGGCATCGATACGGTTACAGTTAACACTTGCGAATCAGCAAAGTTTTGGGCTCACATTTTTCAGGACTGTGTTTGTCTTTGTACCTAAGTACAATTCTATGTCTATGGTATTTATGCATTACCTATCTAATTAAAGTACTATTTTTACTATACTGTTAAGAAGTAATAAAATAATATTTATCGCTTATTTGATAACATTAAAACGAAAATATTTTTTTAACGTATTGATACGAACTGACGCCATTGATATTCGATATTTAAATGGATGAACAAAGTACCAGCCAGGGAAGTTAATTATAAAAACAAATAAGTTCATGAACAATGTTGAAAGTTCGAATGAATTCGAAAATCGAATTACAAATGTTTATTTTCGCCATTCTTCAACGGTGAACTAGAGTCCGCGCCAACGAAGAAGTCCCGCAGCAACAAAACAAACTATATTTTAAGTGGGTAGTTGTTGTGTTTGAGCGTATGAGAATTTCTTCGAATGTGAATTTAATTGTCTGTAAACGTTTAAAAAGTGGTTTAAAATGTTTAAAGTCCTACGAAGTGCGACCCGAGAAGTAATTATCAAAGTAGCGCCGCGGCTACGGGATTTCTTTGGTGGCACGGACTCTACTACCCTTCTGTCTAGATATATAAACAGATCGCGACGCTCATCGCTTAGAATTTTTCATTTTGATTCTTGCTGATTAAGGCATTAAAGCCTCCAAGCTGCTCCAACCCCTCCTCACCCCGGGGGAGGCCTAAGCCCCTGCAGTGGAGTAAAAATGGGCTGATGAATGAAGAATGTATGAAGGCATTAAAGGACCGTAGCACAGTATTTACCAAAAATCTTAAACGAAAACCTTCATTTTGTACTTAACAACAGCATATCTAAATATAAACAAGCATCCATAAAGGGGTTCAAAGAATTTTGCATAATAACCGGCCGGCATTTATTTTCTCAAGTCAGGCGCACACTGATTCTTATATGGATGGAGGAAACCCAAATAAACAAAAAATGTCATATAATGCCGCAAAGTGGCACTTTTTCTGGATATTTGGAGGGAAAATGTACATAATGGGTTCTACAATAATTACTAAAAACGAACTAGCTATATATTTTACGAATATATTTGTGCTAAAATATAATCCTCAGTTGTGCTGCGACGGTCGGAACAAAAGACCCCTTCCTACTTACTATTTATTATTAGTCACATGTTTACAAACTTTAATTTTTTTGCATGTTTTAACCTTGGTTATTTTATACATAGGTTTTACTATAGTACAAATGTTGTTGAATTGTAGTAAATGCTTTGAAGTTTAACTGAGAACTGATTTTAAAATAAATCATTTCATTAAAGTATACTATAGTTCAATTTTAATTACTTAAAATACTGATATGTAAATCTTCCCTCCAATTATCTGGGAAATTTGCGACTTTAGGAGATTATGTTCGACTTTTTTTTGTTTATTTGCATGTCCTCTATCCATAAATTGTAAGATTCAGGGTGCACAGACGACTTAAAAAAAATTGTGAATATCGGCCAGTCAGTATGCTAGGTCTCCAAGCAAAAATCTGTGGCCCCTTTCACTACATAATATTAATTAATATTATTTCACTTTACATTTTTTAAAATATATCAGATAGTGTTATAACAATGCAAAATGTTGCTGTTCTTAATTGTTTGGAATTGTCCACACATATCGTATTATTGTATCCTGAATTAGGTATTTAAGCTTTGTAGTCAATATCGTTCATTAGGCAGTACATAAATATACGGAAGCTATATTTGCGAATTATTTAGAATTCTTCTGAATCCACGACATGAAGGCTGTGACCCTAGTATAGACTCCCGGGTACTGCCCTTTGCCGCAACCTATGCCCCACGAGACCACGCCAACTTGTGTCCAACGTCCACCTTCGTTCACCATCAAAGGACCGCCACTGTCGCCCTGAAAATCGTTCGAGATTTTATTATTATCAGAAATAATTTGTCATAATATACTGTGATCATTTATCTACGTTGAGGTTGACTTTGGGATTAAAAGCTGTATTTATTGTTACTTCGCTCAAATCCACGCTACCTACGTCTCCATAAATTCCAACACTTAACGACACCCATTGTCTCTCTTTTTCTTGCTCCCATTATTCTTCCTATTAATAACTTCGGATTAATAGTTGCTAGTGTATAGATATGTGTCACCATAGCTGGTGATTTACTAAATTCTAAACCGACGAAATACAAAACAATAACACAAAAAGAGATACATATTACTTTCAACCTTATCGAAATGATACGGTACTAATCGACTTCGGCGACGCTCGGTGAGTCTGTAGAGTGAGTCAGGCCGGCAAGTCTAACTACGGTGGTAACGCATCTCTACGCTTGTAATTATTAATATATGCTTGCAATGCTTTTTCTCTATTAGTATATACTATCTATAAACCTAATAAATCACTACTCGTTTTATACACGCGGTCACATATTAAGGATACTCAAGATATATTAAGTTAACTGGGATTTTTGATTATTTATATTTTACGTTAATACAATAGGAACTTGTAACAATTTTATTTTATTTTATTTTATTCGGGAAACATACAACGATATATAACAAAAATAATAGAAAATGATTATATCTAAACACCATTTAAACATTTACACATATAGAATCATCTCACAATATAGGCATTGTGAGATGTTATAGGCAAATGATTTGCATATTTTTTATATGACCAACTTTTGTCATAAAAATTCAGGATTGTCTTAATTGTTAAGGAATGGCTACATTTGTATTACTCGTTGGAAATAATTTTTTTTTTAATTATAATACTTTTTATTTCTTAAAAAATCCCGACGAAACGGTAAAAATAAGGGTAATTTTTAAAATTTTTTTGTGTTAATTTTTAATTGAGAACATGAAACTTAAACTAGGTAGGTATTTTTAATTACGTGGTCAGTAGCAAGCATATTTAAAAAGTTTGTTTTGTCGTTTATTTAAAAAAACTAATTGAAATATCAACTAATTCTAAATACAATACTTTATTGTCTTCATTTTAAGAATATTATTGTGTTAGTGTAGCGATTCATAGTAAATAATGTAGATTCAATACTTAACTACTGATAATACTACCGATAAAGTCTTATATAGCTAAAGAGAAGGTGTCTTTAAGTAAGTGATGACCAGTGTATAATAGTTCGTTTCTAGTTTCAGGTGCTCATGCCCAAGACATCTGTTTTTATACATCTACTTTTCCGAGTAGAATTTTCTGAAACGCTAATAGTCATGTTCTGCGTCAAAAACGTAATAGTGTACTTACACTGCACGAGTCCATGCTAGCTTTTCCAGCACAGAGCATGTGCTCGACAATCCCTCCTGGTGCTGCCCCGCCATACTTAAGCCGGCATTCCGTGTTAGACCAGATTGGAATGGACACCTCTTGCAGGATCGAAGGTTGAGGTCCACCTGCAGAATGTAAGATCCTTAACATTTCGGTATTTGGTAAAAGTTAAATTGACTGGCGCAAAAAAGTGAACTATACACCTATCCCCAGCACCTCACCCCAACTAACTCTACAATCGGTCAGTTTTGGTTTTCAAATAACCTATGAGTGTTTTATCAATACAACCACCCTCCATTTGAATAACGATCGAGAACTTAACTCCATACAAATTCCAGTGTATAGTTGTATAGCCAACGGCTTGTATCAATATAATTAGACACACGACAGTGCACCAGGCTCAGTGCCGGCTACAGTACGTATATATATTACTTAAATGAAATCATTCGCTGAGTTTGTAATTTTGGTGGTACATATTTGTACTGTTGTTGCCGACGGATGATAAATCAACTGTTACCTCAAAATTTCGTGAGATGGCGCTAGGTATATGATATCCGTACAAAAAATCTGCTCATATGTAGGTAAGATCGAAATTTTGTCATATTTAATCATTGTGAGATTCATATCTACATATATTTTACATCGTAATCGTTCGATCAATTTTATAAGATAATACTCACTCTCTCGTAACGATCCCCAGCCGATGACGGTGCCGACGAGACCGGTGTAAGCACGCGCTCCGCCCGGCAGACAAATCGGCCGGATCGTCCTCGAGTATTTCACCGGTTGGTCCAGTGTCAAGAGTGATACATCATTATACTGTGAAAATAAAACTACTTATTCTATCTAAATACGATCAAAAGGTAAATACTTTTATTCCATTTGGCATATACGGGAGGGATGTAATCCACTTCCCTTACTGATATTATAAATGTGAAAATTGTTTGTTTCTTCTTAACCCCGTATCTGAACATTAAAAGGATGTGAATTTTTTAACGGCATTAGTTGAAAGAACAGAGAATAACATAGAAAATGTATCCTAATGAAAAGTTCCCATAAGTTACTACGACGTAAAATTTTGCCTTTTTTACGTCGTAGCAGAGTGAAAAAACGTATTTTTTTAAACTACTACTACTTAAAAAAGTAATTGAAAGTATTTTTAGCAGAAATTGTAGTTCTAGAAAAGCCACGTAAAGGTTTACCGAACCTCCTACATACTTAAAGGTTAATGACTATATACTTGTAGACCCCAAAGGTGATATGCTACACCTCGCCACAACCAGAACCTAACATGCCATCATCTAATCTAAGTAGGAACTTGACACCCTCGTGAAGCCTAATCGGCACCTGAGGCCATGTCCTAGCTACCCGTAGTGCGCGAAATCCAGCTCTGCGCGAATCGCGTAACAAAGTCAAAGTTCTTGATATCTTCATTTCGTAGTTATGCAACATACCTAATCTTGAAATACCTCACAAGACCACATATTTGAATTTATTATTTTGTGGGCACAGGAACGTCCCTCATGGCCGCCACATCCTGAAACCGGGCTGGGCCCTAGGCCAAAGTTATTGGCAGGCTCCTTAAAGTTTTCTAAAAGAAGTTAATTCAAAGGCAACACGAAGAGTGTACGACTATGCACAATCTCGCTCACCCTTCCCTCAGCCCTCAGCTCCTCAGCCTCAGCCCTCACTTGTCCAGCTCGGTCGAACGTACTATTGTCACAATTACATATTTGACTGTACCTACAATGTGGGACCCCATCGACTCCCGGGCCCCAAGGCTAAAGCCTCGCCCCCCCCCCCCCCCCCCGTTAGGAGCCATGACGTCCATACAAAGACGCATTTAAAAAAGTGCTGGTTCCGCTTAGAAGAGTACCCGTGATACTGACGGACGCTCATTTTCCTTAAAATAAATTAACATTTGTTTTAACAAAAAGTGCTCACATGTTAAAATTATTGAAACAAATGATAGATAAGCGGTCTAGACTTTCGGGTCGGTGATCGTTAGATAGTCGGGCATGGATGTCTGTCATCTAAATAGGTATTTAATAAGTTTTTGTGTAAAGCTTTCGTTTTATTGTAGTTTTAAACTTGTTAAGGGGGTAAATCTTGAATGTCAACTGGAATCTTATTATAATATTTAATAATAATATCTCGGGCATGCCACACAGCGCAACCTAGTCCCAAACTAAGCAAAGCTTGTATCATGAGTACCAGACAACTGTTATACATACTTAAATATTTTTCATAATATATACATATATAGATATTTTACATCCAGATACGGAACAAATAAACATGTTATGCACACAAATATTTGTCCCGGGCGGGAATCGAACCCGCGACCCTTGGTTTCGCAGTTTGGGTCTCTCTCTAACCACTCTGCCAATCGGTCAGCCAGTTATTGTATAAGCGTACCTATAACATTGCCCCATGAAAGATTTTGTGGGTTTTTTTTTCATTCGCGAACATGATCAGCAAGTTCATCTTCATTTCTTGTTTTAACATTATGCCCATTACTATTTTTATTTAATTAATGCAATTTTTTACATGCGTTATATTTACAAATAAATATTGAGGATAAGCGACAGAATGTATGTTTAATTGGTTAGTCACATGACATATATAGGCACTAAAGTAAAATACTTGGTAATACAAGAAGTAGATTATTTAAGACGGTTTCACAAGCGTAGTATAATGATTTAAATCTATGATCCTCACAATATAAAAGGTCACAACAAAACAGTCTAAACACGCGACAACCAATGTAATTCTTCCAGAACGTTTGAACCTTCGAATATAAGTTGCGTTTGACGATCGTTAGTGTCAGTCGAGTCAATAATGAAAGTCAGGGAAGCCTCAAAGTGAGTGATGGCATTAGAGCGCATGTCCATGTATGAAGGTATAAACGAATTGTTGCTGTCAAAGTGACAGGCAGATTTAGTAAGAGTGAACGTCAAAAAATTAGTACATTACTTTTAAAGGAGTAAAAAATTGACGTTTTACTAATATGTAAGCTATATACGATGTTTAACGGCAATAAAAAAAACAAATCTTAATAGTTATGCACCAGCGTCCTCATATCGAATCCCCTGTGACGCACGACTCGTTTGATTTTCCTCTCGACGTGCTGTGTCTCTGTGTTGGTGCGGATGTTGTGGTCACCCAAACGCGCTGTCAGACGCGCCACGTCGAAGGATGTCATACTGTTAATATAAAATATAATTAAGTAATTAATGCAGAAGCATTCGCTATCCGACATACACTTATAATATCTAGTTATACAAATATGGAATTTATACCATGAAAACGCTATAAACAACGAACAATATACTGACATATCTCTGGTTTACGTAATAGTATAGAATTAGATAGTTTTTGAAGTGAAATTTTTATACCGGCGTATAAGGAGTATCTCTATCCATCTATGTTTCTATCTATGTGTAGGTGAAAATCAGGGATGTTAAGGATATGTAATTTCGGATCTGGATATGGATATGGTTTCGGATACGGTTACGGATATGAAATTATTTCAGATTATCCGTTAGTTTCGAATTGTTTCGGTTACGGATATAATTAATATGTTACAACTAACTACTCAGCAGACGCGCGTGACTGGTGTGTCAGGTCAACTGTCAGGGAAAAACAAAAACTTGTCATAACACGTCTCATTTAGACTCTACGCTCCTATCCGAAATTATTCGAAACTTTTGTGTCAGATTCGGTTACGGTTACGGATATATTTTTATTTCGGATATCCGATAGTTTCGGTTACGGTTACGGAGCTCCCTAACATCACTAGTGAAAATATATCTATGTTAAGCAAAATTTTATTATGTATATAATAGTAGTAGTATGTAAGAGCGTTTGAAAATGGTATTCTTTGCGTAGAAAAAAATGATAGAAAGTATCTTTTAAAGTTATTATGTAGTGTGAGACAGTTAATTATAAAAAAAGAAACTGACTGTGCAACGCAGTGCGCGGCAGACAAAACATGTCGGTCGTCTATGAGTGAGCCGCCGCAGAACTGACGGCCGCCATTGAACAGGGCAACTATCCATGGCCATTCATTCAGTTCCGCGTTGTGCCCACCAACTATGCGCTCCTGGTCTTGCAACTCGTAAGTCTAATTAAAAAATATTAAATTTCGTGAAATGTATTTCTTACATGTACCTAGGTAGTCAATTAGTTCAGTTGGTTCGGGATAAATAATATCTTTTTTTTTATAAATTGATTTGAATGATTAAATGGCTAGAAATTTGCCATTGTATAAAACTGAAAATCAGTAACAAAATTATATTTGTCCAGGATCTAATTTTTAATGTGATAAAACAATTATACACACTTAAGTTCATTTAACAAACAAAGTTAGGTATAAATGCGATATATAAAGTTGTATGCAATTCATAAAAGTACTGAATAAGATAAATTTATACTGTCCACCCAGTTCTAGATGAAAATATATAATTTTTTTAAATGACACATACCCGAGCACCATTCTTGATGCCACAAGAAGTATCGACCACGGGCTGTGTCGGCATTGTGGGTGGCCTATTTGGAATGGTGGGCTTGGTTGGATACATCGGGGGCCAAGACTGGAAATAAAACAATCATATTTATCAGTACATTTCAAAGTTTATCTTTTCTTCTTTTTGTGCTGCTCAAGACAATAAATTGTTTTTCTTCTGGGCTTCCATTTGCTCTGAACCTTTTTTAGTGATGCGTTAAAAGAAAGCGTAAATTTTTATTACGTGACCAAAATGCTTCAAGTTTCAAATATATTTCGTTATAAATCTATGCTAGAATTTATCACATAAAAAACCAAATGCTGTGTGAATATTGGAAACAAGTCATTACAATGAGA
This sequence comes from Luffia ferchaultella, assembly GCA_949709985.1. Classification (NCBI taxonomy): domain Eukaryota; kingdom Metazoa; phylum Arthropoda; class Insecta; order Lepidoptera; family Psychidae; genus Luffia; species Luffia ferchaultella. The sequence goes on along the minus strand of OX453240.1, from coordinate 19,111,733 downwards.
ATACAATTTTACACTAGTATTCATCTAGTGTTGCAATGAATAAGGGTGCACCGTCGTTCATGTATCCACTTTTGGTCCATTCGTTGTGTATGCAGTCAATGAATGATCGAAGACCCTAGCAATATTTTGCTATCTCTTTACTTATGAATTATTACATGCACTTGTCACTTGTCATATATTTTCTTTAATTATTCCTAACTAGTTCGCACCTGTTTAGTGGTCGCTTTTGTAGTGCTCACGGGGTGAGTCGGCCATGTGGTTAACGGCCGTATTGTAGTCGTGGGCATACCAGCCACTGTGAATAATTAATTACTGTTAATTAAAATTACTGTCAAATATACGTGACTTGATAATAAAATCACTTATGCCTCAAACTAGTATGAGACGATGGGTCCCTGGTCCAAGGATACCAAATCATTTGTCCACGATTTGGGTGTCGCGCTGTGTCTGTTGACAGGGGATCCTTTGAGCAAGGAGTACTTTGTTCAGAGGATCAGTGTCGCAATACAGCGCGGCAACGCGGCAAGCATCCTTGGTACCCAGAACCCATCGTCTCTTTAAAATTTTGTCATTTATCATAATTTACATAGTATTTTTTAATTTGTAAATACTTTTAGTTTTACTTTTTAGTATGAAATAAAATTATTTGGCGCTCATATGTTAAATAAATATATAAATAATGGTATATATTAAAGTCACTATATATATAGAACAAAACAAAGATATTGCGAAATAGTTTCATCAATTGCATGTGGCAAACAAAACAGATTAAGGAAATTGTCAAGGCTGTTCTAGGAAAATCGTATTTGTTTGTGAAAAATTACGCCTCCTTATCTAATTAAAAAAAATGAGTTTTGTCTATTCGTAAAAACTTCTATTTGTAGACTTCAAAATTTGGTATTGATCGTAATAATTTTATATGTATAGGTAATAATACCAAACCTAAGGATGGTGGATGTGTGGGTGCGGTATGATCAGGCGGATGTGTCGGCAGAGGTGGAATGGTTGGTGGCCACTGCGCCGGGATCTGCCTCAGCGCTGGGCCCCTGCCCCACTGTTCCGACAGCGCTGATATCACGTTGTTCGGGAAACTGACAAGATTAAATAATTTCAACTGTATGTTCCATAACAGAAGTAACTCTGAAAATTTCCGGAAATCAGTTAAGCAGTAAATACCAATCAAAGTGATAGCATAGTTTTTTATAGCACATAGTACTTCTAACACCTGTTCATAGGTAACTAACGGCCGTCAACGGCGCCTACATTAGATTTATACGAATGTATATGAATTGCGTTTTCAGCCGCATTTTTTTTTTCAAACGAAGCACATGTTTTCTCTTTATCCATTCAGCTATTCCTATGCAAGATAGTGAGTGTTTTCATTTGCATCTTTATCCATATGTAATAATTATTGTAACTGCATCCCTGCCCATGCCCTATTTTTATTTTCACGGGGAAATGAGAAGTTACGGATGTCTTTCTATGGTCACGTGGAAAGTAATTTTCTTACTCTATTGCGATGTTAGTAACCTTTCTAATAAGAATATTCACGTCAAAATAAAATGTTTCCTGGGATACAAAGTTTGCCTATCTATCTATATTTTTAAGTATCTATCTATATTTTGGAACTAGAGCGCCATCTAGTTCCAAACTAAGCAAAGCTTGTACTATGGATACCAGACAACAGATGTGAATACTTAATTTAATAATATAGCCGTATATAGATATTTTACACCCACACACGGAATAAATAGACATGAACGAACCCGCGACCCTTCGCTCCGCAGTTAGGGTCTCTAAGCACTCGGCCAACCGGTCATCAATGCCAACCATCACCCGCCAACCATGTGACATTTATAATATACTTAGTTAAAAATAATTTTCAAAAAATAAAATAAAAACTAAAATTTTCACTTTAAAGAATTGAGCATTAACAGGCGGCATATAGTTAATGAAGTCGGCGCCAAGTCATTCACTTTAAATTTTGTTCTATATTCGTTATAATTATAAATGTATCATTGTTGTGATTGTTATTACCTGGTAACTGGTAAGTACCCTTTAAAAGCGTCCGAGTTGGCACCGGCTCATTTCTTTAAAGTGACAATTTTACTTTTAACTTTTTAGTTTATGGTTTTGAAGTCGGTTCTTATTCCATTTTTTTAAATTATTTTGTTTTTCAATTTTTAGTTAAACACATCTGTAACTTATTTGTATTTAGTATAAAAGGGGCTTCTAAACGCGCTACTCAAATAAGACAGCGCCGCGATTACGCAACTTAAATTCAGTGTCAAATTGACGCATCAGCTGCTTAGTAGGTAGTGGTATTCCTATGTAAAACTTAAATTTAATTAGGTGTTATTTCTGTACGAACTGAACATTTTGGCATATTGAGCCGTATGAAGTAAGCCCAACAAAGGTAATAGACTACAAGCCCATAGAAAAAATTAACCTGTGAAATGAACCAATGTGAATAACGCTTAGAAGGCTGTTACTACATCAGAAAATAACTCCGAGCACTATGCCGTCATTTCTGAGCGGTAGGTACAGATGAGTACGTGAGTGAATTTCTCAGTTACAAATTACGACTAATTATTAATGTACGGCTTTGTTATAGTGTATAGCTGATTAAAAATAAATGTCGAAAAACCTAGTACCGTACTAAAGTGGTGGTGCCGGAAGTCAGTGCAAATTTTTAATTCGCCGATAATTGCAGAAGCAATATAGGTCATTTATTATTGTACAGCATTTGCGTAATTCTTTTTGTACATATATACAGATACTTTACCCGTAAACGCCGTACATATTTCCAGCGCAGGGGTCGAAAGCCAAGGGTCGCAACCCTTATCTCTGAGCAGATTATCCTTATCACTGACCTCCGGTACCACCACTTTAGTACGGCATTAGGTTTTTCGACATTTATTTTTAATCATTTATACACTATAACAAAGTACATATATACCTGAGAAATTCCATTCACTCACGTACTCACCTGTACCGCTCAGAAATGACGGCATAGTGCTCAGAATTATTTTCTGATATAGTAACAGTCTTCTAAGCGTTATTCACGTTGGTTCATTTCACAGGTAAATTTTTTCCAAGGGCTTGTAGTCTATAACTGCTGTAAATCGTTGAGGAATTCCCTCAACTGTCTATGGTCTCCATCATCAGACCTGTAATGGCACTTATAACCCATGTGAGTGCAAAGTTCTCATCAATAGAAATGAATTAAGTCCAAACACCAGGTAATTGCTGTAAATCGTTAAGGAGTTCCTTCGACTGTGTATGGTCTCCATTATTAGCCCTGTAATGGTACTTATAATCCATATGGGTGCAAAGTTCTTTTCAATAAAAATGAATTAAGTCCAAACACCAGGTAATTGTTGTAAATCGTCGAGAAGTTTTCTTGACTGTGCATGGTCTCCATCATCAGACCTGTAATGGTACTTATAACCCATATGGGTCGAATTGACGAAACCTTTTTTGAAGTCGTTTAAAAAGTCGGATAATCGGTAATGATCGGTTACATTAAGATTAACTGCCCTTGCTCCTGACGCGAGGACCGGACACTAACTAACAGTCATTTATTACGGGAACTACTAAAAGTTTATATCCGACAGAGGTATAGATATTTTCTTGAGAATACGACCGATAGCCGAATAACTCGATATTCTGATTAATTGTCTATATCCTAGGTTTTCGAAAGTTAGGTATTTTTTTTTAATTACCAGACGAAAGGGCTAAGGATTATTCGTGAAAATCGTTCTCCACATTATTGAACAACATGCTCTTAATATCCTCGAGGAATTTTCCCTAGGATTTCTGAGATTGATTGAGATAGGAAAAAAATATGAATAACTTTTTGTTAAATTTTGCATTTTTTTCCACTAAAAGATATTTAACCAAATTTAGTGATATGCTAGTGTAGGAAACTCCTGAGTGTAGTAAATATACTGTGTTAACAGTTTCGCTACTCGTTAGCGACACATAACAACAACTTCGTTATTATTCGGTCCCTTGATACGACAAAATTTCAATATTTACTGTTTCAAACATCAAAAAGTTAACCGCAGACGGCAGAAAATATTCAATGTATTTGTTACCATAACAGTGTAAAGTTTTTACTGAAATCCTTTGAGTACCTCAACAACATATTTCATATTTTTACTCACCCTGTGAACTGCATGTGTGGCATTGGTATAGGGATCGCTGGAGGCAGCGCCCCTAACCGCTGCACGTCGGGCTCCTGCTGAGGTGGCGTGCCCACTGGTTCCGTGCAGCATACACCGAACACCTGACACCAAAATACATATTGTCACCTGCACGCCCTCGACGATTATCGACACTTCCTTATCACTAGTTCTATTTAAAACCATCATTAGCTTGAAGGCGTGAAAAGACCATTTGACAACGTCTCAAATCGATATGAGATTTCAGATAGGTTTGAAATTACAGTCGAGTAATAATAACAATATAATAGTAATAAATTGTTTCTGTGTGTCGGCATAAAAATTAATGATAGTTTCACTGTAAACTATTTTGAACGAAATTACAGCGTCAAGAGCTTGTCGTGCATTTACGGAATGTGTCGTACAGTACCCGGCGTCGTAACAAAACAATTATTTACACGGACATATTATTTTCATCTTCAGCCCATTTTTACCCCACTGCAGGAGCTTAGGCCTCCCCCAGGGTGAGGAGGGGGGCTTGGAGCTTAAGTCCACCACGCTGCTCCACTGCGGGTTGGGAACTGTAACGACCGCCATCTATTGACAGCGTCCGGGACCGACTGCTTAACGTGCCCTCCGAAGCACGGTGTCAGTGATATTGTGTACTTAAGTCAAAAAAACTCATTGGTACACGCCCGGATTCGAACCATGGCCTTATAAATTTGAGACAGGTTCGTTGCGCTCTGGGCTATCACGACATATTATTTTAGTTTTCCTTATATGTGAATTTGCCTTCCCTCCAGAAATTAATATTTTCACAGAAAAGACTGGGACGTGTCGAAAAATTTGTGGAATATACCTAGACATAGAAGACGTGTAAGGAAGGTCCTAGAAGGAACAAAAACTGAAGCGAATGCTTTATTTCATCTATATCAATTAGAGTATCCTCTCTGGTAGGGGTAGTTGACATTCTAGACTTTTATATAATTACGAATAATTGGGATTTTCATGTCCACTTGTTTCTACTTTATACAAAGGCGAGTTTTCACATCACTAGGAAGAAAAAATATTATTGAGATCTAAACGCTCACATCAACATAGTTTACTAATTACAGTGGATAATATAGGTACTACTCGGTTCAAAAATGAAATAAACATTTAAACCTATTATAATTTCTTTCAGGCAGTAGCCACTTTTATATTTTTAACCAAAACAATCAAAGAAACTAACAAAGGAGAAAAACAGAATTGAAGAGACTAGAAAATTAACATACCTATGGCAAGCACAATAATTAATAAATTATCTTAACATATCTAAAGAATGGCCGACTTTGATTTCTCCATGAACATGTGGAACTGTTTGGCTTTTGCTGCTGTCATGCAATCACCATATAAACATCTCTACAATCTTCATACGAGTACACTTCCTTCCATATGATCTTTACACAAAAATTATTCTTTTATCACGGAAACTTTTTTTATCATAGTAACTCGAAGGCGCGCTTCTATCATATATATATAAATAGATTTTTTGCGTCACCGTACCTACGTACTTTTTGACTTTTCACATCATGAGGGATATGTGGAAAAGTATTTCTACTAGTATAAAATCTGGATCAAAATCCAACTAACCAGGGGGACATACTGATAGAAATTGATGGAACAGGCGAAGTAATTTCATCATAAGACTTTAATGCTTCCACTACTAGAGCTCACCCTTCGTCAATATCGAGTTAAGGGATTTGTACTATAAGCCCACCACGCCGGTCTGTTTAAAGGTGTTAACGCGGCATAGTAGAAGTGACAATTTTTTAAATTAAAAACTGGTCAATGAACCTACAGCGGGAACCGAAGTGAACTCAGTATGTATAAATGCGTTCTCACAAACCTCCATATTATCACCACTGATGTAGCTGCACGTATCGTAGTGCCCCATGACCCAGCCGTCCCAAGCCGACAGTTCTGCTACTTTGAACAACGGGTAGCAATCACGAAAACTCTTGCATGTTCCTCTCTTGCCGATCGTGGTTTCACACTCGAGACCAAATGCTTCGGAGTCCGCCTATTATAATTTAAAAGAGAGAATAAGTTTCATTGCACCAAAGCCAAAGAACTTTTTTTAAAGAATCTGACCAACTTATGATTTTATAAGGAATTAAGTTGTGTGAACATATATTTGAGAAAATATTGTGTTTATTAGCATTGAAACAGTTTTAAATTACTTTTTATCCACTTAGATACTTTGAAAAACCTACTACACTTCATATTATTAGATAATTAATTTAACAAAAACAAGGGGACAAATACGAATACTATTTATCGATTCATAAAAAGTTAGGGGGACAAATATGGATACTTACTATAGTTATCAATTCATAAGAAAATTGTTTACCTGTCGAAGATGAATGAAGAACAGTTGTTTTCCATCTCTTGTGTTGTTTTCAGTATCTCGCTTCACCCGGCTCACTGCAGCTTAAAAAAAAAACGAATAAATTTTTTTATAAATTATCTAAGTATTTTATCTATTTACATATACAAACTTAAACTAAAAAGTTAAAAATAATATTTATTCTTTATATAGAAAAGAACATTAATGAGCGGAAAATAGTTTAAGAAGTCGGTGTCAAGTCATTCACTTCCGATTCCGCTGCATTCCTGGCCGCGGCCTCCTTGATGACAATCAAAACATAAATGACTGTCCATGTCAAAACAAATCATATGAGCCTGAACACGAGGTAGCTGCTGTGCACTGTAGAGTTCTCCTCGACTGCCTACCATTTCCATCACCAACAAACTCCAGGTTACCATAAAATTACAGTTTCTATAGAATTGCACCTATGTGCCAAGTTTTATTAAAATCGGTTAACACGAAGTGGGTGAAATTAAATTAAACGAGATCCAACCTCCATTTTTTTACCTTTGACGTGGAATATTTTCTTCAAATTTAAATGAGATCAATTGCAACATGAATCTTGTTTGATAAAAAAGGAATGAATCAAATCGGTTCACAATAGGCGAAGGTGTCAAGTGACGTATACCTACACACACAAAAAAAAAAAACAGTCGAATTGAGAATTTCCTCCTTTTTTGGTAGTCGGTTAAAAAAATTAACATGGCATTTATAAAATGTTGGTTATTGATACTCAAGTAAGTCAGCAAATGACTCAAATCAAAAGAAATTCGTGTTTGGCAAAATGTTTTAAAAAACCGTAACATGTTTCGAATTTGCCAAGACCGTTTGCCTCATTATTGGCCATTGAACTTAACCGAGTGGGCGTATAGCTAGAGGCATTATCAATGATCATTAAAAAAATTGTTACGTTCAATGGTAAGTACGATTTACGACATTACACCATAGATTAATTTTATTGTACTGCTTTATGCTAGAAACAAATATAAACATCCATAGATACCATCCAATACTTTCACGCCTAATAAAATCTAAAATCATTAAATCTATATTAATAAAATTGGAGTGTCTGTCTGTCTGTTCGAGCTAATTTCCGAGACGGCTGAACCGATTTCAATGAAATTTTGCAGACGTGTAGAGGGCATTATCAAGGGTGACATAGGCTACTTTTTGTCTGTCTTTCTATCCGTCTGTCTGTCTGTTTGAGCTGATCTCCGAAACGGCTGAACCGATTTCAATGAAACTTCACATATATGATGAGGTTTGAGAACTTTATTACAATGATAAAAAGATTATCAGGAATGACATACAGTACTTTTTGTTTATCTGTCTGACAGTCCGTCTGTTTGTTCGAATTGATCTCCGAAAGTCCTGAACTGATTTCAATGAAACTTCAAAGATATAATTAAAAGATTGTCGGAGTGACATACAATACTTTTTGTTTGGCTGTCTTTCTGTCTCTTTGTCTGTTCGAACTAAACTCTAAAACAATTAAACCGAATTTAATGAAACTTCGCAGACGTGAAAAGAAGGGTATGAGGAGTGACATACGCTACTTTTTGTTTGTCTGTCTGTCTATCTATTTGTACGTTCGAGCTAAACGTTTAAAGATTTTAATGAAACTATGCATATATTAAAAATTGGTTTTCAGGAGTGATATTAGTAGGTAACTTTTTGTCCGTGTGGTTGTCTGTGTGTCTTTTTGTTCCGGCTAATCTCCAAAACGACTAAACCATTTCATTGAATCTTCGAAGATATAAAAAGGAGGTTATCAGGAGTGACATAAGTTGGTTTTGTTGTTTGTCTGTGTGTTTGTCCGTCTGTTTGTTCGGGCTAATCCTCGAACCGGCTGATCCGATTTTGCTGAAATTTTGTAAACATAAAGAGGGCGTAGTCAGGAGCCACTTCACTTCATCAGCCCATTTTTTACCCCGCTGCAGGGGCTCAGAGCTCCCCCAGGGACATGGGGGCTTGGAGCTTAAATCCACCACGCTACTCCACTGCGGGTTGGGGATTGTAACGACCGCCATCTATTGACAGCGTCCGGGACCGACTCCTTAACGTGCTCTCCGAGCCACAGAGTCAGTGATAGTTCTGTACTTAAGTAAGGAAAACTCATTGATACACGCCCGGATTCGAACCATGGCCCTATGGCCTTATAAATTTGAGACAGGTTCGTTGCGCTTTGGGCTATCACGTTGTCAGAAGTGAAAAACATTTTTTTTTATATACATATAAAAAAATCGTAGTGTCTGTTAGTCTGTCTGTCTATTTCGGTTAATCTTGAAAACGGGTGACCGATTTTGGGGCCGAATTTGTAGGATAGCTGTTCTACGTGCTAAAATGCTTAAATGGATTTTGATGAAATTAGGTGCCTACAAAGATTCATTAGGTATTTAAATTTCAGAATGTTCTAGAAAGTGTTACAATGTTCTGGAGCATCGCGTTCCTTTAGCTATCCCGGCACAACTGCCACCGATCTGTTCTCGGAAGTTAGTCACACAAACATCGCAGTAACTTAATTTCATAGACCTGCGCAATAGGAAATGCGTGTCGCCCTTCAACTTGATAAATGAACCTTTAAGGGTTCAAGTTTTTACCTTTCGAGGAACGGAACGCTAACAAAATAGATTCTGACATTCGCTTTGGTAAATATATTACCCTCCGTAGTTGGGTAAAAAGATTACATCAAATAAAGAAGTTACCTAAATATCGTGCGGTATAGCGAACACAGCGCACTGTTCTGTGTAATATTTTCAAATTTTATGGTCCTAAGATGAAACTTACATAATATTTTATTGCGTTACACAATAAACTTCAAATATCTTTTTTTTTGGAAATGTGTGTTATAAAGTATTATTATATAACGGAACTCATGCTTTTTAACATATTGGAAGTTTTGGATGAAGAAAATATTTACCAGAGTACACTTGAAATCTTTATATAACGTTCGATGCTTAAATTATGAGCATTTTTCGGCATTTTGTACTAAGCGCGGTATTGGAATTCGGAACTTTGGCCGTTCCATAAGTTGCACGACTGCATATCGTTTTGAACGGAGTTTCTCATAATACATGAAAATTATGACATCCAATAAAACGTCTTGTATTTATAGTATACCCGAATCCGAAATTCGGCATTGTCTTCAAAATATGTCATCGTTTTTATATGCAGTAAAATTCGCTATATTTATGGCTATTTTGCATAGAATTATGTTCGTTTTGACGTTAATATTTATTTTATTCAAATACGCCAATATTTACATGGCGCTCGTAGTGAACGTATTGAACTCTTTTGTACTAGTAAACTCAATCCAAAGGATACTTCCTCACACACTGGCATGCTTGGTCATACACTTGGTTCATTATTTGTATGCGCGAGCGCACCTCTCTGCTCTCACGCATAAACTGCAATCGTTCATATCGTATAAGTGCATAACGGATTTAAAATGTTTTACATTTTTTCTCTTTATTAATCTCTAATATAACGGTGACGAAAAAATGCTTTAAAGTTTTTGCTTTTTGAAAGAAATTGTATTACAAATTGGACTTGAAAACATAAATTATAATGTTTTACTTGAAATTGTCACCGAAAAAAAAAACTAAAAAAAATGTCACCGACGTCAAATTGTTATGTTTAAAAAAAATCATTTTAACTAAATCTGAACCAGAAATAGCGCGACATTTATGTATACACATGTCTAGAGTTCCATAGCCCAACAAGGAACCTTAATAGCATCAAATATCCGTCCATTTTGTATACCACAGCCATTTTATTTAGCATGATGATGCATATCTCATATAGTAAGTACTACCTGCATAGGTGTGTATTAATTATATATATATATATATATATAATAAGCATACCACGTACTTATTGCATGCAAATTGAATAGATAAAGTTTTTTACTTACCCCTCGAGTATCTTTGAATAGCTGTTTTAAAATCATTGTAAAGCTTTGATATTTTTTGAAAATCAGGTACCGTTTATAAAACATTTTGGTTGTAAATTGGTCTTTTTGCGTGGGTTATCCAACCCCCTTTTGACCCTTCAACCACTGCTTCAATAATAGTAAATTTTACGAACTTACTACTAAAATTATCGCAATTTATTATTATGATTATTTACTAAAATTATTATTTTGGGTTCTAACTAGTTCATAACTTATAGCCGATCAAATAATAAGTAATTCAACTTTGTACAAACTCGCCATCTGCGTTATTGTATATTTATTTAACTTGTTCATTTTATAATGCTCTTGTATAGTAGTCTCCGTACAAACCAATTCATTTCCTCACAGTCACATTGCACTGACTAAACTTTTTACGGGTCCGTACCCAAAGGACCCTATTACCGAGCCTATGCTGTCATGCCGTCCGTCATTACTATTCTTAAAGAGCCGTATCTTTTAAACGGTAATGGGTAGCCGATTCGATACATTGCCCTGCATCTCCATGCAGTTAATTAATTAAACATCATGACTGTATTTCTTTCTATCTACATTCGTTTAATACCAACCTAAATATGTTAAACAAAATGATACTATTCCTAGAATAAAAACATTTATTGGATCAATTAAGGTTTCGTAGCGTTATATGAATTTGCACTCATGTGGATAAAGAATAAATAAATTTAAAAGTAGTTAATCAAGTTCCAGTCTCTACTTTGTACGCTAATACATATTTACATCTGATCTGGCTCACATGTCGTAAATAACTGTCATGGACAATTAATCTGAACTAGTATAGACATAAGAGTTTTTTTTCGACAATAATTTCTTTTCAAGTAATTCTTAACAACTACATACATGCTGCATAATAAATATTTTACAAAAAAACATAAATATGTCCGAAATATGATTATTTTATACTTGAATATTATGTTGAAGGCTTATTTTTAAAAATGGCGGAAATTGTTAACACGCAAAGGATGATGTCCATCCTGGGCTAGGAAAAGTATTTGAGATAAAAACCATAAATGTCGGTACTCTTTGTGATGTAGCATTTTCTAGCTACTTCATTATTTTTCTAAAAGTACGTGAAAAATAGAAAATGACCATTGAAAATAATGTTCACGTTGTATTTTGAACGCATCTATAAACTATTTATAATTTGTCTATAATGAATGCATCCATTTGCAATATTTATCACTTAAATTGGGGTTACCATTTATGAGGATTTTCCCATCGCAAGTAATTCTAGACCGATTACGAAAATAATATTAGATTTTTTTTTTCAGAAAGTAATTAATTTAATATATTTAACTTACGTACAATAGAATCAAAAAAATATTAATATATACATTTAAAAAAATCCTTTTAATGATGAAACTATTGTAATTATCGATAACTGATAAAATAGGTAAACATCGAATTGCGAACATTTTTTTTTTTCAGCTTAATTGTACACTAAAAAAAATTTAAATTCTGAAAATTAGTTTCTACCGGTAGAAACAATTTTTTTTAAATACTTTAGGTAATAATATATGCCCCTAATATACATACTTTACAAAGCCGTCGCCATCTCTCGACGCTCGATTGTATGATTTAGGAAGTAAAATTTGGTTCGAATGCTCCGATTTTGTGGGGCCATTTTTTAACGTAGATCTTAAGTCAGTACAGCGATGGCTTTTTGAGAATAAAGGTAATATTTCTATATTTGTGACATAGTATAATATTATCACAAAGCTTCGTAGTGTTTGAACTGGAGTCTGTTTAAGCGGACGCGATTAATTGTTGTTAACATTTCAAGTCCGGCGACAAATAAATGCCACACGTTCCTCCCGCGGCAATCTCCCGCGACGATCTAATTAGCGACCTTTAAATATAGCAATAAACACCACACGTACACTCGAACGATTATTTTTACAAACTAGTTGTTTATCACGGGTAAAATTGAATGTTTCAACCAACTGCCGTTGGTAGTTGCCGTCAACGCAAAGAAATCACTTATCGTATTTGAAAACAGAAAGTTTCATATATTTGAGCAAAAACCGGTCAAGCGCTGGTCAATTCGCGCGATCAGGGTTCCGTATCAGTTCTTCGTCATAGAATAAGTAATAATGCGAACGCATAGAGACGCCTCTAGATTACGAGTCTAGCAGAAAATGTATTCCTGTTATCTATGACTCAATGTCTACTGACCCCTAAAAGTATTAAAACTTTGGCCTAAAAAGCCTAGATGTTTTGGGCGGGGCACAATATTCTATTGTATATTTTAAGGCATATAATAACATAATGACCAATCGCCAAAAACTTTGAATAAAATATTTTTAAAATTCATAAAAACGGTCTATTCAAATTACATTTTCAGTGGCCAAGAGTGACCTATGAAAAAGGAAGCCGGCCGCAATAATATAGGCGATAGACGCCATGTCACTGATATTGTGGCCGTGTATTCTAATGTTTATGTACTAACGAACCCTAAACATTAGTATAGATCATAAGAATAGGTGTCTATCGCTATTGTATGATATACTATTGCGATCGACTTCTCTTTTTATAGGTCACCCTTCGCCAATGCAACTCACACAATATTTAAAAAAAAAAACTTTTTTGTGGAGCCTCACCTCCGTCTATTTTAAATCTAAAAAAAGACTTGAAATATTTTCGCGCTGACAAGTGTTAACGATATTCCAAATTTTCAATGTCAAGATTTTGTGATTTTTTAAATATTACATCTGAGACAAAAAATAGACGAACACAAAATTAATTTGAGATAAGGGTGGCCATTTTTCCTTTTGGAGTTAAGTATTTTGTATTTTACAATAAACACAGGAAGTTTATAATAAGCTTGTACTTCCGTTATTATACAGGGTAAGTCAGAATGTTATGCAGGTTTTCAAAAATTTATTATGTGAAATATAATGAACATATAATATTGTGAGATACACTGTGTGAAAGGTAAACTCTCAAAGTTTAGTTTCCTAAAACTCATTCCGCGTTCGCCCGCAAGATGTCAGCAGGAGAGCAGTTAAAGAAAATGGCGCTGACTGGCGAGGAGAAGTCTTTCTGTGTGCTTGATTACCATGTTAACAACTCCGTGATTACTGTTCAACGACATTTTCGTACCAAATATCAGAGAGACCCGTTAGATGGGAGGTCCATTCGTAAGTGGTACACACAATTTAGGGATGCAGGCTGCATCTGTAAACGAAAATCAACTGGCCGTCCGTCGACTAGTCCCTTGTTCACCTGATCTAACCCCGTGTGATTTCTTCATGCGGGGTTTTGTAAAGGATCGTGTTTACGTACCACCACTTCCAACAACACTGGATGAACTGCGTGCTCGCATCACAGAAGCCATTGCTGATATCGACCGCGATATGCTGCAGAAAGTTTGGCAGGAGATTGAATATCGGCTTGATGTCTGTCGTGTAACAAAAGGCGCTCAGTGTTTTTTTTTTAAAACTACTCTAAACTAAACTTTGAGAGTTTACCTTTCACACCGTATATCTCACGATATTATATGTTCATTATATTTCACATAATAAATTTTTGAAAACCTGCATAACATTCTGACTTACCCTGTATTGTTCTCTCAAAGACACTTTTGTTTCCGAGTGTATTTTTGAACTATTGTCATGAACAATTTGTTTGCTTTAAAACCCTGTTCTCTGAATCTGCTCACTAATTATCATCACTTCACTTCACTTCATCAGCCCATTTTTACCCCACTGCAGGGGCTTAAGCCTCCCCGGGGTGAGGGGGTCTTGGAGCTTAAATCCACTACGCTGCTCCACTGCGGGTCGGGGATTGTAACGACCGCCATCTATTGACAGCGTCCGGGACCGACTGCTTAACGTGTTCTCCGAGGCACTGTATTATCATCATCCCTGGATATTTAAAAGAAATCCGTTTGTTTTCTAACACGAATAATAATAATACATGAAATATGCTCGAGTAACCGAACCCCGGAAACAATTATCTAAATGTCATGATGCAGTATGACTGTACCTAACCCAATGGTGTACGCAGCGGACAATGCTTGATCGATGTGTTGATCTGTTGAGATCAGGCGTGAAGTGGGCGTTGGGCAATCATTTGCATTGAATCGCACCCGCCGGTGGTGTCTTCCTAAAACTGGCCCACGTTGGCAAGGTTGTCGACCGGGGACCTATTCTTACTTTCTACGATATAATATCATATTGAAGACACATCAGTATGACTAACAAATTAAATAACCATTTTTAATTACAAAATAATACAACGTTCAGGGTAGTTTAAAGAAGGATTGACTTTTATTATTCACATAACCGATTCCCGAGCGAGAGATTAAGAAATCTCTACAAGAAGGAGCCCCCACTTCGGGTCATTCCTATGTGGAGATGTCATCTATATTAGTTATGACATATGATAGCAACTTATAAAATTTCAATATCCCAAGGCAAGGTTAGTCGGATTAAGAGGTACCTATGTCCTAGTATTTTACTTCTACCCTAACTGAAATCTGATATTTCAGTTTTAAATAATTAACCAATATTATACAAATAAAATGTGATAGACATGCAGGAATCTATTCAAACTTATGGCATAACAACTGTTTTAGTTTTTAATACTATACCGGATCGATTATGTTTATGTCAATCATGTTTAAATCGAACTGGTATCGATTTAAGAATGAATCCCCTGAAGCTAATAGAAATTAACAAATGTAGAAGTACCGTGTGTCGAGTCTTCGTTCCTAACAATTGATGCTCTCATTCGACTTATTACTTATTTACGGTTTAACCGTAAGCTTAATCGGTTCACTTTGTTCGCAGGAACTTTGCGAAGACAATGCGGCTTAGTCATGCGAAATGTGGGCAAAAAGAACTTGTGTGTTATTTGAGTAAGTCGGCCAAACTTGTTTCATTTATCACAAACATAACTGGCCAAGTGACTCAGATCACGCATATAAATTAGGTTCTATAGATCTATAGCTTTGTCTACAAATAATTCATCATCATCATCATCAGCCTATTTTTACCCCACTGCAGGGGCTTAGGCCTCCCTCAGGGTGAGGAGGAGGGCTTGGAGCTTAAGTCCACCACGCTGCTCCACTGCGGGTCGGGAACTGTAACGACCGCCATCTATTGACAGCGTCCGGGACCGACTGCTTAACGTGCCCTCCGAAGCACGGTGTCAGTGATATTGTGTACTTAAGTCAGAAAAACTCATTGGTACACGCCCGGATTCGAACCATGGCCCTGTGGGGCCTTATAAATTTATGACAGGTTCGTTGTGCTCTGGGCTATCACGACACTGAATACAAATAATTGTTAACTGATATTTTTTTAGGAAAAAGTATATTTAACTGTATTGTTGACTTAACTGTTTATAAATTGTAAATTACATTAAGTAGAAATTAAACATTTTAACCTGGGCTAGTCATTGATAAAAAAAAGTTTGAAACTATTATGACGACCGCTTAGCCTAGTGGGCAGCGACCCTGCCTGCGAAGCTGGAGGTCCCGGGTTCGAATCCCAGGTCGGGTCAGTATTTATATGATGAATATTAATACTGGCACCGGGTCTTGGTTGTTATATGTATGTGGTGTCTTCGCTTGGTACCCAAAACACAAGCTAATGCTTAGTTTGGGACCTAGTCGTTATTGTGATTGTGTGTGTTATTATTATTATTATTATATTATAATGGAGGTCACAACACTCGCAACGGATTATAATAATATTTTTTTTTATTGTACAATAAGCTACCAGCCTGAAGGAGTACGTCTTTGGTATGCACATGCAAGGGGAATAATTCGATGTTAAACTTTTTAATTTTGAACACGGTTCCCTGTTTTATACAAAGGTAAATACACGGTTATCGTACCTCAAAACGAATCGCGCGATCGGTTGGCAAGCTGAAAAAAAATATTAACAAATTTTACGAATGTTTGAGAAAACTAGGCTTGATCCGACTAATGATGAATATAAAGAACATTACATTACAAACCTAGTAAGTTATATATTAAGTTCATTCATATATTTTTGTTTTTGCATAATGTCTGTTATATTTCATTATACCTAATATCTGAATATAAATATTTCAAACAGAAAATAAACATTGTATTATATAATGTTTATCACAGTGCGTTATATTGACCCTATACAGTCTTATGTTAATTCGTGAGATTTTGTTTGCATGTGTCACCTTTACCTCGGCCTGCGCATATTTTAAAGGCAATGTTCTGACAAGGTTATCACGCAACTGCGAGAGTCCCGAATGATTCAACCAAGGAAACCTGAAAATGGGACATGTGTTTATTTTTTTAAATACTCTGACCGTTTCGATAGATCAATAAATGAATAAAAACAGGTCAAAAGTAAGTTAGGCTCGCCTATATGAATATTATGATGATAGTGTTTTGAGATAGATATGAAATATATTAAAGCTTGTTATTGATTAATTAATTTATTTGTAGCGAACACCAAACATAGCGTGAAGTAATATTGTACGAAAACGCAAAAGTGTTAAGAAGGGGGAGGGGGCACCCGTAAAGCCTGACGCATTCCTTCAGAGTGGCGTATCGTTTGATAAAAATGCAATAAACTTTATAACTTGTCAAGTAGTTTTTAAACTGTCAAAATGCTCATAAATATAATTATATCGTAATTTTATTCACTCGAAGCGGTCATGGCGCATCTCATTGCTAATTTTAACTTTCTCTAGCCTAAAAACCTCACAGTAGGTCGAGCGGCGACACTGTGCGTTGACTTCGCAGCGGTTCACTTGACATTGCTCTCTATATGTCACTTGGATATTTAAGTCCACAGCGGAATTCTGTAAACCAGATCTCTGTCATGGTTTCATTTGTATTCTTCCTCCGGTTAAATTACGATACATAGGAACCAGTTTTAGCTTTTAATTTTTAATATATACCTATATTTTTTATCAAACTTCAACAAACATTAAATTACTGTTATCATTTTAATTACCATCTAAAGAAATACTTTTATAATTCAATATTAACATATTCTATTATTAAAGGTAATTAAATAGTATTAAATTTTTGTATTTGTAGTGTTAGAGTTATATTAATTATTACCTATTACAATTTAATAATTGATCGCTATAAGAATATTAATTACTATTTTTTAATTAATTTCTTCGGGCTGATGCCAACTAATCGATTTCGAAAATTTATTTCTCTACGAAAATTCGAACTCACCATTAATGATAACAGCGTCTTTTGTATAAAGGGCGCCATCTATATCGGAAAATCCACTGTCATGTTCAGCAACACCTCCGCAAGTGGCCAGAAGGCCTATGGCCAGGACGACGAGGTGGGCGGTGACGGAGTCCATGCTGCTGGTGGTAACGCGCGGTGTGCGGCCGGCGGGGCGACGCTTCGCGAAATGCCTCGCGCCGTGGCCTGTACGCTTTATAATATTTTTGCACGCACGTTCCACATACGGTTGAAAGGATAACAGAGCTTTTTTTCTGTTCTTTTGTCCTGACGATCGAAGCGCTCGGAGTTGCGGCGAGCTTCGCAAATGATTACAACCGTTTAAATCAATGCGCGCGAGACGGATCGCGCCTTTCAGGACTGCAATTCGTTCGGCTGATAAAGCGCCATTTGTTTTGCAGCCATGGCGGCGGGTTTACTTACATTGTTTGATGTAAGAAGTGTTCAACGCTCGGCAGGTCACTCACCGTCCAAGAATTTGATCATTACGCCCTACCTAATAAAACCTTTGCACGGTCGAGCGATTGAATTGAAGGTCGATTTTAAGTGCCAAATTAAGGGCGTGTCGGTCGATTTCGACTCGTTTTCGTGCTCTTCTTATTTTACATATAAGATTTTAACTGAAGAGCACTGTGAAATTGTTTTTCGCTTTGATTAAATACACGAAAGTCATAACAACAAATATTACTACGATCGGAGAAATTTCAATTAAAAAATTTATGTCTCAACTTCGCATACGGAATATTAGTTTTATAAGATCGACTTAATGAGAACGACTCGTAACTGATAATAAAATTAATACTATAAAAAGACCAACAGGCTCGAGTCGAACTCATAAATTATAGTGCTTCGTACCTACGCCCAAATTTATATTACAAAAAAAAACAAAGTTAAATATTTTTTCCGAAATCTTGCAAAGAAAATACTAAATGAAAAATAATGTCTGATAATTTTATGTTCATTTAAAATTTATAATAGCTAAAATTGTTTTAGATGTAAACTTTTTTAAAATACGTAATTAAAAGAAAATTGCTAAAAGTAAAATAAAAAAGAAAAAATACTAATTATGAAAATAATTCATAATAGAGGTGTACATTAGTATTTTTCGTCATATTCGTCGATTTTAAATTAAGCTTTCATTAAATGCTCCTAAAAGTTCGAAAAAATAAATTTTCGTGCAATTTTGCTGTATATGTAAAATGGCAACTAAACTTTTTCAAATAATTAAATAGTTATAAAGCTAATGGCATATATTGGACGGACTGACCGAAAACATGATATAAGTGATCCATTCTTTGTATTAGTGCTTGCGTACGAAATACTAAATTATTATTTTTTTCACTTTGAACAAACGGAAAAAACAAATCTGTTTCCGTATTTAAATAATATATGTTCCGATATGTGATTCCTGAGCAAAGGTGATGCAAGCGCTCTTGTGGTCAATTATTGAGCTACTACTACCCAATCTTACAAGTTTATGTTCTTAAGTAATAGACTGGGTAGACGCTGACTCGACTTGCTTCGAGTAAAGACATTATAAAACACTTTACTTTGGAGAGTGTTGTGATGAGCCATTAATCATATTTCCTATATATTTTTCCTGTACCTGTTCCATTTTCATAGTATTTTCAACCCTTTTACACTAATCTGAATAGAAAGTATTAAACGAGATGAAAATATGTCGTAGAAAAATCCCGGTTGATGACAACTATTTTAATCGATTACCTTATATTACTGAAAAAAACTCTAGTTTTACTAAATACTTAAACTAAAGATAGGCTCTTTTTAAGGGTGGCCACCCTATCTCATATCACTCTAATAAAATGTCGAAATAATAAATAATCGTCGCAAGAGCGCGTGATCAGTAAATTAAAAAAAAAAATGAAATAAGGCTCTTTTTGTTAAAGAGTGATTATTTTTCAAAATTTTTGTTTCAGTTCATATTAGTCCGAGTACTAGCGAGATTTGATTTGATCAACTGATCAAATTGTTGAAAGCTGTAATTTTCAAAACCATTAGTCATATATCGATGTTAGTGCTCTATTCTGTATTAACTCTATTCATGTTTTAGTGAGATTTATGTGATCACAGGATCGAATACCGTATTTTAAGCAACCCACATAAACATAAACAGTTATCGTTCAATTATTATATCTTTGGAAGTATATATAGGGGTAAAAATTGGAATGGCTTCCTATGAAATTTGACATCTGCCTGACTCTTGTACTTGTATTAAGAAGGGAAAGTTTTCGTGTCCTCAGCCGCGCTTCGCCGACCAGTTGATGTTGCAGTAAAACAATAATGGAATTATTAATAAAATAAATTTAATAAACTTTATACAAAAATTATTTACAATATTATAGAACACAAGTCTGGACAGGGAATTGCGTATCTGAGTGCGGTAGTGTTTCTACTGGTAACAATTCATATTATTGCTAGGTATTTTATACGTTTTGTATTTAATATTTTGGCCAATCAGAAAACGTTTGGTGTCATCCGAGAGTCCAAAGTATTTAGGCCGTACGATGTTACGTGTACTGAGCTGGCAGAAATATTGTTTTTCAATAAAAATAAATGACGGTGAAAAATGATCGGAAAATGTTGCGACATTGGGGGCACTGATTTGGACTTTAGTATGAGCGGTCAATGCCCTTATATATATATAAGCCTAAGTATTTAATAAAATAAGTTTGTAATCATATTAATTTAAATAATACTATAAAATTAATTGTGACTTTTCAATAATTCACGCATTCTGAGTCACAGGAACACAGAAGCTACGAAATATGATATATAAAAATATATCAAAAAGTGTCACTAATTTATAAAAACAAGACAACGCAACGGTCGAACCCGCATGAGATTTTGTTTTTTAGATGGCCTCAAAATGACAAACTTGTCTCATTTCAACCATCGGTTTCGATCGGCATTCGGGGCCGGTTCTGAGAAAGGTGATTGAAAAAAAAAAAAACACAATTTGTCTCAACCGAAATGATTTGCATGCAATGAATACATAATATCTTTTTTGTGTGGCAGAAAGCTTTGTGGTTAAAATTGATTTATTTTAGTGGATTATCTTTGCCATATTTATAGAGGCAAGTGACGTTTATGTAAATTGGATTTTTAATTTCAATTTAGGACTCATTAATAACACAAGCATTTCATAAAAGTATTCTCTAACTTTCATATCCACTGTAAATACGCATAGTAAAAGCATAGCAAATTGCGTAGAAAATAATATTTCATGTCTTATGTGAAACGCTACTATATAAAACTTCCCTTTATACGCGATTAGTGGCAATCGACCTATTTCCGTAAGGACCAATTTAATCTTATATATAAAAATGAAATGAAGCTTGTTACATGTCTCGCTAAAACTAAAAAACGGTTGGACCGGTTGGGCTAATTTTGGTTTTGAAATATTTCTGGAAGTCCAAGGAAGGTTTAAAAAGTGAAAAAATGTGAAGAAATTGCAAGGAAAAATAACAATATAGTAAAAAGAACAACTTAATTTTCCCATACAAACTGTTCGTACTTGTCAAACAGGGTGCGTTCAAAAATCAATTTCTCTACTCTTTTATAAGCTTTTATAAGCTATCTCGGAAACGGCTCTAAAGATTTATATGAAATTTTGTATTTAGATAGATAACATTCCAAAACAGGTTTTTAAATAGGATTTATGGTTATTAAGCACCAGGGGGCGCTGCAGTAAATGTGTATCTTCGAAACGACTGGACTAATTTTGATTCGGTTTTTTGTTTTGTTTAATTACATGAGTATCACCTGCGAACAAATAATTAAATAAGTTGTATAGTTATGGGCCACCGGGGGAAACTGCAATAGATACGTTTCTCTAATACGGCTGGGAGGATCTCTACGCGGTTTTTTGCGTTATGAACATATCACACGAGAGCATGTTCTTAGAAAAGGATTGCGGCTATGTGCCACCAGGCGGCACTGCAATAAATACGTTTCTGTAAAACGGCTGGGAGAATATCTACATTATTTTTGCGTTATAAACATATCACCAAAGAGCATGTTCTTAAATATAGATTGCGGTCATGGGCTACCAGGGGGAATTGCGATAGTAAGTTTTTATAAAACAGCTCTGAGGATCTTGACGTGGTTTTTTGTGTTACATAGATATCATCTAAGAGCAGATTCTCAGATAAGGATTGTGGCAATAAACCACCAGGGACGCTGCAATAAATACGTTTCTCGAAAACGGCTGGATTTCTATGCCGTTTTTGCATTATATAGATATCATCTAAAAGCGTGTTCTTGGATAAGGTTTGCGGTCATGGGCCACCAGGCGGCACTGCAATAGATATCTTTCTCTAAAAAATTTACGTGTTTTTCCGGTTTACATAGATATCACGTAAAAGCAAGTTCTTAGATAAGGATTGTGGTTATGTGCTACTAGGGGTGTGGGCGCTACAATACATATACGTTTTAAACTGTTCTGAGTTCTGAGGCGGTACGAAGTTCGCCGGGTCAGCTAATTTAAATATAAAAATTTATTGTTGTAAATTTTTATGACTGGATTCTTCTCTTCGTAAAGCTCGAGTGAAACAAACTTAATTTAAAGTTATTCTGGTGAAAACCGACATTCACAACATAGTAATTTTCTAGGTTTAACTTTAGACTATTGTTGAATTAACTCGATATTAAAAATAAGGCTCGGATACTTATTAATTTCATAATTTTTTTGCAAATCTTTGGCAACTTTCTTAAGAAAACACTGGAATTCAATGTGCACATTATCAAAGTGTATCCATTTTTAGTTATACAATAAGGTATAAAAATTTCAGAAATAGGATTTATAGAATCAAGTTTTTCATTTGCTTCTACTGGACCGTGGCAGTTCTAGCAGCTGCGAACTGGATTCTATGACTGACTGTTTTTCCGAAGATTTTACGTGTATCGAAAAACTTCCTGTTGAACTTTGTTGAACTTTCACTGCTGACAATTGAACTCAATATTCACAAAGGACACGGAAAACGCGTTTGAATAGTATTATAAATCGCACTAGCAGACTAGCAGAAGCGCGTGATCGCTGCTTCAGTGGCACAGTTCAGTGGGCATGCATGTTATTTCTAATCAGTTATAAAATGATCACGACATCATTTTACTCATTCAGGCAGATTACTCATTCACAGTCATTATAGCTATTATTTACTAACACTTATAACAATTTTTTCATTATCATAAGTAGGTAATAAACTTAATTCCATAAATCCCATTCTTAAAACTCTTCTATCCTGATTCATTAGTTAACATTTTTTTTGTAATTTTCAAACCTGTCCGAGATTTTGATACTTTGTTATATCTAAAAATGCATCGATTTTTTTTAATAATATGCACGTTTAACTCGTTCCTGAAAAAAGGGCCTTGACAGACAGACCTATATGAATTTTTATAGGATTTTATAGTTTTTTGTCTGTCTGTCGAGACCCTTTTTCTCAGGCAGGCCTGGAGATACCTAGTTGAAATTAATATGAAATAAATAGCTAATTAGGTCTACGGTCCTTTAAAGCTGTCAAAAAATGAAGCTTCTATGTAAGTAAACACAATTTCGCGTATTTTAATACTCGCAAGTAAATCAAAACCCACAGGGTACTTACCCGTTGACCTAAAATTATGAAAGGCAAAGAGCAAGAGCTCACAACACAATCATGGGAGAAAATCCGAAAATTGTTACCTATGATTTTTAGCTATACCTATCACATATTTTTTTTTAAATTAATACCTAGTTTCTCAGGAATGTGTAGAAGTATCAACTTGAAATAAATATCTAGCACATTAGAGTTGTAAAAATCAGGTTTTTACACACAACAATAAAAACACAATAAAAAATTAGAGCTATTCAAGGGGACAGTATTTCCCTCCGCGGTTTCGATTTGGTATCTATATCTCTGTCCCTCTTCTGCAATCCGTTCCCGAGTGAAAGAGAAGACAAGAGCGAATTCCCAAAAATATACTCGTCGAAACACCTTGCGGGCCGTGTCTGTTTCCACTAATGAAATGGGTATGTTTTACAACCAAATTTTGCAGTGTTATCAGTGAAAGGCTATCCCTAGAACGGTGTGTTTTCCTTTTATTTTTATTTGAAAATAGTTTTAATATAGAATTCACGGACCGTTATTTTCAATACAAAAAATTCCAAGAAAATCATGGTTTTGTAAAATTTATTATAAAAGAAGTTAACGAGATATCGAAAAAACAAAAACACGTCGCCCTAAAATAGAGTTTCTTCTATCACATATATTTTTCCTATAGAAAGCAGTTAAAGGATTGAGCGAGGAGCAGACACGAGCTAAATATTCTCTTTTTTAATATAATAATAATAATAACACACACAATCACAACAACGTCCAGGTCCCAAACTAAGCATTAGCTTGTATTTTGGGTACCAAGCGAAGACACCACATACATATAACAACCAAGACCCGGTGCCAGTATTAATATTCATCATATAAATACTGACCCGACCTGGGATTGGAACCCGGGACCTCCAGCTTCGCAGGCAGGGTCGCTGCCCACTAGGCTAAGCGGTCGTCAAAATATGGGAAGCCTAACCGCCTTAAGCCGCATATTTTGACACTCGCATGTAAACAATATGGTCCCGTTGACCAATAACCATGGAATTTGACAAGATGCAATATCTTATAGCACAAGTAAAAGAATAAATCCGAAAATCATTATTTGTAGGCTATACCTATCCCATAAATTAAAAAAAAAATTTCATATATGTGCATCTACATGGCATTCTGGCCACGAGTAACGTTAATCGGGTCAATTATACTTTCATAAATGTATGAAACCCTGGTGATGCGAGTCCAATTCGATTTCCGTTTTAAAGAGACACATCAATGAGAGAAACAGCAGTGTCTCCTGGGTGACCCATAGCCATAAATTTGTTTAACTTGTTCTGAAAATTTACGTTTTAGAGAAACATGTCTACTGTAGCGCCTCCTGGTGGTCCACAGGCGTAAAACATAGGCTATGTCACTTCTAGAATGTTAAAGAACATTTACAAAAAAGGTATGGAACGATCCATCAAATATCTTTTAAGTTAAATCGTCATAATTATATACCCATGTATACGAAGAATTTTATATAACGATATACGGGGTGTTCGGATGAACGTAGTTCAAATTTACAGAGCGTGTAGAGCTCTGTCCGAACTAAAAAAAAAGTTTTAAAGAAAAGGTAAGTGATAAAAATGATACTTTAAACATGTGTTTCTCGGTAACCGTTAATTTGCTCACCTTGAAACTTTACGTTCAGTAAGCTCTTCACGCTCTGTAAGTTTGTACTACGTTTAGCCGAATATCCCGCCTAAGTACGAGTAGATCATAGACATAAATGGAGTAGATACATCTCGAGGAAACTTATTTATTTGTTTACAGGGAAATATACATTTCAATAATAATAATAATAATAACGTATACATCACAACAACATCTAGGCCCCAAAATAAGCATTAGCTTGTATTTTGGGTACCAACCAAAGACACCACATACATATAACAACCAAGACCCGGTACCAGTATCAATATTCATCATATAAATACTGACCCGACCTGGAATTCGAACCCGGGACTTCGAGCTTCGTAGGCAGGGTCGCTATCCACTTGGCTAAGCGGTCGTCGTTAAAAAAAAATTAGTTATTTCAATGGAATTTATTACCCTCAACACTTAGCCGATTTTGATTAATTAGGTAATTTTGAGTTCAAGTTTAATCAAACTTTATCATTATTATTTTTTAACATAGTGGACATATCGATCCCCAAAAAAATGTCGTGTCGTGTCGAGGTTTAGAATAAATTTTATTAGTTTTTCTTTTTCAGATCTTAGTTGGAAGGAAGGCGTCGGAATTCTCTCAAACTATTACAATTTTATCAAACGCGTGTTTCTCCTGGCGGGTCGCATGAAATAGCGATAGCAAGCTGACAAGGTTGCTCGTGTTTGGTATTAAAACACCCTTTAAAAAATATCAGTATTGGTCAAAGTTTTTTCATAGAACGAACAAATAATTTATAAATGTAACTGAGATATAATGGAAATTCTAAGATTCAATTATCAGTCGTTTAAAGACAAGCTGTCAGTGTAAAGTTCACCAAGCATTTGCAATAGAAAACATAGAGAAGGAACAGCGCGAGCGGTCCACTTTATATGACGGCCGCTTAGCCTAGTGGGCAGTGACCCTGCCTACGAAGCTGGAGGTCCCGGGTTCGAATCCCGGGTCGGGTCAGTATTTACATGAAGAATATTGATACTGGTACCGGATCTTAGTTGTTATATGTATGTGGTGTCTTCGCTTGGTACCCAAAACACAAGCTAATGCTTAGTTTGCGGCCTAGACGTTGTTGTGATATACTTTATTATTATATTTGTCTTTTTCTTATTCTTATATCGGTAAAAAGCAATTGCATCTCGATGGATATAAGTGCATGTTTACTGTTCCTGGCGGTCACGGTCACATATCAAACCTTCGCTTCTTTACCAGGTGTTTATGTGTGCGGAACTCGCGACGGAATTAACACACACAATCACAACAACGTCTAGGTCCCAAACTAAGCATTAGCTTGTATTTTGGGTACCAAGCGAAGACACCACGTACATATAACAACCAAGACCCGGTGTCAGTATTAATATTCATCATATAAATACTGACCCGACCTGGGATTCGAACCCGGGACCTCCAGCTTCGCAGGCAGGGTCGCTGCCCACTAGGCTAAGCGGTCGTCAAATTGATGGATGATATCAAACTATATTGCATTTTGTGTGTTATTTCGAAGTAGTAACGCAGAACGCGGTTTGCGCCCGTCGTCGCCGCCATGTAAATTCATTCAATTTAAACTTCGTCCACTGTTGTTGAAATCTCCCCAGACGGCTACGTTTCGATGTTTCCGGGCGAACGTTAGCGGTC
The DNA here is from genome assembly GCA_949709985.1 of Luffia ferchaultella. Taxonomy (NCBI): domain Eukaryota; kingdom Metazoa; phylum Arthropoda; class Insecta; order Lepidoptera; family Psychidae; genus Luffia; species Luffia ferchaultella. The sequence continues at coordinate 19,085,055 of OX453240.1, read as the reverse complement.
TATTGAAAACACCCAGCGCGATCCGCAACCGCGCCCGCACCCGCCAGTTCACCGTGAACATGCCCTAAAGAGTGGCCTAAGCCACAAAAGTAAATGGAGTAAAATATATGTAAACTACAAAAGTTCAATAATACTTTCAAAACGATGACCTCGAATTTGAAATGAAATGTTAAAGTTTACATAGATTACTTATTTTTTTATTTTTGCGGCTTGGAGCACTTTTCCGCTGAGCGATTCAATTTTCAACCATATTACCGACCCAGTTACTATAAGAGTGGCTAATGTATCGCATTTCCAAAATAATATAAGTACCTATAGTGAGTATAGTGTTTATAAAATTAGATTATTCTAACTCACGCAGAATTTCGTACTGTCGATGTCTTATAATAATAATATAATAATATTTGGGACATCCTACACAACGCCATCTAGTCCCAAAGTAAGCAAATATTATGCTTGTGTTATGGGGTACCACACAACTGATATACATATTTAAATAGGTGTTTTTTTTATAATATATACCTATATAGATACTTTTACACCCAGACACGGAACAAATAGACATGTTCATGCACACAAATATTTATTTATAACTACATTTTAATAATTATTTTATTAGACTTTTAATACTGTTTCGTAGTCATAAATCGTATTTAGTGTTTCCAATCTTAGTGAATTATGTTTTGCACTGAATATATTAGAGAGAAAAAACAAGATCGGAATGTCGATAGGACAAAATAATCGTGCGCATATTCGACGGGCGGTACCAGAGAGAGGTGTATCTAACCGCTGACATTAATGCTATTAACAACATTAATCTTTATACGAACTCCGTTATGCCTGTGCCACTAGCCGAAACAGTTTTGGGGCAAAATTTAAAACGACATGTTTTACCAATGTGCTTTTGAATTTCCATTCCTTATTACTATTTTTCTGTTTGAATTAGTATAGTTTGAGAAATACTTAGCTAAAAAGGCTTTGAGAAAAGAGTTCTTTTTCGACTGAAACACACAAAACTTAAATATTTCGATTATCGTTTGATTTCTCAGTTTAGAAACCGGCTGTTAGTCACTATGTCGTCAGCCCGAAAAGTAACGTTACGTGAATCTGTTTTTCAAGCCGTCTAATAACTACTAATTTCTTTACTTTCCAATTTTTTCTGGACATTAGGTATTTACTAAAAATTTTGTAATAAAGACTTATTGATAGAAGGTGGTTAGTAAATTAAACATAAGTACAAGGTACCTACGCATAAAAAAGAAGCGACCGCTGGCGACAGAGCAGAGAGAAGCATTCTTCCGGCGCGGCAATCTCCGATTGACGCAATTGTCGGTCGCTAGCGCATTCATACCCACGATGATACGGTCATGGTGATGAAACATACTTTAGTATATATAAATATAAAATATAAAGGATCTGCATCGATCAAGCATTTTCAGAGGTTTTAGATTCACTTTAGCAACATGCAAACCAAACGCTACATACATATACTTAAAATGTAATAATTTGTTATATAAGGTTTCTAATAGTTTCCCTACAACATCGTGTACTGGCTCGTACTTGTCAATAACACAAGCGCGAAGCTTTGATCGCTAAACGTCTAAGTACCTACGAGATCGTCAACCGTAGCGGTATTCAGAATAACTGTCAATCCAATGAGCAAATACTGCTCTAGATAGCGAATTAAAAAAATATTTACGAAAACTTCGGTACAATAGGTAAACAGTGCGTTTGAGATATATTTAGTGCATTTGTTTTCTTTTGGTATTGAAACCTATTAACTCAGATATATAATTTCAAACGATTACGGGTTGCGTTTCGTTAATAAAACTTTTTTTTTTTGGCGCTCCAGCCGCATATTGTATTGGCGCAGGTAGCTTAGAGCGAAATTGGCGATGGATCACTTTTGATTTTAAACTAATTTATTCACTAATAAACAATGTTTCTTTACGTAATGATTCTGACAGCAAAAATATTACTTATACTAGCGACCGCCCGCAGCGTCGCTTGCGTAGACTACACATTCCTGTTTTAGTTAGTATTAACATTCGAAACGGTTTATACGTAGGTACTTTTTGCTGAAACTAATATTGGGTACACCCATTCAAACTTTCAATCTTCATTCTCCCCAGTCCTTTAAGAAAACCGGTACTCCCATACTTTTCACCTCCCATTTACCACCCTTAAAATGTGAAAATCCAAAAATCCTGAAACACGTCATTATATATTTATTTTAAAATTTTTATGTTTCTAACTTTAAAAAAAGAATTTTACAATTCGAACCAGTAGTTCCTGATATTTGCGCGTTCAAACAAACAAACAAATAAACTCTTCAGCTTTATAATATTAGTATAGATTTACTGTTCTCTGTATTTACTGTTTGTATCAGTCAGTTATTGGAAATATGTTAGAGGAGTTACTGTTCTTATATACCTTGGACACGTGTATAGGTAATTAAAATAGTCGTATTGCTTTAAAAAAAAACTGAATAAGTGGTGAATTATAGGTATCCGAATTTGTTTTTGTTGTAAGCTTTACTATCAACCTGTAACATATCGTTAGTAGCTTTAAGTTTCTGAAATGTTTACGTATGTTTTCATCTTGTGAGGTAAAGTATAATGGCCTCAAATAACTTATTGAGCTTTATAAATGTACAATTATAATAATCCAATATATCGATTCTTATGTGTATTTAAAACAAAACAAAAACAAAAACCGACTTCAAAAACTAAAAATAATAATTTGACTTCAAAGGAAAAAATAGTAATAGGTGGCATATATTTTACGAAATTGGTTCCTAATCATTCACTTTATATTTTGTTCTGTATTTCTAATACTTGTTCAAATGAAACAACGCCGTTTAAAGAAAACTGTCGATAAATCGCATCAACTTAGCAGCATGAAATGATGACTCTTTAACGCAAACACCTGAATAACTAAAAAATAGAACTCAAACACACCAAACAAGCTTATAAAATATGAGGGTATCCCTCGATTTCCTTGACATTCCATCATCAGATCCTGACTTGGTAATAATGGGACTACCTCGAGAGTATACCCTTTCAAACAAAAAAAAAAAAAGAATTTTCTAAATCGGTCAACAATTGACGAAGATATCCGTGAACAAATGTAAAAAACATACCTAAATACAAACGAACATAAAACTTTCTCCTTTTTCGAAGTCGGTTAAAAATACAGTGAGCCCCTTTTTCGAACTGATATTTTTCTTGTGGTCCATTCATTTCTAGTGATGTATTACGAATATCATATAAAAGTGAACTGACGTTCGAAAATTTCAAATTGTATTTATTAATAAATAAATTGATGTTCTTCAGAGGTATTAAGCCGATCAATCAACCGTAAAGGAATAACAAAACGCGGTTAGCCCATTAATATTTTTTTGTAAAAAAAGATTACATTAGCATTGTCAAATATTTAAAAACAAAGATATTTCGTTTTAGAATTATCGATATATAATATAGTCATTATTAGATGGTCGAAGTACCTATTTTTGTAGTTGGCGACAGAGTAGGTCGGTACCTACTAATCTTTTTTTTTTAAATTCTTGATTTGAATGTGGGCATATGTTATATAAATTATAAAGTTGAATGGGTGAAACGGGATTTAATTAACTATAGGACTCTTTGATGTATTTTTATCTATTATATAATTTAAATCCGTTTGGCAGAAATGTGCACGTCGTTTTTACGTGGTGAGTTCGGAGAATACAATAAGCGATCAATTGTTTTTTTTTGTGCTACTAAGAAATACTTTTTCATACCAAAAATATTTTTAACGACAACTCAGTCTGACTTGAGGACTCCGCCGATAAAAAATTTAATCCTAGAAGTTATAATGCAATATGTAATTTGCAAACATATCTTAACAGTGTCCTCTAGCGATGTATATTCAAACGGACTCTGCGCAATATAGTCTAACTGTTCCAGTCAACAAAATATTTGATATCGCTATGTAGATGGCGCTATAAACAAAATTAAAAATCCAAAAAAAAGATATAAAGTCATAGTCCGAACTTATTAATTCTATGTATATTGCCCAAGGTCTTACGTCTAGGGTTTAAATGTAGGTACTAAGAGAAACTAAGAGAAAGATTATTTGAAAAGGCATTTTCATCTATCCACTTGCTAAACCGTAGGTAGGTATACTTGGGTACTTATACTATAAAGTCTATCCATTATATTAGACCACAGACGCCGGCGTCGGTATCCTTTGAGGCGGTAGCCAAGTGCCAGCGGCTTTGAACTTTTGTCGGTATGCGGTGTCCCCGTGTCAAAGGGTGTGGGTTAATATAATGGATAAACTATATAGTCCACTACATCACTCCAATCTCTATAAAATTTATGAATATACCACGGTAAACGATACCACGGTTTGTGCCCGTGTTGACCGCGGTTTACCTGTTCAATATACCTGTGTGTACCACAGGCATTTTTTCTTGCCCGTTGCCCTTGCCCTGTTCACCTTAGTGGACTACGGGCCCATTTTCTTGCCCGTATCTCATCATTCAGTTTACTTTTCTATGTTTTTTATTAAAACTAATTATTATTGGTGGTGTCAAAAATCTGACTAAGTAATTTTAAATGTTCAAAACAAATAATATATTTGAAAAAAATCGGGGTTCATACTAGAACGTTACACAAAAAAAAATCAATTTTAAACATTTTATAACATCAAAGAAATATGAAGACGATTCTATTATTGAGACAGCAGCTCGTAGAAAAATAGTCAAGCACGTAGAACTTTTAAATCGTTACCATTTCATTCCTTTTGCTGTCGAGACGATGGGTCCCTGGTGTAAGGATACCAAATTACTTGCTCACAATTTGCGTGTTGCGCTGCATCTGTTCACAAGGGATCCTTTGAGCAAAGAATACCTTGTTCAGAAGACCAGTGCCACAACGCAATACAGCGTGGTAACGCGGCAAGTATCCTTGGCACCCTGAACCCGTCGACTCTTTACAATTTTGTCGATAGTATTTTTAATTTGTAGGTATTTTATTTTCAATTAGATTTTAATTTAAAGTATATTATTAAATAAATTAATGTTTTTTAATGATTCTCTCTCTATGTTTCTATATGCATAGATATGATTAAAAAATTTTGATACAGATTCGTATTTGGTACTCAAGAAAGATATATTTTGTGTTTTACAAAAATACACATATATTTTCCAAGTAATTATCTGGAACATTACAGAATAATATTTTATAATCATACTATGTTTCTAAATTATTATATTCCATTACACCCATTATGCCTCACTGCAAGTGCTTAGGGCTCCCCCAAAGGTGAGGGGCCTTGGAGCTTAAATCCACCACATTGCTCTAGTGCGGGTTGGTGGATTGTAACGACCGCCATCTATTGACAGCAACGTACAAAAATTTAAAAACCTGACTGCGTAAATAATAATTAATTGAAAACAGAAAAAATAGCTCTATATGGATTAAATACTCTGTCATATTAATATAACTTGAACGTTTAACACCTTATTTAAATTCAAGTCATATTCAAATGATAATAAATTTTATTTACATTGTGTACATTACAGAGTTTGTTTTTTTTTTCAGTTCAGTTAATTATTTTAATGCAGTCGGATTTTTTAATTTATTATATTTAATACGTACTATTGTTCTTTTTTTTCTTTATACTAAAAAAACTAAAGTTCGTCTGTGCTTTTACAAGCCTGATTCTACCACTCCCGTAATTAAGAGGAATGTTGAGTGTCAAATTTCCATACAAACGGCGTTAATGGTGCACCCTATTAAACCTTAACCGATTGGCGGAAAAAAATTATATGGTATTTTTACAACATCTTGTCGTAATTTATAATTTTTCGATATTTTTGTTATTTTTCACTTGTAAAAATGCAATTAGTTTCATTTTAAGCATGTATTGAAACAATTTCGAAAAAAATCCGACGCATTTAATTTTTTTTTTTCGTATGATGTATCAAAATATTTAAATAATTTAAAACCTTGTTTTTATTTATCTGAATACCATATAGATTTTTGCGCCAATCGGTTAAGGTTTAATAACGTGCAATTGTTAACGTCATTTTTATGGCGATTTGTTACTACACACTCTCAAGTCGAATTTAATCATTTAGTGAGGCTACGTGGGTTGAATTTGAGCCGGCTATGATATGACCCTTAATATTCGATATTAAGTATAACAACACAATGAGTTTTGTATGCGAGTTTCAGTCAATCGTAAGGTAGATACGATGAAATTAACACCAATGAACAAGTTACCATAACTGATAATAATTACTAGACTAAGAATTAAAACGAGTTAACCATAGATGTCGGAATAGTTAGAAACATCGTGTCGTTGGCGTGGCGCATAAATACGATCAGATACACACCTATATTTAAACCTATCTCGACGAAATCAAGAACTAGACAAAACTGTCCAAAGTGTGTAACTCGTTTATCTCATAGCAAAAGATAATTTAACGAGCAATTGTTACATGAAAGATCACACAACAATTTAATACTAAAGCATCCCATAGAACGTTTCACAAAAATAATAATAATACATAGGACTCCCCACACAGCGTTATCTAGTCCCAAAGTAAGCAAGTATTATGCTTGTGTTATGGGTTACTAGACAACTGACATACATACTTAAATATTCTTTATAATATATACATATACAAATATGTTTGCGAAGACACCACACACATATAACAACCGACACCCGGTACCAGTATCAATATTCATCATATTAATACTGACCCGACCTGGGATTCGAACCCGGGACCTCAAGTATCGTAAGCAGAGTCGCTACCCACTAGGCTAAGCGGTCGTCAAGTCATAGTCAAGTTAAACCATATGGTGTTAGTGAATGGTCCTTTAAAAAGCAGAACTTTCACAAAGGTACCCTAAAACTAAGGCAGATATATTGCTAATCGGTAATAATATAGTCTTTCTATTATGATTTCAGCGACGAAGTTGTTCCCTTGATTAATGTGATAGTGATAACGCCTTTATTGTACTTTTTTACTTGAGATTTTGATTACATAACAGGACGATCGTTTGTTCAATAATTACATTACTTCGTTCTCTATTTTATTTTCACGACAAGATAGAGCTAGATGAAATATTTCGATCGAGGCCCAACGTGATGCGTTTGACTAGTAACGTCCTAGGCAGAAAAATTGATTTCAACCACAATTTTCTTACAAGGGTTACCGCCAACGGGAAGTGTCTAACAATATTGAATTTTGATTTTTATTCTTTGAAACATATATAAGAATCAGCACGTAGACTTTTACCTACTCTATTATTTTTACCTACCTTTATGGCGGATCGGAATACAACGCTTTAAGCGTGCTTGCGCAGGTTCAGTCATATGCCCGTCGCTTCACTGCGTCCCGCTACACCTAAAACTGGTTACTGCAACGCGACTTGTGCCTATGTTCACATCCGCCATAAGATTTGATATTGGAACTGTATCTGTGAACAGGCCGTCGGTCGTCGGCGCAAGCTAGCACACAGAAAAAAGTTTTGAGTTATAAATAACAAATAATTTGATTACTAGTTACCTAATCCAACTCAGTTGTACCAGCTTACCAACCAGTAGCTTGCATTTTAACGAACTTTGTTTAAAAATTATCAAAGTTTTGCTATATCCATGGTAACACAACTATTTTTGTTATCTATTTACTTTTTTCAGTGCAGGTATTCATACACGCACAGTACTTTACTAACACTACTTAATCCCACATACTTAATTTCTGAGAAAATAAGTAACGTCTGGAAGCTCTGGGATCTTGGACTATTAAAGTCGTTCATTTGTTATAAATGTTTGGGGATTATTAGGTACAGGATATATTATTAGGAATATTATTAGGAATAATTCTAAGTAAAAAAAATTTTTTCCTGATCGGTATATCAATGGTACTACAATTCGTATACGAGTACCACATAGTTCAATTAATCCACATAGGAGTAACATGGAAATCGACGACATCACTAAATAATTCTACTGTAGAGTCTTCATGACCACTAAAACAGTCTATTCTATGGCAGGCACTTGTAACCTTCAATATCATGGAATTACCATATTATTGAATTTCCAAGACCGTCAGAACGTGAAGAACAATAGCAAAAGTTTTATTGCGCAAATGAGATACAGAAGAAAAAAAAAACGTTAAACACTTATATGTAGTAAAAACGTTCAGTACGTACTAGTGTTTTTGGAATCTGTTATTGTATTTAACTATAATGGTAGTATAAAAAGCCATGTAAACGTTTACACCATTCACTTATGGATATATTTTGTGCTTTTATTGAAAAAGCTGGCACCAGAAAAACTTTAATACAACTTTTGTAGAATATAAGCTTATAGTATCATAACCTTATTGCTAATTCGTATATTTGAAAACATCTAATAATTAAGGGTTTTGTTATCACAGGATCAGTTCTTATTGCGGTACATTTTTATTAGGATAAACTGTGAACTTCATAGTTTTAATTAGGCTGGAATAGCAGAAACTGTAAGTTTTTAGTATTTTTATTGATGCAAATAAATAATATCAATTTATAAAAAAAATATTGATGTATGCATTTTGACCTGGTTTTCAAACCTATATACGGAACTAAGATATTATATGTATATTAAAAATTTAAATAAATAACATAAATAAAATGAAAACATAAATCCTTATACTAATGCAAGAACTGTCTGTCTGTCTGCACTGTGCTGTGGATGTTATCTACATAGAAGTACTCGCGATTTCACGTTCAGTGGGAGATTGTCTACATTCGTTATTCTAAATTCATTGGAGCACGCTGTAATAAATTATAGAGGACGCTGGCTTCTTTTTATAAGGACTGTATGATACAAAATTACGTAATTACGACCAATTATGTATGTCGAGGAACTAGCCTGACATTGACGTCCGTCTTGCCTTGTCTTTTATGCAACACGCTGGAGAACGAGTCTCAAACGACCACGAGGCAGCGCGCGAAACTGTCGCTCTTGATACATTAATTTTTATACGTCAAATAAAGCCGTGTAAAGTAACAGAAAAATTATACAAACATGAGAAGTTACGCTGTGCTCGTGTTCCTGGCTTGTGGGTGTTATGGCCAAGTCAACATTGGTAAGTATTAAAATACAATTTTTAATTTAATTTTGAATGTATATTTACATCCAATCAAAACTTTCGGCTATATATTTCTACATATATTTTATAAAAATAATATTGCAATATTCTGTTTTATATTATTTCCATAACATAATACATAGGTATTGTCCATTCAATGTTATGAATACTTTGATATGTTGCCAATAGTGAATTTGCATAGAAACTTCGCTCCCTAAAAGTTCATAACAATAACATTGTAGTGCATGAGCTGAATTAAAATATGCACCGATCGAGTGTTATTATTTATTTTTACCACAGAGGTTCGTGCTTTATATATGTATGTAATAGATAGGTCGTAAAAATTTACAATTAATACTAATTTTCAAATAGTTTAGAAAATATGGAGCTGCACTGTAACGAAATTGGAAGCAAATATCAAGTTGTAGCAATAAAAATTATTATTAATAATAATATTTTCTAGTTCTTTATCAATATAATAAAAATTAAATGTCATATGTGTGTTGTTTGTTTGTCAAAAATCACTCTTAATTGACAGAACTGTCTATTGGAAATGAACCTTTAATCCCAGTTGAAAGTTCTCGTGGGATATAATACTGAATGGGATCTGGTCCGACCCGAATGGAAATCAATTCTGTATTTATCAGCAATAAAGCGACCGTCGTATATTTTTCGATCGTACTTTTGCGAGCGGCTTGCATTTGCTATTAAAACAGACGGTGGCCATGAGAATACACATTTGCGTTTTCACTCACCAATTTGATGATTTCTCTTAATTTACGAGTGGAGAATGTGAATTGATCTCGAGCGTATATAGGTTTTTAAAACTGCTTCGTTATTAGTATGCGAACGAAACGGATCAACCTCCAGATTTCGCTTTTTTCGACTAAGGTGAAGTTATTTCTCACATGCTGAAATACAAAGCATGTATTTCATGATTTGTTTTCAGATTGGGTTTGGTTCGGTTTTCTTTTAGACGAACTTATGCACCTTTGTTCTGTAATTTTCGTTTTGATTCGTCTTCTATTAAAAATCCATAAGTCAGTTTATTCGTATCTATGTAATAAATAAAATCCGTTTCTAAGTTGATAAAATATCTCTATACTACATTAGTAAATACCAGGACGACTCTGAGAGGACAACGACTTATTGTACATATGCTTATTGTATTTATTTTTTTCTTCTTTTTCTTATTGGTTTTCTCGCCTTTGCCTCCTCAGTCTAAAGGGGCACCGCCTTAGTGGCAAAAAAAATATGAAGGCCTCAATTAAGGCCTTTTAAGACCCATAATTATATTTACGCGAGCGAAGCTACAGGTAAAACTGGCCTGTGCCACCGTATAGTAATTAACCATGGTAATAATTGCCTATTAAAAAAATCTGGGATACATCGAACTGTCTTTATGATGAAAACCGAAATACTACAAAATTTTATAGATTTTGTTACCCGACTATAGCGAAGCCAAGAGAAGGGTTATGATTTCGACCCGTATATGTAGGTAATTAGGTATATACCTATTAGGTTACGGAGGAACTCTCATATTTTGTTTGTATGAAGTTGTAATCCAATTTCTTTATTACAAAAAAAAAGGAAAAATTGCGACACAGGCCGTGAAAAAACTTGTGCATTTTATGGATATGATGCAGTGTAAGTAAAAGAGGAGAACATAGTTAAGCAGAAAATTTTAACGTCAAAGATGCAGTTCTGGATAGAGTTGATGCCATTTATGGAGCCAGATCGCAATAACGCCATATCAGTCGTTACGACATTGCTGAGGAACTGGGCATTAACCATAAAATAGTTTGACTCGTCTTAAAATATCTGGTGGGCACACAAAAAACTCGATGCATTTGTGCTTCTTTATTAAAACGTAATGAAAGCGTACCATTTTTGAAAAGATTTATCACTGAAGATGATAAGTGAATTATTTACGATAAGAACGTACGTACGCAAAAGATCATGATCGAAGTGCGGCCAATCTCCACTGACTGTGACTGAACCAGAATGAATGCGCAATAAATCGATGTTTAGTGTATGGTGAGAATGGAAGGGCATCGTTCATTATGAGCTATTCTCATCGAACATACCCATCGATTCGGATGTTTATTGCCTACAACTGCTAAATTTGAAGCATTCAATTGATAAAAACGGTAGGAATTGATCAATAGAATGGGTTTTTTATCATATGATGACGCCAAACCGCACATATCTTTAGCCACTCAGAAAAAAGTGAGAGAATTCAGCTGGGCAAAGTTAATGTATCCACCATATAGCCCTTACTTTACACCCTCAGATTTCTAGTTACTCTAATCTTTTCAGAATTCTTTGCATAAAAAGATAACATCAAGACAAGACTGTCCAATTTACTTGTCACATTTTTTAACCACAAACGCCAAAATTTCTACAGCAATGGGTTTATGTCACTACGAGTACCTACAAGACGGCAACAAGATATTGAATAAAACAGCAAATATATATTTTAATTAAATGTAATTAAGCTATGAGAAAGAGCCTTGAATTTGTATATATTGTAAAATACGAAAAGACTTTATCCCGAACCCAATACATGTATGTATATCTGTTCCCGCATAACTTCAAAACTACTTACCCATTATATATGATTCGACAAATAAGGTATCGTTGGGAACGATTTGATCGTCCGTCGGCTACAAGACCTAAGTCTGGAATTTAAAAAAAAATTAAAAGTGCCGCCGTCGTGTTGAGTATCACAGGAAAAGGCTTAATTAGCATATTAAAAAAATTATTATATATAACTAGCTGTTGGTCGCTGCTTTGCTTATATTAACTCGATGATTGCGTATAATTTAAAATACCATGTGTTTTCATTGCTTTGAGTTGCACTGAAACGAAACTAATATTAATATTACCATCGAGCAAAAATAAAATGCAGAGCATATAAGTGTGTGTTATATTAAACAGGTATTTAAGCTGGGATTACTTTCTAAAACTCCCATGATAATTACCAAGCCTCCGGGCTTATTATTGTAATAGTGTATTTAATCGTTGTGTGGTTATACTCGTGTACCAGGTAACGCAAGAGAGCAGATGAAATTGTCAGAGTTCGTTAACAGCTGCACTGCACAAACTTTATCGCGGAAATCAAATCCTAATAGTACATTATAATGCAAGTACGGTAAGCTGCATATTATAGTCGAGTTATCAATAGGCAAGAGGCGAAGGAGTGCTAATAATGCTTATAATAAACCGGTGACTATAATAGCCAGTTTACTGAGTAAGAGCATCATACAACGTTTTTCAATACATTTGCGATTAAAATTAGGTAAATACTTCAAATGTAATAACGGTGGGAGCCAAGGGCGGAAGCGGGCTGCTTTTCGTGGCTTACACATGCGTTACAAAAAGAATGCTCGTTTGTGATTGGAGTGAAGTAAAAAGGCCTAGTACTGTAAAATACAACATTACGATTCAAGTTTCGATATCATAAAGACCGTATTAATAGCAAATGTATTCAAAAATATGTCAAATAAAAAAAAATAACTTTGAACTAGAAGGAACTGACAAACATGGAACAAGATATTTCAGTCTGAAATCAAAGCCTGAAGTTATATTCTGGGTATAGCCCTGGTCATCGGCGGTAATAATGACATCCTCATAGTATAAACAAGGGCATCCGACCACGGCTATATACACCGAATATAACCTCAGGTTTTGATTTCAGACCGGAATAACTTGTTTCATGCTTTTCAGTTGTTCGTTTTTTCCGTAGTCGGGTTTTTAAAGTTTTTTTCGATACAGAAATAACTACGAACGAACGACGCACTAATTGAAGATTCTCATTAATTAATTACATGCGAAGTTTTAAAAACTTTATTGATATAATAATGTCACGACTTAATAGAATAATTTTGTATCAATGCAATAAATAAATACGGTCAAAACGAGTATTATACGTTAATTTGCTTATAAAATGTTTTTTATTAGCCTGTTTGTTTCGTACGACTAAACACAACTATATAGGCTTATTCTGAATAACAAATAACGAGAAAATAAACGTGAGGTCTAAAATTAGCCCAACGAAGGTCAGGGAGTGATAAAACCGCATTCTAAAAATAAACTTCAATTAAACGGCACAAACAATCCTTAACAAATAATAATACAGATGCAGACTTATAGGATGAACCTACTTACTCTCATATACCTACACGGTGTCGGGTTTCGTGTGGTCCAAACGAAAACCGTCGATAGATGGGTCCAGGCGCTATTCTAAGGACCCCCTATGTTCGGCGAAAATTTATAGTTTTCGAGAAAATAGCATTTTTCTAGATTTTTCGTTAGTACCCGAAATTATGGAATTTTAAAAATTTTTAATGTATGAAAATCCTTTACTGCACTGTTTTAGTTTTTTATTAAAATCGCTCTTGCGTTCGGCTTGCATACCTGATCGGTGCAGTAAACGATTCTCATATTTTTTTTTCTGCTTTAGAGCAATGAAATTCCGCTTTGTGCTGGATATGTAGTGCAGTTATAATATAATTGCAGCATAGTTCAAAGAAAAACATTTTGTAAACTTGAACAAAGGGATCAAAATGGTATCTATGACATCATTTTAGTTAAGTACGGGAGAGACGGCGTTCTCGGCAACGGGCCCAGCTACTTGATGAGGCGCCGTTTACCGACTGCGGCCGCACTGTTAATCGCATATTATAGCTAGTCGGAAATCATTTGAGTTTATGTCTGACGAAATTTAATGTAATATGAAAATCGTCCCATTGCAGTATTTTTTTTTTTACTTGAAGTCCTTGCCATAGCTGATTGAAATTTCACTAGCAGTAGGTCCACATAACAGACAAGTTTTTGAAATAGGTTTCGAAGTTTTTTGTTGAGTGATTTTTTGGAGTTATAACCCCCCTAAATAAGAAGTAAAGTAGCCTCCAAATAAAATAAAAATATGTATATTTTTCTCTCAGATAATAATTAGCCTGAGTTAGGGCTGTAGTGTATAATGATAGGCCTATTAATTGTTCATATTCACAAAAAAAATCAAGGTTCTAGTAATAATAGTTCAGGAGAAAATTAAAAAAAAAATGTATCATTCCGAAAATTTAGAAAAATGCTATCTCAAAATGTTTTCTCAAAAACTATAAATTTTCGCCAAACATAGGGGGTCCTTAGAGTAGCCCCTGGACCCCTCTATCGATGATTTTGTTTGGACCATATGAAATCCGTCACCGTGTATATATTATTGTGTAAATTTCATAATAAAAGTAAAAAAAAACTTTTGCACTCGAAAAGAACGCATATCTTTGTGGAAGTCACCTAACATTATCTGTATCTTTGATCTATATGTATTTGATGGCTATACGCCGGAATCGTCGACAATGGTACGTTTCATTAACTTTATGTTTGTTATAAGGTTAATGTTATAGAATATAAATTAATTGCATGTAACTACGTCCAACAGTAATTTTTTTCGGGCTAGGTTTTGTGATAACGCTCGAAAGTGCGATTTTCCAAACGCTGCTTCACAGTCACCTTCGCTGCGAACAGTTTTTGAAAAATCTGTTATCTTAGGCAGGTACTTAGATACGTATATATATTATTCCTTATATTTTAAATTGTCATCTATAATAAATTTAAAAAAAAAAACATAAATCGTATAAGAAAGAAAAAAATACCATTTATGTTACTTTATATTATATACGTATGACATTATTTAAATTTTTTTTTAGAATGAACATTGATTTTCTCCCAAATATCGTAAAGTTATAATATATGTATATATATTGATTTAAATTTATATTTTATCATAATAAACTTTAAAAATTCCAGAAATAAGAATTGCAATACTATCTTTTTAAAAATCTCAATTTTTTAACTAAAAAACGGAATGAAGGTATCATTTGTTCTTGAACAATATTCAAATTATATTTTTTCATAAAATATATGCTTTTAGTAATAAACATTGTATAAAACGACGATTCTTAATACAACTCCACGTTCCACTTTAAAACCACGATCAAACAATGTCTTTTTCCTCAATACACGCAAGTAGTTGTGAGTTTATAAACATTGTTAGTAGGTATGTAGGACTACATTTTAATTCATTCAATAAATTGTAAAATAGAATTGCAACAATTCCTTTATATAAAATCTACTAGACCTGCATGTTGTTGAGGTACCTAAATAAATAAATAAATAGACCACAATCGTATTTAAACACTAAGTACATTAATGGAATAATCTTCTAATATAGCTCACTTCTATCCGCCAACCCGTATTGGAGCGGCGTGGTGGATTTAACCTCCAAGCCCCCTCAACTGGATGAGAGGCCTAAGCCTCTGCAGTGGGGTATAAAAAAGGCTAATGGAATAGCTCTCTTAAAATCATTATAATATTAGTGGTTTTAAAAACTTTATTGAATTTCGCAATACACTGCATGTCAATGCTTTTGATTTTTTGTCTTGATTGCTAATCAAACTCAAATCTATATTGCTTTATCAGATATTCCACAAGTTAATGCACTCACACGCATTGTAAGGGCGTTGCAAAGTACCTACGTACCTATATCACTTAAGAAAACTTAACCTAATTATTCCAAACAAATTTCTCACATTTAAACAACAAATAAAATTTAGATTAAAATCTTATTTAGTTTAATAATCAATGTAACACAACTATCATTATTTAACCAATTTCCCCACATCGTGAATAACAAATAAAATCAGAATTTATATTAAAATCTCATTCAGGTTAATAAAGAAGACTGAAATACTGAAAGGTTGTTACTATAATTATTGACAATTTATTGGAGGTGTCGTACTCTTTTATTATAGGTACTGTTTAATTTTAGTAAAATTATGTATTCATTTTATAAAGTCCAGCATAATATATCATAAGCACATTATTTTAAATCAAATAATGAATTACTATCATACATTATTTGAATTCATTATTAATTACTGAATCTTTTAATAGAAAGATATTTCGAAAACTGTAAGATACAAGTACACATATATATTATTATATATAGTTTTTTGTCATCCTAAATTCCGGTTATAGGTTTGATTGTTTCCTTATCAATCTCCAGCGTTGATTAGCAAGAGGTATCATGAACACTTAGAATAGATAGCATTTTGCTGATATTTCCTTCATTCCGCTCTGCTCCCCAAAATACACATTTATTAAATAGCACATGTCGTGTCGTGATAGCCCAGAGCACAACGAACCTGTCTCAAATGTATAAGGCCATAGGGCCATGGTTCGAATCCGGGCGTGTACCAATTAGTTTTTCTGACTTAAGTACATAACTATCACTGACTCCGTGCCTCGGAGAGCACGTTAAGCAGTCGGTCCCGGACGCTGTCAATAGATGGCGGTCGTTACAATCCTCAACCCGCAGTGGAGTAGCGTGGTGGATTTAAGTTCCAAACTCCCCTCCTCACCCTGTGGGAGGCCTAAACCCCTGCAGTGGGGTAAAATGGGCTGATGATGATGATGATGATGATGAAATAGCACATTTATATAAAAAAAAGTGGCATGTGTTATACTGTGCTTATTTGACATGTTTTAAATACAAAATAATATTAATCTAGCAGCATAAATATATTTGAAATAAAAAAAAATATCTTTGCGTATTAAAATATTCCATCATATACATTTGAAAAGTTTTATATGATATTTTGTAACAAACGCAACAAAAGATTGCAATGTAAAAATATTTATGTGTTCTATAATTTACAAAACGTATGTATATACCTACTATAAATGTAGTACATTATTTACTAGTTCAGAATAAAACCAATATCAATGAACTTGCAAGTCCACGCACTTATGTAAGTACGTACATACAGTTTCCTCGTTTTAATTAGTTAAGTATATTTCTTTGTTCTCATAGAATAATATTACTTGGTTTTTTGAAGCTTTTCAATAAACTTTTTTCATAAATTTACTTTTTAATATGTATCTATGTTATGGGGAGCAGAGCGAAATAAAGAAATATCAGTATATTCCTCCCCACAGTGGGGAGCAGCGTGCTTTAGTAAGCGTCCGTGGCTCCCCTTGGGATCAATGCTGGGGAGTGAAATGAAAACACTCAAAGGCTTTATGATTTTTATTTTTCATTTCTCATACTCGGAAAGTAGTGTTGTTTTGATCTGATTATTGGGTAGAAAATGCTGCTTCCTTCCCTAGAGTGGGAAAAACTCATATAAATTACTTTCCACCTAAGGGCCGGAATGAACTTTAAAAATAGAACTGCTGTCAGCTGTGAAGAGTTTTATGTAAAAAAAAACTAATGTAATAAAATGCTGTGGCCATCTGAGTATCAACAGCCAGTGTGAACTTAGCCCTAACTTCTTTGAGCGGAATAAGCCGCAACAATTTACGCGATGCGTTCCATATTTAAAATTTAAAAAGTCGACATAAATTGGCGGGATATTAATCTGTTGTGTATCTGTGACGGAATTCAAAAAAATAGGTAATAATCTTTTAACTAAATTTACATTTAATTTATATAGATTTGACGTAAATATTTACCATCATCAATGATAAAAAATACTGGCTGTGTAGAATGCCACAAAAAAAACATAGATATTTCTATAAAATGAGTTCATCAGATTCATATATGGATTTAACGCTTTTTTTACTTTCCTCATATTCGTAATGAAAAGCAGAGTGCTTACCTCGGGTGAAAGACTTATTTAGGCACTCGAACTATTAGCGCCCTCGCTACGCTTGTGCGCCAAACCATCTCGTGCCTAAATAAATCACTTTCACCCCTTGTGTAACAATCTACTATTCCTCGCACATTTGGCATCAATATTTTTTTCTCTTTTATACCGCTTTGTTTCCGGGTTTCTGTCGCATGTCCTCCCATATGGCCTTAACCATTCTGTACATCATTGTATTGAAGATGTTTCTTGAGGCCTTTAAGTTGACAACCCATCCATTTTCTTTAGTTCGCATGAACTATGCTTAGAACTCATCTGTCAGCTACAATGTCAACTTCGTGAATCACTTGAATGGAAACACTGGTTTCAATCACTGACTGTACTAGGAAGTAACTTGTACCCTTAGATAGCATAATGATCAAGTTGGAACGTATCATACTTCGAAACAAACGAAAACGTGAGCAAAACAACAGACTTATAAATTAGACAGACCTTACGTCATTATCATTGTTCTAAACAAACGTTTTAATAAATTACACATGAAATGTAATTTCAGAATATTTATTCTATTTTCCAATACGAATTTTACATATGGGTCACATAAAATTCTACTTTAAAGCGAATATTTTCAAACCTCAGCTGGTCTAAATTTTTGTTCTACATGGTATATTTCTTGCACCAATTTTTGTTGTCACAACGCGGTATCTCTATGTACATCTATGCGTGTACCATAACTAAAATAGTTGATTGTGTTTTCCTGGTGTTTTTTAATATTTCAAAATATAGATTGTTTATCTAAACAAAACGTTACTACCTATTTTCAATTTATTGTTAAACTAGAATAAATTCTATACCTTTTTTCGCTATATTTTCCAAGTTTTAATTTCATAACGCCCAGCATTAATGCCAGACAAGCGTTGTTTATGGGATTATTTTGGAAATTGTTTAAATGTTTTTATAAGGCAATGTACCCAATTAACTACTTACTTCTTTACATAAGTTAAAAAGAAGTAAAAACTACAGTAAAATAAAAAAAATATGAATGATGTATTTACGGCCAGTTGGAAAAACGCTTCTTACCTAAAGTTAAGAAAACCATTAATCAATCATATGTCATGAATTTGAACGTAAATAGAATATTGTCATCATATTATTTTGCTTTAAATATGAGTTAATACTATAGACGTAAGTTTTCAAAACCTCGACGATATTAGCTAACTGTGGCGCCACTTTAATCGGACATTACAATATACATAATATAAATGTACTGAATCCTATAAATGTCAATGTGTAAAGAAAATTTAGAATTAGGCCTACAACAGAGGGACTCTGATATCGGTCACGTACTTCAGCGCTTCTTATGATATCAAATACAACAACAGAGTTCCGCTGACGATCAGCAGCGTGTTTCGTGTGAAATTTTGTACGTCGCTGACGTACCTATATACTCGGCTGACATCAACATCCGTCTGTTGGACGTCTTATAGACACTGATGTGCTTTATGGGATTGAAATTCTCTAAAACTATTGCTATTACCGACGCAAGCTTCTTATCCAGAGGGTCGCATGAGGTAGCAGGCTTTCTTCGAAACCGCCTGGTCTCGGGCGCCCCTAAATATTAAACTCGTAAATTATAACGTAACGTATTAAAAGCATACTGACCACTCATCTATTTATGTAGAAGTTTATTTTAATCGAAATAGACATAACTCGTGTCTGGCGACAGAGAAAAACACCTCGCGTATAGACATTCGTACTAGTACCTACGAAAATGACTGTTCCACTTTCTAATGCCATTCGGTTACATTACAGATAATTACACCCGTACATCTATGCCGGTATTTAATAATATTAATAATACCTCAGACATCGCACACAGCGCCATCTAGTTCTAAACAAAGCAAAACCTGTACTATGGATACCAGACAACTGATATGAATACTTAAATAAACTTTATAACATTTACATTTGTAGATATTTTTTTAGGTGGACATGTTTTATAAAAACCCTTTAGTATATGTTAAAAAAAGCAGCCAAGTGCGATTCGGACTTCATACCACCGTACAATATTTAGTACATTTTTAGGGTTCCATAGCCAAATGGCAAAAAAGGAACCTTATAGTTTCGCCATGTCCGTCCGTCTGTCCATCTGTCTGTCTGTCTGTCTGTCTGTCTGTCTGTCTTGGGTTTTTCTCGAAAACTATTGGCAATATATAGATGAAATTTGGAAGGTAGGTGTAATCTATGAACCGCTACACAATGACGTATTGAAATTAAGGAAAAAAAAATTTGGGATAGGGCGCCATACATATAACTGAAGTACGAAAAAAATTCATCATATATTAACGCGAGAGGTACCAAACGATAGGTCTTAAAAAATTATATCAAGGTTCCAAAAATTGTTTTATTTAAGTCAACAGTTGTTCAGATATGCACTCCTAAAGTCCTAATTTTTGTTAGAGTCATGTGTCTCCCCCTCTACCAGCTAAACCGTTGTTTTCGGATATGTAGAAAAAATTTATGACAGGAGTATATATAACGTAGTTAAAAGGAAAACTATCACAGCAAAATCGTCTCTAGCTGTCAGTGCACTCATGTTATTACTTTTTATTAGCCAGAGAGGATCGAGCGCCTTCTAAATAACTAACGACATAAAAATGAAATATTTTTATACAATACTTCTTAAATTACACAATAATGACGATTAATGGTAAAATTCGATTAACGTCGCGCTCATTTTTTTATATTGTATGATGGTACGGAACCCTTCGTATGCGTGTCCGATTCGCACTTGGCCGGTTTTTTTAAAATCGTTTAGTACAAAATACAAGTGAGGTGCTAACGCGAATCTTATTCACACTTGTTTTTTATTATTTATTATTTTACTTAGAAGATATTCATTTTGATTAAACTAAATAGACGTTTGTATGTATTACCATTATATTCATTATTAAAACTGAGCAAAAACGCCGAAAAAGACACCTTAATTGTATGGGAACTCCTTTAATTTTTAACTTATTTTATTTTTATTATTTGTTATTACAGAGGCCGCCGCAGTAGTAATACACACTAGGACAATTTCAAGTGCCTAATTACTTATTACCGTTCAAAAGGTGGCCTGTGATAGATAGGCGGACCGACGGACGGACGGTAATAGGGTTCCATTGGCAGCCTTTGGGTACAGAACTCTAAAAATCTTTTTATTTGTATTTAATCCATTCGTAGAAAATCGAAAGGATTTTCTCTTTCTGTATAATTTTTAGTTGTCCGCAGTCCAACAACCAACCCTTATTCTCTACGTTCGTCTGTCTGTCCATGTGTTGCAACTAATTTACTCATTGTACATAACAGACAGATGTGAAAAGCCCAACCTAACATTTAAATGTGTCCTGTATCTGAAACTATAGAACATTTACGAAGTTAAGCTGTATTAAAAATGCCGTCTAAAGTGAAAAAAAAAAAATTCTCTTCAGTCTATTTGTCTTCTCAAAACAATGAGATTCGCGTAAGCACAGCTTCTTCTGAACCGTCTTATACATATATGTATATCATCTTAACTGATCTCACAACGGCCAATGACAACAAGTGGTAACCCGAAGCAAAATCATTAAAATTCTTTAATGCCGTCCATGATGAAGCAAATTTTAATGTCAGACCAACAGAATACAACGCAGACAGCCAAACGCAAAATGGCAAATCCGGTTGTTTTTTTTTTTTTGTTATTACAGTTACACTCGCTGCTATGGTGTGTTGATGCTTTACGTCAAAACAAGTAATATGATATGAATATTTACATTCAACTTAAAATACAGAACCCCGCTACCATTTGCCCAGTCCTTGTTGTTATACTGACTTGTTGTTAAAGAATTATCGATATAATTCTTTTAAGAAAAATAATAATATAATAACAATAATGTTTATTTCTTAAAAACCTAAAAAGTATAAAAATAAATAAATATAATAATAATAAATTATAATAACAATAGATAATAATAATAAATGTAAATTAATATAATTAAAATATAGTATTTTAGGAAAAATATTTTAATGTGAGGATTTTTGGCATGTGAGGATGTGTGGCAGAAAAAGCATAAAAGTAAAATTAATGCAGTAGAGATCAGATCATTGAGAAGTATATGCGGGGTTAGTTTGAGAGACAGAATAAGGAATAGTGTGATAAGAGAACGGTGTGATATGGAAGAAGATGTAGTGACAAAAATTGAAAAAGGAATGCTGCGATGGTTTGGTCATTTGGAGAGGATGGATGAAAGAACACTGACGAAAGAAATTTACTGTGCGGAGGCGAATCGTAGGGTCGGAATGGGTCGCCCTAGACGTACTTACTGGAACCAGATTAGGGACATACTAAAAAAGGGTCAAGTTCAGAGTACCCGGAGTATCCGGAGTGTCCGGAGAGCGTGTATGAGAAGAGTGATGAGTGTTGATGAAGCCAAAGAAGTATGCCAGGATCGCACTAAGTAGAAATCTGTAGTCCCTGCCTGCCCCAATGGGAAGCAGGCGTGAGTATATGTATGTATGTATGTGAGGATTTTTTTACCTACTTGTTATTATTTTTCAAAAATGGAGACTACAGATGTTATTTTAAAAAAAATCACAGATCTCGTGCATTACACGGCCTTCGAGGCACTTTGAAAATGGACTCAATGTTAATTACATCAACAATATATTAATTTCAAGTAATACATTCATTTAGAGACCTATGGCGGTCCCCGCACAGGAGCCGCTACCATCCACCGCCGGATTGTCCCAGTAAAATAATAAGTTACAAAACACCTTTAAATATAGTAAAATAAAAAAATTATTATTATCAACCTAAGTAAGTATTCATGCCATAAGCTAGCTGCGAACACAACCAAAACAAGTAAAGAACTGCCTTTAGAAATATTAAACTTACAAAAATACGAGATATAGACATTTTCTTAGATGAATGATTGGCCTCCGCTTCTAAGCACATTTTGTTTTTAAATAGTTTCCTTCCTTACTTAAACATGGAACTTGGTTTCATGAATTAAGAATACTGCGTGAGGAGCAATTGTTCTTCGGATAACACCTATTTATAAAAGTCACCAGGGAGTCAATATCTTAAAGAAGAATAGCATAAGAAAAATCAGAGAATACAACATAGGAAGTTTACTAAAAATTACTTAATAAATTTTTCAGAGAGATTGTCTGAGAATATTTTTTTTTACCCTACTAATAACGCAACAATTGATCGTCGTTGCTATGTGCGTCGGTGCACTCTTTAGACAGTTCGACAAACACAAAAACACAACGAGAACGTACGCGCGGTGTAAGACCATAAAACAGAGATGCTAAAAAATAACAATAGACAATATTACGTACAAATATAACAACAAAACCAAAAGTATAACAAAGTTGAAGGCAAAAGAAAACAAAATTTACAATTTACAATAAAATTAAGGGTAAACTAAAACACAAGTTCATCCCAACATCTTTGAAGTAAGTAGTTCGTATATACATATAGGTGAGTAGCTATTTTTGTAATTAAAAATAAACTGACATCTAATTTTACCTTTTTATCTATTGATTTATTCTTTTTCTATAATAAAAAATCAATATGTATTCCTATATGTCTTATCTTAATCATTTAACCATATTAAGTACTAACGAACCACGTTTGAGCTCCCTTCGGCTCACCTTGGGAGCCCCTAACTAATCTTATTTTTCAAAAATTTTCACTTATTTTCGTTTATTTGTTTGCATAATAAAATAAAATCTGATAAATTCATCTGTGCCTTCTAACTAATCCCAATTTTTTAAATATTTTGCTTCCAGTTATCTTAAAATGTAGACTGGTATCATATCGCGAGGTGTTTTCTAAAACAATAAATATTAATAACCTTCAGAGTAATGGGCATTTATGTGTCAAAGGACACGAATAACATCGAGAATTTTTGGAGTTTACTCCTTAAGAAACGATATAAGGGGCCCGGTATCGAAATTTTATGGAGAGTAAAATCGAGAAAGCGAGCGTTGAAGCGTTAAGTGCGTCTTGGCGGGGGTAACGGCGGAGCGAAGAAAGAGGGGGCAGGTATAAGGGTACTAGCTGTGAAAAGCCCGACAGCGGGTAGAAAGTGGAGGGGATCGGAAGAAAATGATTTACGGGGTCTATCTCTAAACTAAGTAGGAATTTGAAATTTCTGTAAATTATGAACCATATAATGTAAACAACAAATATAGAAAACGTCGTTTCGTGGTGAAATTATTAAGTTGTCTGATATATAAATTACTAAAATCGAATCATTCGAGTAAACTCCTATCGCGCGTCGGAGTTGACACGCACGGGTTTTTTTTCACTTTTCTTCAGTTTATGAAAAAGATTTTTTACTTTTAAAATGTTTTTTATTGCATCCAGTAGTCTTCGTCAATACGGACATTTTGACACTTTAGACGTGTTTATAAACCTGAAACATACCGATATAAACAGCCTCTGACACTATGGCTGAAAAGGCCCCTATTAGGAGCGAGCGAACAATTTTCAAAGTTTGTTTTAACGTATTGTATATTTACACTACAGTTTATGTATTCCCTTGAAGGATCGGACAAAGCTTTCTTACATATCGTATGTTGAGAGATTTGAGTAGGTAGTTCTTGCGATTTTAGCTATGAATTAAACATATATTTGTCATAGCGTCCACATAAATTCTGCCTCTAGATATAAACTAATTACTAATTTAGGTTTGAAAATAAAACTTTTACATGTGAATAGAGGTCTGCCGCAAAAAAGTTCTTTTGACGACCAAACGTTGGATCAAAAATTATACGTTTGCTCTCCTGTAATGACACGTTAAAGTTTCATTCTTATACCTAAGTTAGTAAAACCCTTAATTTCTGATCATAAAAGCGAATTCTCTTTTATTCAAGACAATTTTAGTATAATAGCTGTTAGCGTAGATACCATAAATGAATAAAATATCACGTGTGACACAATATGCCCATTGTGAAATTGTTAATTTTTAAATATTTTTTAACAAATGTTTACAGAAAAATACTTGAAGACATGCGACAGGAACGCGATAGACGTGAACGAGTGTTTGGCAGAAGCAATACAAACATCTCTAAAGACTTTGAGTGGAGGCATCCCAGAACTAGGCTTTCCTCGGATTGATCCATATACACAGGACTTTTTGGATGTAGAGTACAAGAACAACCAGGTAAACCTTTTCAAGTTTTATGAAACTACTTTAAAATGTCATTATAAATGCCCCTCATTATAATGCCTTTTAAGATTTATCCATCAAGATGTGAAAATATATCAACATTAAGGAAAAATGATACAAAAGTCATAGTTTTTTTTTAACGTATACAACATGACAACGTCTAGGCCCCAAACTAAGCATTAGCTTGTGTTTTGGGTACCAAGCGAAGACAACACATACATATAACAACCAAGACCCGCTACCAGTATCAATATTTTTCATATAAATACTGCCCCGATCTGGGATTCGAACCCGGGACCTCCAGCTCCGTAAGCAGGGTTGCTACCCACTAAGCTAAGCGGTCGTATTCTTGGCTATGTGTGACGTGCTTTAACAATATGAATTTTTTAGATCTTGCCTAAACATTTGTGAATAAGGCAATACTCTCAAATATTTCCTTTATTTAAATATTTAAATGATATAAAAATAATATTTAAATAATAATAATTAAATGATCGTATCTAGTTTTAATATATATAAAGTCCAAGTAGATAAGATTATTATCTACTAATATACAAAGCATGTTTAATTGTAAAGTTGTTAAATCAAAGACAATACTCAGAAAAAAAAATACTAACTTTCTGTAGGTTCATCGATATAAATAATTTTTATGCATTCATTATATTTATATCGAGAATAAAATATATTATAATAATGAATATTTGAAACCATTTTGAAACTCTTAGTAATAAATAAAACATTGTGTAAATTTCGTATAATATATAAGTTTGAATAGCGATAAATCAATGTTACAACTAGGTCTTATTGGAATTTTTTTTACAATTTTGAAGATGTTCAACAAACAATTTATATGTAATTTCAAACAGTTTTTATGACTTAACAACTAGGTTTCGGTAGCTAGCTAATTCTGTCAAGGAATGTTATTGTAATACTGGATCAATCGACAACCAAATCGACGACCGCTTAGCTTAATGGGTAGCGACCCTGCCTACGAAGCTGGAGGTCCCGGGTTCGAATCTCAGGTCGGGTCAGATATATATGATGAATATTGATACTGGTACAGTACCAGGTAAAAGGTTATATGTATGTAGTGTCTTCGCTTGGTACCCAAAACACAAGCTAATGCTTAGTTTGGGGCGTAGATGTTGTTGTAATGTATAGATTATTATTATCATATTATTATTATTATCTTTTTTCTCTTTTTTTTCGGGCTTCTCAATCCGTTCGTATGCAAAGTGTTTTTATAAAATGGGACAGTATGGGCATAAATTAAACTGTAAGAAATACGAGAACTGTATTTCCAAACTTATTTATTAGCTCTTCTAAATAAAAATGAAATTTGCATATCTAATATTTTGGTCAAGTGCGATCTTTACGAGATAAGTCCTGAAATTCGTGGAGTTTTTTTACACTCATTCCTATTTTTATTGAGAATAAATCATTATATTGGACCAATAATCCATCAATCTGCATTGAAGCAGCGTGGGGGATTAAGCTCCAAGCACCCTTATTCGGAGGGGAGGCCTAAACCCCTGCAGTGGAGCATTATGGCCTGACATAAGCATGGATGTGGAAAAATACAAACCCGGGAATGAACGAAAATCATTAAACCGCACATACCGCTGCCATCATTGTATATTTATATACCTACTAAATTCTCTGTTTGACTCAAAATTAATTACATGCCTTACTGTTGATACTGAGAAGTTAACTTTTTCGCTTTTTAGTTTCTTCTTTCGTCGGTTTAATTTCTTGTTAAAAATATTTAGTGTTTTTTTCTATATCCCAAAGCTGGAAGATGTCTGTCAGTTAATTTTGAGTTTTTCTTTAATAATTCACGCCTCTATAGTGATCAACTTTTGCCTGCAGCTCAGCTCACGTGAAGCACACCTTACACCCTTATATCACGACCGATACCCACCGCCGCGCCGGCGCCGCGTATATGTACTTTTCTACTTCGTCTCCCACCGGGACCTCCTTTTTCAGTATGAGCCCTGTTGTCATTTCCGTATCTATTTCTGTATTAGTATCTTTTGTAAATATGAAAAAAAAAACATTTTATTTTTGTGTCACTCGTGGAATAACATAAAATACGAAAATTAAGTCACCAAGCACCTGTGCATGGGTATTCATACTGTAACCATTTAGTATAATTAATTGAAACATTATCCTCGTGGTTATAGGTAAGCGTATAGTGTTATTCATAATCGGGTAAGGTAATGGAATGAAGTAATGTAATAATTCCTATGAAGTTACGATCGATTTAGAAACTAAATCTCCTTGACATAAAAGCTGTGTGATTTAATTACTTTTGTGCTCAAAGGGTTATCAAGAATTGTTCACTTGTTAACTTATAACCAGCTTATAAATAGTTATCATTACCTTTACAACTCTAATCCATTTTAAACAAACATATATTAGATAAGTAATGCATCGTTTTAAATAAATAAAGTAAATTTACATCTTTTTCACATTCGCACATAGTACTCGAGAAACATTATATATTATTCTATTTAAATTGTTATTGAAATTATTGACGTTTCAACCTTTCAACATGTTACATTTCGCAAATCTGCTCTTTTACATACTTGCGTGGTTTTTTTCTATTGGAAAAACGTCCTCTTAGATATTTCAAATTACAAAATTTCGCTTGTCGCAAGCGATATTCTTAACATTAAATAGTTTTGGTTTTTTTTTATAGTTCATTTTAAATTTTTTTTATTACGATGGTTTGTGACATTTAGCGAAATGTTACGATCAATCAACCTCCACTTTCTTTATCGGGTATACTACGTAATCAAACGCGAAGAGCGCAGCGGCGCGACTGCAGAGCAGCGAGCGAAACATCGTCGTAAGTTGTGTTGCTGCAGTTTTATGTGGCATATCTACACATATAAGTTACCGTACATGCCCGTACATCGACGCTATAAAATCTTATTGAAAGCTTACAATAATCATAATTATAACTAGTATAATACAGATCATTGTCTATATTGTATGCTTTACGAGATTGCAATTTACTTGTGTATACAATGTTTGCGCGTTAAATTTAATAAAATTGTAGTGTCTGTCTGTCTGTTCCGGCTAATCTCCGAAATGGCTGAACCGATTTCAATAAAACTTTGCAGACATGCAGAGGGCATTATCGGGGGTGACATAGATTAATTTTTCTCTGTCTGTCTGTCCTTTCGCCTGTCTGTCTGTTTGAGCTAATCTCCGAAACGGTTGAACCGATTTTAATGAAATTTTGCAGACGTGCAGAGAGAGTTATCGGAGGTGATGTAGGCTACCTTTTGCCTATCTGTCGGTTTGCCTGTCTGTTCGAGCTGATATCCGAAACGGCTGAAGTTCCGAAAAATTATGTGAAAGAGCAAGCATCAAAGTCAGGCTCGCAACGTAGTTCAACGTAACGCAGTGAGGTTACATGATTATGCGACGTAAGAAGACGTTCAGTCTGAAGAAAATTCCTTTTCTCAAGAAATTTAAGTAAAATTTAAAAAAATACTTCACTGCGAAATGTATAGTTAAGTCTTGAGTAATCAAAATTCGATTAATGTTTAATTTTTCATTGTGACGCAGATTCGAGCTAAGATGGATTTAAGCCATCTTCAAGTCGTGGGATTGAGGAGAGCCAAAGTTCTAGGCGTAAGGTATTATTAGCTTTTAAACATTTTCTAATTTTCATAATTTATTGTACATGTATATAACAGTTTTAATTTTTAATTTTATATATTTCGTTTCAAAACATTAATTGTTTGTTTGTGGAAGATCCGAAAGTTATCCTCTTTAGCCGGCCTCTTAGGCGCTAGCCTGGCTCCATGGTAGATTACACGTCTACCGATCAGACGACTCGAGTTCGCGCCTTAGCTTATGGTTGAACATTCACTGAAAAGATTCAAAATTTTGCATGCACTTAGCCGCTAAAATAGCTTCGTGGCCTAGGGCTCGTCGGCCAAGCGCCCTTACCCAATTTTATTCATTTATAGAAGAATACTTCACCGAAAGCGGTTTCAATCAATCAATCAAATCGTTTATTGCCACAAAAAAAAACTTATTATAAACATATTTCGTTACACTACTTAATTTAGTTTTCATGACAAACGGGATCGGCTCAGCATGTTGATGGGCTGCCACGAACAGGCATGCCCATCGCTGATATTCTGCCGATCCCGAACACAAATAATTTTATCTACACTTATTTATTTTTATTTTTTTAGCTTTAGCCGAAAGCGGTTTCACTATTTAGAAATTCTTGTGATCTCTGACTTCACAGCCATGACAGTCTTCCACTGTGCTAGATTCTTAATCCCAACAATTGTGAAGCAAGCGCTAAGATGTTTGTACATCGTATATAATCGAACAAAAATTACACCCCATTTACGCCCCAATGCCAGGAACAAAAACGTTTAAAAAAAATTCGAAATGATAGTCGTCTATTTCCTGTGCTCGATTTGCGTCGCAGTCACGAAATTAATCCTACCAAATGCAGCATACCGAGAGCGAGAGCTTAGTTGTTTCCGTGTATAAAGTGAAATAACGAGGCAGAACTGTGTACTACGATATGCTACACGACAGAAAATATCGATAAATAATTACCACAGAATATTACACTTATGGGAACCTTTGTGTCTCGTTATTTGACTTTATGAAGTCAAATAACGAGTTTATTACGAAATTTATTACTTTAATTGAAATAGTCAAGTTTTCCTTAAGTACAGGTCTTGGAACTTTATTTTATCGATTACATTCATTATCCACCGAAGTAAGATATTTATGTAATACCAAAAAATATAGTTCATCGTATTTTTGGAGAATCATTTACATGTACTGACAATTTACAATATCATTCCAAAATTTTCTTTGTATGCGCCAAGACAACAACGGTTGGCCGAGTATTACGGATACTTATTGATTTATTCAGTGATGCCGCATATATTACATAGATGCGGCATCACTATAGAAGCATATGGTCCGCATACTTTTGCGACGAATCGTCTCATATCCCCATAGATATACTCGCATCTTTACAGTCTTTTTCAAAGGTTTCTTTGTTTTTATTTAAAGGCAAACTATCTATACGTATAATGTATATCTGCCTATATTGACAATGAACATACATGTTTCTTGTATTATGATGATGTCACGTCAAATTAAAGTCATGACTAAGAATCCTGATATTAAAAACATAAATTTATTCAAAAATTATGTGTAATTGTACTGATAACATAGGCACAGACACAGACCTCTCCCAGGGCACGCCACACTCCTCGCCACGAGGCCTATGTCCAGCAGTGGACGTATGTGGGCTGATGTATCGATGGATGGATTCTGATAACAATTTAAGAACGTTATTCATTGAAAAGGTTTTCCTTTAAAATATATTTTTTTTTTAATGAGACAAAAAGTTGCAAGGCAAAGGGGACTCCATTGACTTGCAATAATTTTAGATTTAAGATAAGATCAAATGTAATTACATCATAAGACAACGCTAAAAAAAAAACAATAAAAAGAGGATAGCAGAAAAACATCGCACAATGATGATGTAATATAACTTTAGCGTGAGACTAATTTACAGTACAAAGATCAAATTTATTGTATTCGCGCAATTAGAATGTACTAAGTTTAAATTGTGAGCGAATAAGCACTTACGTGTCGGTTTTATGATACTGATTAATTGTTCATGCTTTCGCGTCATAAATATTTTTCATTGTATTATTTATTGATTTTTTTTCTGTCGACCAAAAAATACGGTGAGCGAAGTTAATAATATCGAAGGAAATAACATGTACCTACAACTCAATAATAACAAAGTATGACAATGTGCATTGCGCTATATGCAATTGACATTGTTATTGTTAGAATAAGTTACCATAACTTGTTTTAAGTTGAATAATATCTCATTTCAAAGATCGATTTTTGATAATTACAATAAATATGATATTCTCAAGAAGGCTGCCTTTTTGAGATAGTTATCATATATTAAAACTTATACATTTAGCTCCTTGTTTATATGTTACACAGTTGCATTCGAATGTTTCTATTTAAAAAATTATGCGTATTTTTCCGAAATAATATATATTATGCTACGTATTTAAAAGCTTATATTTTTGTTAAATAATTAATAATTAATGTTTATTCAAGACAGCTGTAGTGATAGCGCTATCTGTTGTAAAGAACAATAATTAGATAGCGCCATCGGTGGTGAAGTAAAGTAACTAATTCGATTTCAGTATATTTCGCTACATATATTGGATGGTTGATCTACTCCATCATGATTTCACTACTTTTTTTCAGAGTTTATCAAAGCCCGCTACATAGAAAATCAGGAAATCAGAAAATCTAAATTAAAAGTAATTTCGCGTAAGTTTCTTTCTGATATTGATTTTCTTAAGGAGCAGTCTTTTTGTTTTTAAACAAATAGTAAGGAGCGTGGGTCAATACCGAACTTTTGCCTCGAAACTGCTTGCTTTGCTCTTCAATTCGAATTATCTACACATTGCGTCATATGTACAAACATGAGAGCAAAAAAAGTAGACCCAAATACACCATGTACGTTTTTCTCAGATCCTTGCGTCGTGAATTTCTTTCTTTCGCTCTTTTGTAGTTGCTTGAAACGAAAATTTGAATTCTCTACCACCAAATATAATTATGTGCCGTGTTTCGATTGTTTCGAAATATAATATATGGAAAATCGTGATGATTCTGATATCCAAATGCATAATGAATAACAATATAATTTATCTTGGTACTCATTAAATTAATTTATAAGTACCTACTATAAATTACTAAAAATCTCGATTTTTCTATCGCTTATGGACAACAAATGTTGAATCTCTAATAAACCTTCGTTTTGCGTACAATGAAATAAAAACCTAATAAATGGCAAGTGGTGTGTGGTATCTAGCTTTGAAACGAAATATTTTATCTAACTTTGGATCTTTTTTGTAATGTGTTGACCAACCATAAACATAGCAACAACGCAATTACCCGCGAAAGAAAAAATGTTTCTTTGTTTCGGTTACATCTTACAAATTACATTGAAAATTGGCATTGTCAGTACTTTTTTTTATTATTTAAACATAAATGGTACATAATACACAAAAATTCCTAACTAGTTTGATGTTTGAAAGAGATCCTGTAATAAAAATGGTTTAAAACTTACCAACTTCACCACCCCCATTTCTGTATACCTATTTCAAAACAAAACAAAACCGGCCAAGTGCGAGTCGGACTTGCGCACCGAGTGTTCCGTACAAACCTGTAGGTATATAAGAAAAAAGTAAGTTTGATTTTACAGCTTAAAGGTATTGTAAACCTGAGTATTTGGTATGAATTTCAATTTAATACCTCTACGCGTTCATGAGGAAAAAGGTAGTAAGTTTAAAATTATTAAAAATATTTTTATTAGATGATGTAACTAAAAATTTATGCTTTTCGCAACTTTTCCCTTATCTGTGCTATAAGAAGTTGCTTCGTACCAAATTTCAAGATTCTGAGTTTACGGAAAGTACCCTGTAGGTTTTGATTCCCTTGCGAGTATAGAAAATTTGTAGCGCAAACGGCTGTATCCTTTGATTGCGTTGGCTTAGAAGTTTGATTTTCCACAACTCCATGGGTCAGTAGACCTGAGTATTTAATACGAATTTCAGCTTGATACCTCCACACGTTCCTAAGAAAAACGGTCTTGACAGACAGACAGACAGGCAGACAGACAGACAGACAGACGGACAACAAAGTGATCCTATAAGGGTTCCGTTCTTTCGTTTTGAGGTTGGGAACCCTAAAAGGATTAAAAAATATATTTGGATACTCTACATAATGCGTTCTAGACAATAACGCCCCACATGCTAGAGTAAAAAGATAACAGAATAGGGCTACATTTTATTTAGCATTGGGTACGGAACCCTACAAGGTAGTATGGATTCTGCTTCGCCTGAATAAAACCACTAGTAAAGGCATATAGTAACTAGAGGACTCCGGGTTACCCAGGTACTCCGGGTACCTAGTTCATAGTTCCTCTGGTATTAGCCAAGATCCATTTGGTCCACCCAGATATTGAATATTGGTAAAATGTAATAACGTTTATAATTTATTACAGTCTTTAACCACGTGACCCTTTGACTCTAGGCTCAAAGCTGATGACGACCGTTTCCATTTGGAGATTGACATGAAGCAACCAAAAGCTATCGTGAAAGGCGACTACCATGGCGAGGGCCAATTCAACACACTGTCTGTCAACACTGACGGCAAATTCAACGCGACTTTGCGTAAGAATGCTTCGATTATTCTAATTTATTTATTTTAATAGTAGTACAGTACCCGGCAATACATTTTGCACATCGGCAATAATCGCATTTCCGAACGAATGCCAATATCTCCACGTCCATCAATTATGAGATTTATCGTAATTATCGTTTATCATAATTTGAATTCAGAACTAAATACTTTATTGTTGTTTTGTTTGTTTGATTGCCTCGTGAACTATATAGAGCTATAGAACGACTTCTTTTTATTTAATCCTTTTCAACATGTATAGTATACCAACGAAATTAATAAAAATGAAAACAAAATAAAATACATCTTCAACCGACTTCCAAAAATGAAGAGGTTCTTATTTTCGATATGCAATTTTTCGATATTTTCGGTATACAATTTTTAGGTATGAAACTAAAATGAGTATTTGTATGACGACTGACGAAGTTTTCCAAGATACATTAAGAAAATAGAAGCACTGTAATGTAATTGTATTTCTGTTTTATCCTTTGAGGGAAGCGTATTTATTTCGTAAATATATGTTATATATGTAAATAAAATAATTAATTTCTGTTTTTAGGTCGGGGAAAAATAAAATATGCAAAAAGAATAAAAAATATGTTTATGATATATTTTAATCAGAAAAACTCTCAATTCCTTCCATTTCACTATCTGTGCTTTCATTAAGGTCAGTATCACTGTCACTATCAGCCATATTTATCACTAGTCTATCAATGTAATCGTCTACACTGTGTTGAATTTTTCTTTATTCATTCTCACATTTTATTACATGATCGCATACCTTTTTCCACTCTTCAGCCCCGATCATGTTTACTTTTTCAGTCAATAATTTTTTTATTGAAGTTAAATTCATATCCACGTTTCTAACGGCTACATAGCCTTTCAGTTGTGACCATATATTTTCATTGGGATTAAAATCCGGATGGGGTGGTGGCAATCGCAACACAGTGTGCCCATGTTCGGCGAGTAGCTTGTCCACGGAAAACTCTGTAAACCTCTCCTTGTGCTGGCACAAAATAGCGTATATTTGGGGTCTCGTCAATTTTCATTTCCTGTTTAATGGTGTCTTATGGTGGAATTAAGGGTCTTTCAACATGTTTATTGTGATAAGGTGCGTTGTCGACTACCAAACCAGAATGACTGGGTATATTTGGGATTAAGGGATTAACCAGCCGTTTCTCGTAGTTATAGTTATTCATTTCTTTGTGATAATCGCTGGTAGTGTCGTATAGGTAGTGTGCAATAGAGATAACGCTCTAAGAACGCTAAGAATTCGAAATTAGCCTATTGTCTCTTTTCAAAGGTCAATGTGCAATATTTACCGCCGGGTACTGTAATAATATTAATACCTAGGATATCCTACACAGCGCCATCTAGTCCCGAACCAAGCAGACCTTGTATTATGGGTAGGTACTAGACAACTGATATGCATAGGTACTTAAATATTTTTTGTTATGTGTAGGTACATTGTCCCAGGCGGGAATCGAACCCTCAACCTTTGAGTCTGCGGTTAGGGTCTCTAACCACTCGACCAATAGGTCAGTCAAACAGTTTTTCTATTAAATACAATATAGCTCGTTGGAGGGTTTCCCAGAGAAATAGTTATATGGTAGAGATGTGCACCTGTTATGCACTTATTAGGTGTACCTATTATTTCTATATTTTTCACTAACATTATTACTCGTAGTATTAGCTGTTGATATCATACTAAGCTTTGGTAAAATAAAAATGAACTTTCCTAAATAACTGTTTACAGTAAAAAGTTTGCTATAATTTTTCTTAAGTTACTTACGTGTACTTGAAATTATACATTAATTTTTTTGGCTTATTTGTTTCGTAAACAACGGATGGCAGAGATATCACCTATGTGAGGTTATACCGAAACTGTTTGAATTATAGGTATCTAATAAATAATTCACCAACACTCTATGTCAAAAAAAGCAAATGTTTTTATACCATTGGCTTGGCATACCTTGGGGGGCTGTGGAGTCAGGTTGAACGAGTAGGAATAAATGTAATTGAATAACTAATACACTCTCTCCTGCTGAGCTGCTGTGCTAATTATGTGATTTTATCCTTTACAATAGAACATTTAAATAATTTAGGAGATAGTAAAGCCCGTTCTAGGTTACATATTCCATTTAATAGAGAAAGTATGCGGGTATTTTTCTCCTGACTTTTAATCTGTCGTCATGTGACATTGATATTCTTGATTGAATTCGAAATATTTCTATCATCTACGCTCAGATGATGTACGATAAACTCTGAGCATTACGAGTTCGTTACAAATGATATATACTTAGGTAATATGCCAAATACTGATATTAATTATGTTATTTTATACCTATATTATGACAGAATGACATACACAATACATTAAAATAATAGTCATACTTATAGTGTCTATTCTCTTTGCCAGGTGACCTAGTATTCACATGGAAACTAGATGGAGTACCTGAAAAGCGAGATAACCAGACATATATGCGAATAACGTCTTTCTACATGCGCCCTGACGTATCTGAACTTACTATGTACGCCTCCAACATATTTCCTGATAACCCTCAACTTAGTAAGTAAAATTTATCAGTTGCGATTTCATTTGTTTCACAAAACAAGCTAGTTACATCAATCAGAGTGTCCATCGATGGTGTCCATACATTAACATTTTATCTATATTATACCATTTCGAAATTGTGACTAGGTGAAGTTTGTACACGGAAAATATTTAGTACAAAATTATAAGGATCAACTAATGAGACATTTCTCAACCTGGAAATATCGTTTTTAAGTTTCTTATCTGTTTATACAAATTCCAACAATTAAAAATAGTGGTTCACATACGTTAGGTATTAATTAAACATTTTACGTCTTTACGTACCTAATAGAAAAGTAAAAAAAAAATTTTTACCACTTATATTTTATGCAAAGACAAATTATATGTCAAACATGTAGTTATAGTGTATAAGTATAAAGGGACAGTGGTATTATCCAATAGCACTCCACTTTTATTGGGTAAATCCATGTTCGTAGGTAGTCGGGCGAGTATACCGAAGTTAATTGAAATAAAAGCCGTATCTCGTAATACACAACGATTATAATTGAATGACACTTAATTTAGACCTAGATATCAGCAATTAGAATAGATGATTTAAGATTACAATTATATGACGTTCCACCATTGCACGTGAAGCGCGAGCGCAATCTCTAACTCACTCTAACCTAACTTTTTGTCCTAATGACATCTGCCAGTCTAGTTTTCTCCGGCCGCCACCTCAGCGCTAGGTGTTACGTCAAACTGACAGATTGTGTTCGTTCAGAAATAAAACCGATCAAATAGAACCGAGTGCCAGCGAGCTGATTTTTCCGTTGCGCCGTCACGGCCAATCCTGACGGTCGCACGCCCTCGTGCGATTAATCACCTTCGCGTGGAAGATCTGAAAGGAACGACATGACATCAATATTAGCTCGCTCGGCTATCCTGACTACCATGGTGTATACGGCCTTCACATTAACGAACAACTCTCTATGGCGTGGACCGGGCGCACAAGGCCCTTTCGACCAGCCTTCCTCACCAAACAGCGTAGCGTATGTCTGCTAAGATCCATTTGCTAATTCACATCAACACATGGCGTGGACCGGGCGTACGGAGCCCCTTCGACCAGCCTTCCTCTACCTATGGCGTAGACCGGGCATGCTAGGCCCCTTCGACTAGCCACCGCCAACACAGCTAAAGCGTGGACCGGGCGCTTGCGGCCCCTTCGACCAGCTTTCCTTTACCTATGGCGTAGACCGGGCATGCTAGGCCCCTTCGACTAGCCACCGCCAACACAGCTAAAGCGTGGACCGGGCGTTTGCGGCCCCTTCGACCAGCTTTGGTTAGATGCTCGTGACGCGGACCAGGCACGTAAAGCCTCTTCGACCGGTCATCACCAGGACTAAATACAGCAAGGCACAGGCGTTCGTAGCCTCATCTACCCACACAAGTATTCCAAGAACATGAGGCAACTACTACTGAGATATTCTAAGACGGCTTTATCTAAATTAAGTTTGAATTGTTCTTCCTGATAAAACTTACCTACTTTCATTTGCGCATCCTTCCTCTTCAGTGATGACCTTTGTCATAATGCTCTTCGTCATAGGAACCAGTGATGGTGTCTGAGCCGGCTACCATGGCACCGTCACTTGATACCGAGAGTGTATTTTGTCGCAATGGTCGTGGTCGATTTGTTCGTTACTTACCGCCGTCTCGTCCTCCTCACTGTCAACTTCGATTAACTGCTTGAAACCCTTTGGCACTAAACGTAAATTTTCATGCGAATATTTGTAGACGCGATTACCAACAGTGATAGCTTTCAGCTCGTACTTATCGTTATTAAGAACTTTCGTGATTACAAAAGGCCCACGAAACTTTTGGCCAGCTTAATTTAATTTGGCATGAACACCCAGTTCTAGTACCTTCCTACCTATTATAGTCGCTTCTGTAATTGTTATCGGGTACAATTTGAAACAAAATGGGCAATAAAATGTTCTGAATCATCATAATTTGTTCAGTACACCTAACGTTAACCCTGCCTATCCCTACTAAGCAGACAGGATCATTATGTTTTGTGCCGGGTAGCCTATTAGTGAAACCACTTTTAACCAATGAGCAGACAGAGTCGCTATTGAAATGGAATATTATGACCTCACCAGACGATGTCGACAGGGTACCTCTTATGCCCTTATGCCCTTTCCTTTATCCGATGATTTCACAACGTTCTCGACGTCAAGGTGTCACGATGCTTACGGCCGTCTTCGATATTGTGTCCACAATTACCGCAAAGATTACAGTTCCCGGAGAAGCACATATCCAACCCATGGTCATACGCGGTTTTTTTTTTTATTTGAGGCCATGTTAGGTCTGACGCCTTTAGTTTGGTATTTGGCATCGCGTCTAGAGCGCGCCTCATTGCAAGTAGCAGCTCGGGTCCGGTAAGTTCGACTATTTACTATGATTTCGGTCACGTTGCACCAACCTTGTATATCCGAATCAGGATAAAACTTGATCAGATCTCCCGCAGCACGGCTCGTAAAGGTGTTTTGTGTTGCTGCCAGTAAACGGAATAGAAGTACTTCCATATTGCCAAAAAAATTTGCGCTCCCACTGTCCGTACTCAGAGGGCCGACGATGTTCTCGCTAGTCCCCTCAGAATAAGGCACTTGGGATCCCACTTCTGATAAAGGGACAGTGGTATTATCCAATAGCACTCCACTTTTATTGGGTAAATCCATGTTCGTAGGTAGTCGGGCGAGTATACCGAAGTTAATTGAAATAAAAGCCGTATCTCGTAATACACAACGATTATAATTGAATGACACTTAATTTAGACCTAGATATCAGCAATTAGAATAGATGATTTAAGATTACAATTATATGACGTTCCACCATTGCACGTGAAGCGCGAGCGCAATCTCTAACTCACTCTAACCTAACTTTTTGTCCTAATGACATCTGCCAGTCTAGTTTTCTCTGGCCGCCCACCTCAGCGCTAGGTGTTACGTCAAACTGACAGATTGTGTTCGTTCAGAAATAAAACCGATCAAATAGAACCGAGTGCCAGCGAGCTGATTCTTCCGTTGCGCCGTCAAGTACATTTGATACGAATTTAAAAAAAATACTCGTAACACCATCATTCTTTACACTTTAGTATGTAGGTACCTACTAACAATTTATAGTTTTATACAGATGTTAATGTACATGTGGGAAAAGCTGCGGGTGAAAGGTAATTAATTATAAAAGCATCTTAAAACTAAAAAAAATATTATTTAACGGTAATAAAAATATTAATATATTGTGTGTTTTCATTACTATGGCATGTAACGAACGACATAGCATCAGCCAATCGAAGCACAAATCATGTGAATTCCGCGTAGCTCTTTTTTAATGAATCTGAATTATTTAATTTTTAAATTCCATTTATGGACATTATTTACAACTTTTTTGTTGCACATTAACTTAGCATTATTATAAGACGAATTAACTTCAATAGTAAAATTTTTAATATTAGAGTTCGAGTTACATACATAATTTTTTTACATCTAAGTATAAATATGATTGAGGGTATCTAACACGGTGATATTTAAGCTTATACTGTATAGACATGTCTTGTGGCAAAATGTTGAACTAATTATGAATTTATTAAAATATGACAAAACAGTCTATGTGAATAAAACAAAATGAGATTTAATTACATTTCTCATAACAGGTTTTACCGCAGATCTTTTCGTTACAATATTTTACTGCTCTGTAACACGAAAAGGTACCTACCGTATATAGCTACAGAGAACTGTTAAATACTGTATATATCTCCAAATGTTCTAAAATTCAAATAATTCCCAGAATAATTCTAATTTATAGAATAACTTCTCGTCCTATTATGGACACTGTTATATAAACGTACATAAAACCGGTTGTATAATAAATTACAGTAGATATTAGCATATATATTTACGTGTAAAGAATTCGTTTGGATGCAATTAAAAGAATGATAATATATTATAAATTAATTGCCAATATTACATAGAGCAACACGATATTTGTCTATAAAATGTGTTCGTTGATAGATAATTAATGATTTATAAGTAAATTGTTTTCTTTTACAGCGGAGATCGCAAATACCTTCGCAAATCAAAACTGGCGGCTCATCTATCGAGAAATGTTACCACACGCCGTACAAAATTGGGACAAAATAGGCGCCTCTATCTGTAATTCAATCTTCCTCAAAGTACCATACGACGAATTGTTTCCCGCCAAATCACAGAATTAGAATAATTTTAATTGTTACATTTATACATCGGATTTGTTTTTAAGTTTATGGTGAAGTGAAAAAATAGTGCAATGAGCACTTACAATAACTGTTAATAAAAGTTCAATTTAAGGTTTATTTTTTGATATCGAATAGGTACCTCACTCGACGCTTTTATTGAATCAAAAAATCAAGCATAAGCGTCGTCAGAACCATAGAATTTACAATGCATCGCTCTCCTCCCTCCTACATAGAAGTTGCAGTTCTACTGGAACAAGAATCTTGCAGCAGAGGGACCCCACATGCACCGGAAAAGTAATGTACAGATGTATCAGAAAAGTAAAAGGAATTGGTTAACATCGGACGCGCAGGTTTGCCCGAAGTTATCCAATGGAATAATTTTAATAAGAAAAGTCATAAATTATAACGAAAATACTGTTAAAAAAACTTTATAACTAAGTTCATTTGGTTCAAATTGCCTTGCAAGTTGCAGGTACGTCCAGTCACGTTACTTTTCTGATAGATCTTGTACCTACCTAATGAACTAAAAGCGGACGACAAAAACTCAAGCCGTTTACGTAACTGCATAGCATAGAATGTTTTTAAGATATTAATACACAGGAGACCATGGCAAAAAACATTTTCGGCGGAAATTTGTTAGGTAAATTTTACAGCTCGCGCCAAATTTCTTGTTCACTTTGAAGTTGACACGGGTGCGTTTTGCGCAGATGCGAGGCCTGACCTTCTGATAGCTATTTTTCCGACTGCAACGCTACTCGTTCTGACTTCAGAATGAACTAGAAGTTTGAATCGAGCTGTACAAATCACAAATTAACTTGTGGTAATTTTTTTTGGATCGATTTCACCTGATAAAGTAACAAAATTATTACCAAAAGTAGTACAGAATGGACAGAAAAATAATTCATACTTAATATAACTTTATAAACACTACAGTATGAATTATTTTTCTGTCTCCATAATTCTCGTTTTGATTATATTAGGACTCCCTGTAAGTAATATTGAGCCCCTATCGCTCACCACCATGCGATGGATTCGCTTTGTTTCATTCAAACGACCGGTCGTCATATATGGAAGAGGGTGGCCCTTGCGAATTCTATGGTTAGAACTAGAAACGGCTTTATTAATATACTACATGCTGTTGCCAAGAACACGTGTAATGTAAGAATTTTTATTACCGCTGCTTTTATCATATGACTTTCAGATTAAAATTCTTTAATTTTATTCTTCTAGTCAGG
Organism: Luffia ferchaultella; assembly: GCA_949709985.1. Classification (NCBI taxonomy): domain Eukaryota; kingdom Metazoa; phylum Arthropoda; class Insecta; order Lepidoptera; family Psychidae; genus Luffia; species Luffia ferchaultella. The sequence continues at coordinate 19,043,754 of OX453240.1, read as the reverse complement.
TCCAAAATAGTAGGTACTATTAAAACTAGAGATCAAAGGGAACCTTTGTGTTAAGTTCCATAAAAATCCTTTGAAAAATAGCGAAATCTTTAATTCCTCCAATCGGCTCCAAAATGGTATTGGCAAAACTACTGATCTTCCCTGTGCCAAGTCAAAAAAAATCTTTTAGAGAGTAACGCCATCAATAACGTCCGAAAGGACAAATGGGCGGATAAACTAAAGATTTTCAACAATTTATTCGGATGATAGGATAGGTTTATATCATAGATGTTCCTACAGTCAAAAAAACATATTTGAATCGGTAGCGACATTGGAACTAGCACCTAGCGTAAAAATGTGAACACAAGTAGTATCTTTATTATATCTATTTTTGATCGTTTTTTTTTATCAAAAAGCTAGGTAGGTACATCCTTTGGTATATCATTACGTGTAGGAATGCGGCACCACAGTGATTTCATATGATCCTCTAATTCGGTGACAAATCGTCACAAAATAGACCGATAGTCTTTTTTTGTTCTCATATGGTAACAACCGGTCTTTACATCGGTACGTCACGATGGTCGACTTCTCAAGAAAATAATAATGAGTATCTCGATGGTTTACTAACTAAATAACTAATTAGTTATTTTGCCCATCATTTTTATATTGTTTCACTGGATTATTATCTGGGAGAAATACCCGATCTCCAAAATATCCTGTTTAATTATAGTACGTTAATTTGTTTATTTTTTATCCGTATAGGTTACATAGGTATTATGATAATTTAAAAACTGTTTTACCGATTTTGATAAATCTTTCACTGACACTTTGATTCAGAGACTCAGTGATTGGATCTGAGGATTTGACAAACCCATAAAGCAACGGACAAGCCATACGTCATTATTTTTGTTTCAATTAACAATTTTGTTTAATTACACATGAAAATGTAATTTTAGAATAATTTTCTTTTAAACTGCGAATTTTACATGTGGATCATACAAAATTGGAAATATGGAGGGTGGGGGAGTTTAGATGGTGATTAAGTCAGCAGTAATTATTTACATAGAATTAGATCGACGTAGACAGTCCAAAATCGCCGAAATCGGATAAAAGTTAGCAGACACAACATTGAGCAACAAACGTCTAATGTTATCGAAAACTTAGAATCGTGGATTTGGGTGTCATGGACTGAACACTGTTCATTGGAATTAATATGTATGTCAAAAATTTAAAAGAAGTTTGTATTGTTCGTAATTTAATATTTCTTAAGATTATATCTAATATTTGTAACTTACTCTACGTTGAATACCGAGCCTTATTTATTTAAATGAATATTATATACGTTACAGTCCTCTATTCCAAACCTATTCTTTATTTCTAGACTTATAACTGCTGCTCATTAATCAATCAATTGTAAGCTTTTTTTAAACTTTCCGCTATCCAATGGTTCATATTTTTGTGAGAGACTGGTGTCCGTACTAGGAAACCTGTGTGACAGATCACCAGCCTCTCACCCTCTGGAATGAAATGGTATTAAATTGTGAGATAGGATGTGGGTTTGTGTGTGTGTGAGCGTGTGTGAGTATTAACATGTGTGTGAAGGTGAGTGTGTGTGTGTGAGTACGAGAGTGAGTGCGTTTGAATGAGAAGTGTGTGTTAATTGCGCAAATGAAGAAATTACGATATATATGCTTATGTGCCCAAATAAAGAAAACAAACACTAATATGGTAAATTTAATAATAGGTAGGTACTTTGAATTTATAGATTATTAGAATAATGTATCATATTTAGTATACTAAATAAATAATGAGTGATTAAATAAGTGATGACCTTATGAGGTTACGGTTAGAAGTATCTCCGTGTCTTCATAGTCCAATTCCTGGAGCCAGGCCGTGACTGCTTTTGCACATTTAAATTTTGATTGCGAATATATGGTTAGTATTTTATTAGTATGGTTGTATATGTGGCCGCTCAAGAAGCCGAAGTATTTGGCCGAGAAACCAAATGTATTCCATTCTGTTGGAGGACACACCTTAAACTTCAAACGTTTGTGTATAAATTTTGAGGAGTCATAATTTAAATGTATGTGTTTACGCAGTACTGTGTCACGTATTAAAAGTTTCTTAACAGATAGGACGTTGCAAAGTGAGTATAGATCTTTAGTAGGATAATGAATTGGCTGAGATAAATCTACTTTTAAGAGAATTCTCTGGGCCCTCTCCAGCTTAATTAAAGTACTTTTAGGCGCTCCACCCCAGGATGTCACACAATAACTTAAGATTGATTGACATACCTAATGCAAAATATACCATTTTTATTACTCTCTGATCAGACACGCGACGTAAGTTTTTGAAGATGCAAATCAGCTTTCTTGTCCGTGAAGTTAGCAAGTCTATGTGAAGGTAGAGGCTCATTGTGTTATCCAGCACTACTCCAAGGTATTTTGTGAAAGATGCTTTTGTTAGTTTTGGACATGCACAGTTTTTTATTAATTGTCGGCTGCAAGAATGCGAAGTAATGGCAAATTTAGAATGTGTATTAAGATTTATATTTCTTATTGTGAATAGAATATACTTCGTTTTATGTACATTGAGTGTAAGTTTATTTTTACTAAGCCATCATGAAACTATATCAAAACCAATCTGTGCATGTTCATAAACCCATCCCAAGAGTCGCCCAGGAATATTAAGACCGTGTCATCGGCAAAAGCGATTATTTTTTCGTTTTGTAAATTTAGGTTACAGAGGTCATTGATGTATGCCAAGAATAGCGTTGGTCCTAGTTTGCTGCCCTGGGGTACACCGCATGTGACTGGCAGATCGTTGCTACAGCATTCACCAACTCTAACTCTCTGGAAAAGGTTGGCGAAATAATTGGAGACTGAATTCAACTGTGTACCTCTAACATTCAACTTCTCCAGTTTTTCAAGTAGGATGGGGCCAGAGACCGTGTCAAAGGCTTTTGCTAAATCAAGGAAAACGGCAAGAACTCTCTTACCTTTGTCCAAATTGTTGGTTATATAATCTGTTAAGTTTTGAACTGCATTACCACTTGAAATACCGGCTCGAAAGCCAAACTGCCATTGTGAGATGAGTTTTTTATCTTCAAGATATTTTATCAGTCGTTTGTTGATTAGTTTCTTCAACAACTTGGACAACGTTGGTAAAATAGAAATAGGCCTATAGTTGTTGACACAGTCTCTGCCCTCAGCCTTAAATATTGGGTGAATTTCAGCCAGCTTAAGCTCATCTGGGAAAGCACCGGTGGTAAAGGTCAGGTTACAAATATATTAGCTGTCTAGTTATCCGGGTTTTGTTTAGGGTAGACCGGGGTCAAAAGTAACAATTTCACTTTGAGTCACTTTTTTACAGAATGTGTGATAGGTATTTGAAATCGACAACTCGCCACTAGGAAGTCCTCTCGTTAGCTAGAAAGTACCTTAACTTCGTTACTTGGAATATAACAGAACTAAAGTTATTCGGTTTTTTTTATAGAAGGGGAAATCGGCACAATCAACCCAGGGTCTGGGTCAATTGTAACAATAAAAAAAAGTTAAAAAAACACACTTTTAATAACAATTTACCAACATTGAAGGCACGCAATATTTAGTAACATATATCGTTATACTGTTATTAGGAAGAATATTCGTTATTTTCATTACAACTAACACAACATATAAATTTCTCAAGACATAGAAATTCTTCATAGTACAAAATGTTATTGTTAAAAAAATTTTTAAAGTAGTAATATAAGTAATAATAAAAATGTCTATCATCAGAATGTAACTATCTTGTCATTATATACAGGGTGAGGTTTTTATGACCAGCCAAACTTCAATATGATGACCTTTGATAAAAATCTGTTGGCCGTCTTGTTCCCTTTTAGTATCGTTCAATGGGAAAATATTCAGTTAAGCCTACGTAAACCTTTCCCAAAACTACCAATATTACTAGTCATATCACGAGGACGCCAGTGCACGTGCACGCGCCCCGCCCACATTCCCCAAGCTCCGCCCTTTCGCTCTGCACTCGCAGTATAGCACCATAGATAATACTAGCACGTCGTATTTTTGAAAATTCATGATTATCGAATGATCTCATTTATGAAGGCTCCTACTCAGTCGTAAAAAACTCTCTTGAAAATTTTGGTTTGACAAGGCCTAGGGAACGATTCAAATTGATGACATCATCAATGAGTTTCAGAAATACGGCTCCTTAAGTTGCAAATTTTCCCTTCATCATACTTATCGGGCTTAGGACCGTCAAATTGCAAAAGGCTTGTTTTAGTTATTATCTGCGATTAAAATCGAATCGAAATAAATGAAATTAAAAAATGAATAGGTACATACCTAATCTATTTTGATCAATGTACTCGTACATTCGATAATTGATTAACAATTGTCCTTTTTCCTTTCGCAATCAGGCGTATTTAAAAAATTTGAATCAACTTATGTACAATCATTAAAAAATGGAGTTAAAATCCACTTACCATATAAAAAAATTTACCTACTTTAACAAATGGTGCACCATCGTGTTGAAAATAAAACTCGCGATGTGCTATTATTGCGAGCGCAACGTCGTCCATAAAATCAGATATTACTGTACGTAACATTTGAAGATACGTGATTCCGGTCAGTCTGCCCTCTATGAAATAGGGCCCGAATATTTTATCACCGATAACCCCGGCCCAAACATTTGCACTGAATCGCACTTCCAAATAGTTTGACAGTTCGGTACCGTGGCATTGTGTAAACCTTGATTGCGAAGCTGAGGCAGGCTTATTTCTTCACACAGTCTTTGGGCGCCGCGTAAAGTTTGTCCACTTAAAATGTAACATTTCATCATTTCATAATATTCGCGATTTGTATACATTATTGAAGCGCGGACGACTTGCGCCGTCCGATACAGAATCGCGTGGCTGACTGAGCTGAGGTCATTGAGTGCGGAACGGGGGCACGCTACGAAAAGGGTGGGAATCAGCTGGCGCGCGGCACGTGTGGGTAGAGTGTAAGCAGAAGGTAGCCAAATTTTATTAAAAAATATTTAGGATATTTTTATTGATTATAAATATTTGACCTATATTTTTATTTACGTAATGAGGTGTATTGGTGATACCTAACATCTAGGAACATTTTGGCTGATCACTAAAATCTCATCCTGTACTATATAGAAAAATCAAAATAACAATTGAAAATAAAATGTATGAAAAGAAGATGGTACTATTGACCCACGTGGTACCTACAACTGACCCGAAACAATAATAATAATAACTCAGAACTGAAAAAACTACAATATTTGTTTCAAATAAAATTTTGAAGGTCTATCGGCAGGTTTCTAACTTGAGTATTTAAAGTTATGGCAACTTAGTCGTATTTGAGCCAAGTCGATTTATAGAAGTTAGAAACCAACCGTGAATGAATTATTATAATAGTGGGCTAGTATGATTTGTGACAGTTAAATGTGGTACCGTGTTAAATTAAATTCCTTCCTATAAACTAATTGTTCCCCACTTTCAGTCTTATACCATAAGTACTGCTACATTATCTTATTTGGCACTTTATATATCATTTTTTATAGCTGATATTTCAATATAACATCTAGAACTTTTATGACTATATAACTATATAACGAAATTAAAATATGACATTACAAATTTTTATATGATAGGTACTACTAATAGAAATCAAATCATAATGTTTACTTGAAAATAAAAAAAACAATTACACAAATATAATTAACTTGTCGTGGCATGAAAGGCTTCAATAAAAAGTGAAATAATATAAAGCGTGGTGAGAAAAGAAACATGACGTTTTCAGACAAGGCCAAAACAGTCTTTTTGGGCGTAGCGAGGGAAGATATTGCCCTTCTTTGAAATCATGTTTATTCTCAAGTCACACTCTACATTTTGTATTACCTGTAAATAGGATCTAGAAGGTTCAATGTATTGTCTTACTGCGAAATTCTTATAAAATACCTAACTAAAACTACTTACAGTAACCTACAAATACGACATTCAAGCAGCGCTTCGGAAATTATCAACACAAACATTTTCAAAGCGCCGTTCGAATGTCGCAGCATTCAACTATATAAATGAATGGTAAAAAATCGTAACAGATCACAACAGTTTCTATGGCTCAGTCAGAACTAGAGATCTTTTTGACTAACAACTAACAACTAATAACTGAACTATCAGTTACTTATCAGTCGATTGCGACAGAATAATTCTTTTCCGTTTACTGGAACTACTTGCAGACATCGTATAGATTTCAGTTTGTTCACTAAAGCGATGTGGTGGCCAGAAATCTGGGGGCACGGCCGTGCCCCCACCAAGTCGAGCGAAAAAGCGTCACGGCCGTACCATCCTTTTCTCGAAGCAATTCAGACCATTTTCGACCCCCTGTAACTTCGTTGTGGATAAACCTAGAAGACTGAAATTTTCAGTAACCATGCATGCATATTATATAAGCATATTTTCAAATTTCATTCAATTTGAACCAGTATTTTTAAGAAATTATAACGGGTCAAATTTCTTAATTTTGTCACTCACTGACTCAACGATCATCAAAATTCTAAGGCACTTCTAGCAGACCTAGAAGCTTCAAATTTGGAATATAAGTAGTGTTAGGTGTATGAATCAAGGAAAAACTAAAAAATCTAGAAAAGACCGCAAAGAAAATTAAGCCCATAAAAAAAAATAAGAAAATAATACAAAAATAAGAAAAGTTCATAAGTCAGAGAGAGGGCTTTAAGAAAATTCGTTGCTGGTAGATATACATATATACAATAAGTAGAAGGTACCGAAAAGGAAAAAAGTAGAACTGTCTACAAAATACAAAAAGAAATGAGATCCCATCAAAAACAATGCCGTCTTTACGCAAAGTCCTAATAGGCCCGGGCCTAGGGCCCCAAGCATGTTGGGGGCCCCCCCAATCGCAAAAAATCATTTACAATCATCCTTTAGAAAGAACGTTGAATAACAAATCGTAAGCTTTAAAACCTCCATAGTAATAAAAATAAAGTAATTAATTTCGTTAGTTAATATGGAAATGTAACATTACAATTTTTTTCTTGATTTTTTGTGAGCGAAATCAGAAATTATGTCTTCAAAACTTATATTATTTAAAATGTCCGATTCTATAAACATAATCGAAAGATAATTCAATCGAGGATTTAACATGGCATTTCGATGATCATTTTTTATAAATTTTAAGGCTGAAAATGATCTCTCGCCGCTACAATTCGTGACCATCATGCATAAAAAAATTTATGAACTGATATGCCGCGCCGCATATCAGCAGTCCACCCGCGCATGCGCGCGCTACCAAAGCAGAGCACGCGGTAAATTTGAAAGTATTGAAAGACACTGGACAAACTTTACACGAAGATAATTTTAAACCGAACTTGAAATAATTCTAAACAGATATTTTTTACACAAATAAAATCTACAGATTTATTACGCAGATTTTTTTTATCTACACTATAGCAAATATCTTACTCTATGTAAAACATTTCACAAATAATTTAGGGTTATTTTTAAATAAAATTTGTGTCTGGTGTCATTTGAAATAGTTGCTTATGTGCATAATTAAGTGATTATGATCTAAGCTTCTATAAAAGCGACTTACAACTATAGTGTTACGCTATAAGACTTAAGGTTTTGATATTCGAAAGGTTTAATTTATTCTACATTTATTGGGGGCGGGCCCCGTCGATACTTGGGCCTAGGGCCTCATGCCTTGTAAAGACGGCACTGAATCAACGTCAAGCCAAAAAAAAAAACAGGCGATGAGAAAAGTGGTGACAGTTATCAGAAAAATTAAAAATAAATGATATTTCAAAAACTATGACTGCGAATCTTTTACTTTTTATTCGTTTTTTTTTTTGGTGATGTAACCCTGAATATCCCTTCCGTAAATTATACTCTAAAATTAAAACGTAACCGCCTGGCTACGCCGCATCCCTGATTCTTGTTTCCGCACTACCCGCTTTTTCCTTTACATTCAGTCCGCTGTTGTCTTTCCTATGTGACGCACTGAAAATATAAAACGCTAAACGCATAATCGCTTATCGCCTAAAACTCATATAAAAACCTAATAATATTGTGTAACAAACGCTATAATATATAAACTGTGGAGTGTGCCCGATTACGTGTTGGTGCCGCGCCGCCGCCTGACTGGAGGAGCTCCTGGCTGACAGCGAAGACTTATATGTGTGTTGCTGCGTCAAGGTCAGTCCCTTTAGTCTTTCCTCTCCTTTCGCTATCGCCCCTCGCTATACCTATAAATACAGTCCACTAAAACGCTCACGCTTCAGGAGTGAGCCCAGACGAAGTTCAAAGAAGAACTCGTGGGCGCCTTCATAATAATATGGTCCTTCGATCCGAAGGTTTAAAAAATAATATGGTCCTTCGATCCGAAGGTTTAAAAAATAATATGTTCCTTCGATCCGAAGGTTTAAAAAATAATATGTTCCTTCGAACCGAAGGTTTAAAAAAAATAATTTGTTCTTCTGAACACGCCCGCTTCATAAAATTCTGGTCTTTACCAAAAGTTTTAAAATAACTCGCTGCACGCTTCCCTTCATACAATTCTTTTAAACTACGCTATTCTTACTCTGTCAGTCTTTACTGAACAAGGTAGATTCCATTTCTCGCACGAAACGCTTTATACAAATATAAAATTATTTTATATCAAAATTTTATCTAAGAATTTATAATTATTTCGCTTTGTAGGTAGGTAAACATCGCGTCGCATCTACGCGCGTACCTTGTGTGTGCGTGCCGCGTGTGCATGTTACAGGCAGTAATTGCGACATTTATTGAATCGTCTAGTTTCTTACGTTTTCAGTTTTAATTCTATTGATTCTATAAATATATTTAACTTCAAATATGCCTACAAAAGGTAAAGTAACACTGCAAGAGGCAGATATTAAAATACAAATAAAGATGTTAACTGCGCAACGTGAATCAATGTTTGGTCGGTTGCAATACATCTATAATTACGCAAAAAACGCCTTTGAAGATACAGTAGCAGAAGAATTATTTTTGTCCAGTATTATTACATTGGAATCGATTCGCGATGAATTTTCTGATTTAGTAAAGCAAATCAATTTGCTTGAGCTGACTGTGAATCCTGACGCGGTACCTAATTTTCAATCTTGGAATGCGTTTGATGATTTATATTGCCGTATTAAGCGGGTCGAAAGCAAAATTAACGCTCTTAAAGTTCCTGAGTCTACATGCAACGATACTGGTAACAATTCTGAAAGCAAGAAGAGTACTATAAAATTACCTAAGTTGGAGTTATTGTCGTTTTCTGGTGATCCTATTGAGTGGCCAATGTTTTATGAAAATTTCAAAAATACTATTCATGTAAACGAAAACTTAACAGATCACGAAAGAGTGCAATACTTAATAGGAAAACTTTCTGGTCGTGCTTTATCAGTGTGCTCCGGAATCACTCCCACCGGGGAAAATTACGAAAAGATTTGGTCAACTTTGGTTAAAAAATATGAGGATAAACGTTGTCTCGCTTCCGCTTATTTGGATCAATTATTAAATTTTAAAGCTGCTAGTTACGCTTCTTCAAAAAATATAGAATTATTTTTAGATAAATTCGCCGCCGCGGTCGCTAGTTTGAAATCTTTGAAATTGTCTGATTTGACGGATTTCATATTACTCCACGTAGCACTTAAGAAACTGGATTCGGAAACATCGCGCGCCTTTGAAATGTTAAAACGTGACGAATCCATACCTACGTATAATAGTTTAATCGGTTTTCTTCATGAACAATCCAAAATATTGGATCGCACGCCTTCTTCTATATCTACTACTTCTGCCCCGCCAAAGAAGTATGGTAAAAATAACGCAGAACAAAATTACTCGAAGCCTACGCATTCCTTTGTCGTAGTGGATAATGCTTGTGTATGCTGTAAACAAACCACACATGCACAATTATATAAATGTGATTCTTTTAAACGCCTTTCAATTAATGATCGTATTAATTTTATTAAAAACCGAAATGGATGTTCTAATTGTTTGAGTTTATATCATGTAAGTTTCGCTTGTAAATCTACGGTTTTATGTCGCTACTGTGGATGCAAACATCATTCACTTTTATGTAGAAAAATGAGGTCGCATACGGAACCGCAAACCGTAAACGTTCGTGCGGAGTCCTCTGAAACGCTGAAGCACTCGGCTGCCGCCGGCGGCCCCGCTAACCGGTTTCAGACGCCTGCGCCCACAGTGGATGCGTCACACGATAATAAAATATCTCTTTGTAATATTAAATCTAGTTCTGAACGCTTGAACACTTGTTTATTAGGAACTGTTCAATTAAACACTGAAGATAACTTGGGTAACTTACATACTATTAGAGGTCTAGTGGACACAGCTTCACAAAATAATTTCATAACCGCAGATTGCTGCAAATTATTAAATTTACGCTATAATAAAATTACTAGATCTGTCGTTAAGGGCATAGGTGGCTCCGCTAGTTCAATTAAGGGCATGTTAACACTTAAAGTGTCATCATTAATAAATAAAAATATTAAATATTCTATTAACGCTTTTGTAATCGATCGAATTACGGATAAAATACCTACCGCTCATATAAATACTACTTCATTTACCTATTTAAATAATGTTACGCTCGCTGATAAATATTACTCGGTTCCGGGTGATATCGATCTTTTGTTGGGGGGTTCGATGTTTTCACAAATTTTACTGTCGGGCCGTGTAACGGGACCTCCGGGTATGCCGACAGCTTTCGAGACTGTCTTCGGTTATATGATTATAGGCAATGTAGATATTGAAAATAATCCCAGTAACATATCTCTTGCTTGTTGCGCTGTTACTCAACCCTGTATAAATACGATTTTACAAAAATTTTGGCAACTTGAAGAAGTTAATACCGCGCCTGTCCTTAATGCTGAGGATCGTGAATGCGAAATTATATTTAGAGATAATTTGTCGCGAGACAAGTCTGGACGCTACAGCGTCGCGCTTCCCTTTTCGCGCGACTCTGCTTCTTTGGGTGACTCGTATACAATCGCTAAAAATAGATATTTTTCTTTGGAACGAAAACTTAATGCTTCGCCTACTTTGCGCTTAGAATGCAACGCGGTTATCAAAGAATATTTAGATAAAAATTATATCTCTCCAGTTTATGATGATAATATTGAAAGTGGTTATTACATCCCTCACCACGCCATCGTGCGTCAAGACAAAACCACGACGAAGTTGCGTATAGTGTTAGACGCGAGTGCCAAAACCACTTCTGGCCTATCACTCAACGACATATTATATACAGGGCAAAATCTACAAAATGACTTATTTTTAATATTACTCATGTTTCGCTTTTATAGTATAGCTTTCTCAGCAGACATCAAGCAGATGTATTTGCAAATTTTGGTTCAGGAAGAACATCGCAAATTTCAAAAAATACTTTATCGTTACAACTCTACGGAACCTCTCGTCACGTATGAGTTCAATCGCGTCTGTTTTGGATTACGTAGTAGTCCCTATCTCGCTATGCGGGTCGTACGCGAATTGGCCGCCGAAGAACAAGACACATACCCGCTCGCCGCGGATCTCGTACCGCGCGCCGCCTATATGGACGACGTGTGTTATTCTGTTCCCGCGCTACCTGACGCACTCAAACTTAAGAATGAGTTGCTGGGTCTCTTCAAGGCCGGGGGCTTTGATTTGGTAAAATGGTCTAGTAATTCTGCTGAATTGTTAGATTCGTTGTCCGAGTCTTATCGCTACCGTTCGGCTGTTCAGTTTGAACAGGATCAACATTTAAAGATTTTGGGACTTCAGTGGTCACCGTCTACTGATGAATTTAGTTTTGTCGTGTCCATAGAGGAGCGACTATGTACGAAACGAAATATTTTGTCCGTCATCGCTCGTCAATATGACATAATTGGGTTTATCGCGCCGGTCATATTATTTGCTAAGGTTCTCATCCAGCAGCTTTGGCTTTTGAAATTGGACTGGGACGAACCAACGCCGCCGCATATTGCTGAAATTTGGCATAAATATATTTCCGAACTTCCTGAATTAGCTAAATTAAAATTCCCGCGTCATTTAGGTGTAACTGAAAATTCAAAAATTTCTATAATCGCTTTTTCAGACGCTAGTGAAAAAGCTTATGGCGCAGTTATTTATTTACGCGTATCTAACGCTAACAACCCGCCTATTATACGTTTGGTTTGCGCGAAATCTAAAGTAGCGCCTCTTAAAGTTGTTTCTATCGCTCGCTTGGAGTTGTGCGCTGCGCTACTTATGGCTAAATTAACGCGTCTAGTCATCGACACATACGCTCCTCGTCATAATATTGACGATATTTATTGTTTCACCGATTCTATGGTGGCTCTATGCTGGATCCACTCGTCTCCGCATAAATTTAAAACATTTGTTGCTACGCGAATTACAAAAATTATTGATACGCTTCCTCCGCGACATTTTTATCACGTAAATGGAGTCGATAATCCGAGTGATTGTTTGTCTCGTGGTATCACACCTTTACGCTTAATTGACCATCCATTATGGTTTAATGGTCCCTCATGGCTACAGCAAGAACCTGAAAGTTGGCCTATTAAAAGGTTCAAACCTCCTGATAATATAGAAGTACCCGAATCAAAGGTAATCGCTTTGGCTACGTCGGCCGAAGAAGAACCTCATACTTTGTATACGCTATCACAACGCTTTTCTTCGTGGAACGCTCTACTTCGCTCTGTTATTTACATTTATCGCTTTTTAAAGAAACTACCTCGCGCTGAAGTAATTACCAGTTCACAATTTGATTTCGCTGAAACTCAAATAATTAAGGTTATGCAATCTAAATATTTCGCTGACGATATAAAATGTTTAATTTCAAATAAAAATTGTTCGCCTCAAATCAGAAAATTAAACCCATTTCTAGATAAATACGGATTGTTGCGCGTTGGTGGACGCCTGCGTAATGCAGACTTATCCTATGATCAGCAGCATCCTATTTTATTACCTCGAAAGGACTATATTGTCGATCTCATAATAAAATATTATCACGAGAAACATTGTCATACTGGGCCGCAACTTCTTATGTCTATACTTAGACAACGCTATTGGATTTTATCTTGTCGAAATACCGTTCGCAAAATTGTTCATCAATGTTACTTTTGTTTTAAGGTTAATCCAAAAAATACATTTCCTATGATGTCTGATTTACCAGCTTGTCGTGTACAGCAAACTAAAGCTTTCACGCATACAGCTGTAGATTATGCAGGTCCAATCAGCATTACGCCTTATAGAAAACGCGGTGTTCGTCCTATAAAATGCTATTTGTGCATATTTGTGTGCCTCGTAACACGCGCTGTGCATATAGAGATAGCCTCAGATCTGACAACGCACGTATTCATTTCAGCTTTTGAACTCTTTCTTGCCAGACGGGGTGCGGTTTCGTGTATGTACTCTGATAACGGTACGACGTTTATAGGAGCAAAAAATACGCTTAATGAACTCTATAAATTTTTATGTTCTGAAAATTACAATTTTTCATTTGCAAAGGAGTTATCAGAAAACAGAATCACCTGGAAACTCATACCTCCACGCAGTCCTCATTTTAATGGACATGTCGAGACTTACGTCAAAGCGTTTAAAACTCATTTGTTTCGCGTAATAGGTTCGCAGATTTTAACATATGAAGAATTGTTGACAGTATTGGTGCAAATAGAGTGCGTACTGAATTCGCGTCCGCTTACGCTATTGAGTTCTGATCCATCGGAGCCTTCTGCTCTAACGCCCGCGCATTTTTTAATGTCAAGTCCAATAAAACATTTACCTTTTGTAGATGAGACAGAGTTTTCTAGTAATTTAGTAAAACGATATAAGCTTTTGGATAATATGGTACAATCTTTTTCAAAAAGATGGAAGTTAGAGTACTTACATCTTTTACAAACGCGTGAGAAATGGAATACACCTTCTAAACCAATCGAAAAGGGTACGATTGTAATAGTAATGACTGATGATCCCCTATCCTTCATTGGCCGTTGGGCGTAGTAGTTTCTACATTCCCAGGAGTCGACGGAGTAGTCCGTGTTGCGTCAGTTAAGACTGCAACTGGAATTTACAAGAGACCAGTCGTGCGTCTCTGTCCTCTACCCACGCAATAGAAATAGTTTAATTTAATTTATTCTCCGCTTTCTTTGTTAAATTTTAAGTTTATTTTAATATTTTTCTTTCATTTTTCCTTGTGCAATTGAAAGCGAGTCTTTCAATGGCCGGGGGCAATGGCTACGCCGCATCCCTGATTCTTGTTTCCGCACTACCCGCTTTTTCCTTTACATTCAGTCCGCTGTTGTCTTTCCTATGTGACGCACTGAAAATATAAAACGCTAAACGCATAATCGCTTATCGCCTAAAACTCATATAAAAACCTAATAATATTGTGTAACAAACGCTATAATATATAAACTGTGGAGTGTGCCCGATTACGTGTTGGTGCCGCGCCGCCGTCTGACTGGAGGAGCTCCTGGCTGACAGCGAAGACTTATATGTGTGTTGCTGCGTCAAGGTCAGTCCCTTTAGTCTTTCCTCTCCTTTCGCTATCGCCCCTCGCTATACCTATAAATACAGTCCAATAAAACGCTCACGCTTCAGGAGTGAGCCCAGACGAAGTTCAAAGAAGAACTCGTGGGCGCCTTCACCGCCTCAAATCATTATAGAGTGTCGGTTTTCTCGTTTATTATTATTTATTAAACCTGTTTAATACATGTTTAATACATGTTTAATACATGTATAATACATGTATAATACATGTTTAATACATATATAATACATGTTCAATACATGTTTAATACATGTATAATACATGTTTAATACATGTTTAATACTTGTCTAATACATGTTTAATACATGTCTAATACATGTTTAATACATGTCTAATACATGTTTAATACATGTCTAATACATGTTTAATACATGTTTAATACATGTTTATTACTTGTCTAATACATGTTTAATATATGTTTAATACGTGTATAATAAATGTTTAATACATGTTTAATGCATGTTTAATACATGTTTAATACATGTTCAATGCATGTTTAATACATGTCTAATACATGTTTAATACATGTTTAATACCTGTTTAATACATGTTTAATACATGTTTAATACATGTTTAATACATGTTTAGTACATGTTTAATACATGTTTAATACATGTATAATACATGTATAATACATGTTTAATACATGTATAATACATGTTTAATACATGTATAATACATGTTTAATACATGTTTAATACATGTTTAATACTTGTCTAATACATGTTTAATACTTGTCTAATACATGTTTAATACATGTTTAATACAAGTTTAATACATGTTTAATACATGTTTAATACATGTTTAATACAAGTTTAATACATGTTTAATACATGTATAATACATGTTTAATACATGTATAATACATGTATAATACATGTTTAATACATGTATAATACATGTATAATACATGTTTAATACATGTATAATATATGTATAATACATGTATAATACATGTATAATACATGTTTAATACATGTTCAATACATGTTTAATACATGTTTTAATACATGTATTAAACATGTATTATACATGTATTATACATGTATTAAACATGTATTATACATGTATTATACATGTATAAAACATTTATTAAACATGTATTAAACATGTATTATACATGTTTTATGCATGTACTATACATGTATTATACATGTATTAAACATGTATAAAACATGTATTAAACATGTATAAAACATGTATAAAACATGTATAAAACATGAATAAAGAATGTATAAAACATGTATAAAACATAAATTAAAACATGTATTAAACATGCATTGAACATGTATTAAACATGTATTATACATGTATTATACATGTATTATCCATGTATTATACATGTATTAAACATGTAATATACATGTATTATACATGTATTAAACATGTATTATACATGTATTATACATGTATTAAACATGTATTAAACATGTATTATACATGTATTATGCATGTATTATGCATGTATTATACATGTATTATACATGTATTAAACATGTATTAAACATGTATTATACAAATATTAAACATGTATTATACATGTATTAAACATGTATTAAACTTGTATTAAACATGTATTAAACATGTATTAAACATGTATTAAACTTGTATTGAACATGTATTAAACATGTATTAAACATGTATTAAACATGTATTAAACATGTATTAACCATGTATTAAACATGTATTAAACATGTATTAAACATGTATTAAACATGTATTAAACATGTATCAAACATGTATTAAACATGTATTAAACATGAAATTAAACATGTATTAAACATGAAATTAAACATGTATT